>LPNX010825710.1:138228-166811 GCA_001517045.1 Pseudotsuga menziesii | reverse complement strand
CTAATAGTAGCTAATTTCCACTATTTTATAGCTTGACTAACTTAGTTGTATTTAACTTAATAATTAATTGGTTTAATTATTAGTCATTGATGTGAGAATTGATTCACAGTAGGATCTAGGAGCTAAGGGAATCCTCACAATTCGAGTTTACTCACAAAAATGTAGAAAACAATAGAAAAGATGAAATTAACACATAGAAATGTAGTCAATAACACAATTTATTATGACTATCCAACATGTAAATATGTATGGATCAGGTTTATATTACATTAGGGAGAAATTATTAGCCTTTGGAGGCCATCTGGATGCATACATGTGTCAGATTGTTATTTGACCTCAAACCCCCCCTAGGTCGACCAATGAGCTCCCAAACCATCCCAAACGGTCACGAATTCTAGTATGAAAATGGTTGGAGCATGATATAAGATAAATGAGGGTAGGATAGGTGTGGATGAGCACATGGGTGAGTGGGAGTGGCTCAAGGAAGAAATAAATTCCCAAGGAGAACAAAAAACCACCAAATACATGAACTACCGCCTATGGTCAAACACTTTCCCTGATTTAAGGGATGGGGAGCGCACCAAGAATGAATTATCATCAATGAGGGAACCTGGATTGTCAGAATGATCAAAGTGGAGAACCTCAACTGCAGTAAATGAGTCAAAAACACACAATAGACCAAGGTTGACCAACATAGCCTAGTTTTTGACCCGGCATAGCATGCAAGCTAATGAAAATGTATCCAAGTTGTATGACCATGGTATGAAAGTGGATTAGTTCTCTAACACCCCCCCTTAATCCTATATTAGTATTGTCACATCCCCTCCCCTCACCCCAACGATGGAGAGGACGCGATCCACACTGCTGCTACTATCAAACGGGCAATCCAACCCATGTACATAACATAAAATGCATTGAAATGAAACACATACATGGATGAATAACAATGAAATTACACAGTGGAAGCACACATCATTCATTCAAGCATTCAACATGTTCATAATGCATAAAAAAAACAAATAGATTTGCAGAGAATAATTCATAAATCACAAGAATATTTATCTTGAGAAGAATCTTCCCTGCAACTAGTTATGTCACTGCAATGTTCCACCCAACCATAGGCCAGTGTGTTCATCGATCTCTCAACATCACTGCCACCCCCGAGCTGGGCATGATTTCCACAAGGAACTAGGGAAAACAAGTTACACATAGCAAGACCAGACACCCATAGTTAAGCCAATAATCTCATCCAAACATAGTCAACCCACTAATAGATGGGTTCCTTGGACTTACTCAGCCAAGGAAACACAAGGATGCACTTCACAACATAACACAAGTTCTGGGTATGGATAAAAACATCCTGGGAATAAAAAATGAGAATGGATAATGGGGAAAAAATGATCAAAGTGATCAAAACATTTCAAGAAATGTTTAATGGATTCACAGAGGCAAAAATGACCTCTACTCACACCCAAATCGTGGATCTACCTTCCCAACCACTGAGCTTTACAAAAACAAGTTTATAGCTTGGAGAAACAATGAAGAAAACAAAAAATTTGTGAGGGAAGCACTCAGCAAACCCTAGCCACGCAAGGAAAGGGAAAACACCCTCTGAAAACCCCCAAAACGTGAATCTCTGCTGCATCTTCAATCAACAACACCAAAACGGTTTTTCCCAGCTGCACATACACTCAGCAACCCCAAATTGACTTTCCTAGTCATGGAGAAAATGGAAAAACTGTAGCCAATGTGAAGGAGGGAGCTCTACAAGCTTCAATCGCGTGTGCGGGAATGAAGGACATGAATTCCTTCTAGGTGAGGAATCAATTTTTGGGCTCTCTTACTTTCCCAATAAGCCAAAACATGTTTTCCCCAAAAATGATGGCTTGTCCCATACGAATTTGACCTCCATACCTTTCCCATCCCAAGGAAATAACTTCCTCAACCAATTTCTAGCAGAAATAAATGATTGACACAAAAAGACAAAAAATGGGTAATTGACAGCTTTATGGGTTTACCCTTTGACATTTGCCTTTCCCCCATTGGCTTAAGGGTTTGAATATTTCCCCTCCCTATCCCTTTGTGGAACCATGCCCCCATCTCTTTGACGTTTGCAGTCCCATAGCTAGCTATTGTTTTATATTAATTTGTACATTTACATGATATATCAAAATATATATACCATGCTTGACTTAGCACTATCACTATAGGTATCAACTTCGATTACCTATCCACAAAACAGTCATCAATGGAAAGGCCTTGGCCTTGTGCTCCATGCCATGATCTCAATACAATATTTACATTATGTACAATTAAATACCATGGGGCCAAGACCGGGGTATTACAAGTACAACTTATACCAAATGATTATTGAGGCCTTGGAAACTAAGGCTCAAGTCACCTCTTACAACAATTTTTTTTATTAATCCATATAACTAAGGTAAGGAGGAAAACCTCATGGGAACAAAACCTCCCCTCTAAAATGGACATGGAGAAAAATATGAAAGTGAATGTCAGCGATCACCATGTGTCACCCACTCAAATAACGGATATCAGATAGGTGAATTTCTTCTCTGTGAAGCTCTTGGTGAAGATGTCAACAATTTGTTGTGCAGATGAGATATGCTGCAAGGATATCACCTGCACATGCACCAAGATCCTGATGTAGTGCACGTGTATCTCAATGTGCTTGGTCCTTTGCCTCTACATTGGATCAGTGGAAATATTGACTCACTATGATTGTCACACCAAATGATTGTGGGTGAATCAAATGCAAATCCAAGTTCCCCAAGAATACCTTGCAACCACACACATTGTGTAGTTGTGTTTGTTGCTCCTCTGTACTCGACCTCAGCTGAAGAGAGGGATATGGTGTATTGTTTCTTGCATGACCAACATATGGGACCATGTGCAAGCATGAATACATAACCTGAAGTGGACATTTTGTCAATGGAATCTCCAGCCCAATCAGAATCAGTAAATCCAACTAGTTCTAGTGGAGAACCAACAACATAATGTACTCCGAAGTGTTTGGTTCCTTGCACATAATGCAAGATACTTTTGGAATCCTTCTAATGGATCCCATGTGGCTGCTGCATATATATATATATAAACAACACCTGCAACATATTCCAAATCAGGTTGAGAGTGTGTAAGATACAACAAACTCCCAACTAGTTGTCTGTACAATGAGTTGTCCACCAACAGAGATGCACCAAAATCACCTAGTTTGATTCCTGAAAGGAATGGTAACTAGATTTCCTTACATTCAACCATTTTGAACTTTAATAATAGGTCTACAACATACTTTTGTTGGCTGAACTTGATCCCTTCTTCAGATTGCTCAATCTCCAATCCAAGAAATTTCCCCAAGAATCCAAGGTCAGTCATGGAGAATTCACTATGCAAAGAAGACTTAATTGATCCAATTTATTTAGTGCAGCTACCTATAATTAAAATGTCATCAAAATACAACAATATTCCTTGCAATAATTGACCAACATTCTTCAAATACACATTAGGATCAGCTTTACATCTTCCAAATCCAAGCGATAGCATAAAATTATCCATCTTGGCATACCAAGCCATGGGGGCTTGCTTGAGGCCATAGAGAGACTTATTTAACCTGAAAACAAGTGAAGGATCATGAATGAAAAATTCAAGCTGCTGCATATAAATATCCTCATGAATAAAATCACTCTTCATATCCATGTGGTGAACTTCTGAGCGCTTAGATGCAACAATGGCTAAAACTATCCCGATAGAGTGCATCTTTGCAATCAATGAAAATGTCTCTATATAGTCCACTCCTTGGAATCGAGAGAAGCCTTTAGAAACCAACCTAGCCTTATAATCAATATATGAACCATCAACATCAACTTTGGTCCTATATACCCACTTACATTGCACTAGTTTCCTCTTGGAGGGCAAGGGAACCAATTCCCAAGGCTCATTGTATTGCAATGACTTGAACTCTTCTTGCATGGTTTTTTTCCATCTTGGGTCAAGTGATGCTTCCTGATATGTATGAGTATTAGATAAAACCATCATGAAGCATCTATCAACAATATTCAATGCACAAGTAGAGTAGGCATTGTGAAATTGAGATCTAGTCTTCCTAGAGTGTAGTGGATCACCAACAAGATCCCCAGCTAATTCAATGGTTTTCTCGGACTACTTGGGCCAAATGGGTGAGCCATGATATGAATTCATGTCATCATCATCATCATCAGTATCAGATCCATAAAAATCATAGAAGGATTCATCACTTACATCATCATGGAGTGGAGGATGTGAGCATTCCCCTTGAGCTAGTTTAGTCTCTTGCATGAGGTCTTCTTCGAACTGTACACTCCTTTCGATGAATGTTTTATAAGATGAGGGATAAAAGAGATTATATCCCTTTTCATATTCAACATATCCAACCATAATGGATTCCTTTATTTTATCTTGCAATGCCTTTGTCTTCAATTCCAAAAACCTTAAAATGAGAAACATTGGGCTTGTGACCACTCCAAGCCTCATATGGAGTTTTTCCATCTAATGCTTTGTGTGGAGATCTATTCTATACATATGCAACAAAATTCATATCTTCATCTCATATCTTAGGATTCAAATCCTTTTCTTCCATCATACAAGTTGTCGTCTCCTTGAGATCCCCGTTCTTGCGCTCTGCAAAACCATTTTGCTGGGGTGTGTAGGGCACTGAATGCTGCATTTGGATGCCACATTATTCACAAATCTGTTGCAAACTATTGTTCACATAATTCTTTCCATTTTCAGTCCTAAGAACCTTGATCTTATTCCCACATGCATTCTCAACCAAAGATTTACAAACTTTGAAAGTCTCAAAAACTTCATATTTTAGTTTGAGAAAATACACCTAGAAATCCTTGAGAAATCATCTAGGAAGGTCAACACATACCTTGAATTTCCATAAGAGGGTCTGGGAATAGGCCATATGATATATAAATGGATCAAATATAGCACTTGTATATCCCTCCTTGTATTTCCTTTCTCATATCTGTGCTCAACATGCTTGCTCACTACACATCCTTTGCATGTGCCGTTGGAGAACTTGATGGAAGGAATCCCTTCCACCATGATTTCTTTGCTCAATGAATGAAGGTACCTATAGTTGAGATGACCATATCGCTCATGCCACAACTTTCTTGTCTCATTGGCATGTGACAGGAGCGGATTCCCTTGAGAGTAGGGGAGGAAGTGAGAGAATTTGTACATTCTCGAATCATGGTCAGCAAAACCCACTGCCACAACTTGGCCTGTAGATATTTATGATATCTCCACTTCATTTGGAGTAAATTTTACTCTCTTGGATTCACTAGTGTGTGTCATTTGATACACTGAGAGTAGGTTCACTACTATATTAGGAACAAACAACACATTGTTGAAGTACCCATCTTCAAGATCAATCCTGCCAATCCCTTTTGCTTGGATATTTGACTCATCACCCATAAGAATGGATGGACCACTGTAAGGATGCAGGGCCAAGAAGGAATATTGCATGGAAGCCATGTTCCTTGAGGAACTTGAATCTATGATGAAGGAAGAATATCTTGAAGATCCAACAACCAAAACATGGCACCTTTCTTTGGTGTTTGAGCTTGAACCTCCCTCTGTCTTCCTTGCACCTTCTAGCAATGGGATTTTGTTCTTCTCAAGCAGTTGCGCCATCATGCCAATGGTATTCTTCATGCACACACTCTTTGGATGCCAACCCTTGTGAAAATACATGATTTTTTTCTTCTTGTGCTTCTTCATGTCTTTGTCCTTGGTAGGATTCAAAACCCCATCTGAAGATTTGGGCTTCTCCTACTTTGTCTTCTCTTATTGCTTAGAATCTCTAGATTTTTTCTTGCTTTTGGCTGGATTCGAAACTCCCGCAGCAAGGGCTTGATCCTTACTAGATTTGATGGCACCCATTTGTATGAGCTTGTCTTTCTCTTGAGTCAGTGACTCCATGAAGTCTGTCAAAGATGGAATCCTCCAATTTCGAGCTATGAGATTGCTAGAGTGGAATGTTGACACAAACATCGAATAATCTAGCCCTAGATTTGAAAGTATGGAAAAGATCATTTTCTCATCTTTATTTTCAATGCCGCAATGTTTCAACTGAAGAACCAACAATTTGAACTTGGTGAAGAAGTCCTGGATCGTCTCAAAGTGATTTGGGCTCGATGAGATCAACTCATTTTCGAGCTGGTGGCATCTCATCTCATCAGTCTTCCCCAAAAATGAATTGAGATTGATCCATACTTCGTTGGGTGTTTTCAGTCTATCTACATGGAAGAGAAGGTCCCTCGAAATGCTGAGACAAGGCATCCCAAATGCTTCATCAATCTTATTGAATTACTTCGATTTTTCCACAGCAGAGTTGGGTTCATCCTCAGTTCCCATGGTGACTCTGTATAGGCCTTTTGACATCAACCAAATCACTATTTCGGCTTTCCATTCAAAATATTTGGATGGAGTAATCAATACATGAGTCTTCTCCATTTCTAATTACGCACTAAGTGACGAAAACATTGGTTCTACTTGCAATGCAAACACTCAATTTTGTTTTCCTGGAAAATGGCCTCAAAAAACACTCAAAAACTCTAGATTTTATTTTCAGCTCCAAATAGCTCTAATACCATGTGAGAATTGCTTTGTAGTAGGATCTAGGAGCTAATGGAATCCTCACAATTAAGAGTTTACTCACAAAAATGCTGAAAATTAGTAGAAAATATGAAATTAACACGTAGAAATGTTGTCAATAACACAGTTTATTATGACCATCCAACATGGAAATATGTCTGGATCAAGTTTATATTACATTAGGGAGAAATCATTATCCTTTGGAGACAATCTGGATGCATACATGTGTTAGACTATGATTTGACCTCAAAATCCCCCTAGGAGGACCAATGAGCTCCCAAACCATCCCAAACGGTCACAAATTCTAGTGTGAACATGGATGGAGCATGCTAGAACATAAAGGAGGGAAGTATAGGCATGTATGAGTACATGGGTGAGTGGTAGTGGCTCAAGGAAGAAATAAATGCCTAAGGAGAACTAAAACCCACCAAATACATGCACTAGCGCATATGGTCAAACACTTTCCATGATTTAAGGGATGGAGAGAGTGCCAAGACTAAAATTTCATCAATGAGGGTGCTAGACTGTCAGAATGATGAAAGTGGAGTGCCTCAACTGTAGTAAATGAGTCCAAAACACACAATAGACCAAGGTTGACCAACATAGCCTAATTTTGGACCATATGAGATAGCATGAAATCTAATGAAAATGTATCCTAAGTGTATGACCGTGGTACTAAGGTGGATTAGTGCTCTAACAATTGATGTATACATTGATGTAGTCATTGATTTAGTCATTAATTGCCACAATTAATCACCAAATATACGACTAAATAAACAACTAGATGATAAATCAAGGTAACATATTACGGACTAAGCTAAATACGACTAAACGTTAGTCGTGCTATAAGATACTAGAAATTAGAAACTAATAGTTGTGTGTATGAGAATTTCAGTCATTTTCTTAGTCACAAATTTTTGATAGGGAATGGAGGAATCAAACTACCAACCTACTTTCTATAAGGAAGGTGCTCTTCCATTGAGTTAGCACCCTTTAAGAATTGAGGTATAAACACCAATTCATTTTACACTTTAATAGAGAGATAAGAACCAACTTGAAATTTCTAATTGTGACCTATAGAATCAACCTAGTTTTCTTATAATTAAAGTAACTCCACATTTGATGGCTTGATAATTGAAATTTAAGAAAATGGTTTGAAAAATTACAGTTGTTTCCTCTGGTTTAGTAAACCACACTTTAACATAGGTTCCAAACTTCTTTAACTTCAAACTGAGACAAGTCACGATATCCCTCCAATTTATAAGTATGGAAGAGAATGCAAGATGAAAACTACACTAAAGAAATAAGATAAAGTAGGTTTGCATATCAGTTTAGGAGTGAATAATTCTGAAAATAGATTAAAAATAAGTAGAAAGTTGAAGATACTACCGAAGAAACTTGTTGGTTTGATGTAATGAATATTATCATCATCCCAATATAATAGGAGAAGTATATGAATGTTCAATAGTTAATGAAGAGGAACCAGGCGAGATTCTTAGATGTCAACTAAAAATGGACCTGCATACTATAAATGATAAGAGTGTACATGATGCATGTAAATAATTTTCAAAAAAAATATTTTCTTGAGCATGCATGTATATAATTTTCAAAAAAATTATTTTCCTGAGTATGCATGTAAATAAACAAATTCAATATAGAAATAATACTATGCATGTAAAACCCATTTATCCACTTGTAACTCTTTTTTGGTTGTCAAAACTAACTACACAAACATTAAAAAAAATTGCCTTATGATAATCTATCAACAACTAGAGTTGCAATAGACCCAATACCTTCTCCCATTTAGCTAATATAAATACAAGATCATACTCTGTAAGAATTCTAGTAATAACATATTTTAATTCTCTTATATCAGGTTTCCTAAGTTATAGATTCCCCCCAATATATCCAACTCTGAACAAAGAAGTTGTTATTGCTTGACAAGGATGATATTCAAACAAATTTTGCATCATTCAAGCATACAAAATAATTATTACCAAGTTACTATAGATCCATAATGGATTAACTTTTTCTTCTCATATATTTAAAATAAACCAATTCAAACTACGAGAGGTTCATGAGACCATCACATGCATGTAAAAGGCTTGACTACAACTTTAGATAAGCTACAACAACATATAACAAGAATCAAGTTCCCTAACTAGTTCACTATTAGCTAGCTTCTCTCCAATTTGAATATGGTCATCTATAACTACTTGTAGCAAAGCTTGACCATCTTTATTTATTGCATAAAATTTATCTCCTTGAATTAACCAAGCAATGTCATAACATGTTTTAATGGATGGAAGAAACAAAAATATAGGTGATTTAAGTTTATAAACACCACCCATGAAACAATATTACAACGTATAGATGCTTAAAGAATGCACCATTTAGTTGGATTCAAACTCTTTCTATGCAAGATAACGATTGAAATTTAAAATTCATAGGCATGTCTTCAGGTAGTATATACAAGAACCCATTGATAGATAAACTACGAATTTTTGCATACCTAGTATAATGGAGATGTACTAAAAATATATACACATAGTCCTCTCTAAGTAATTGAATATAATTCTAAAACCATCAATATAGTGGCAATTCATTCAAAAGGTTTTCAATAGTCTTGTAGTTTATTGAATACATTTCTAAATCCTCTCATGATTAAGGACAACAATGACTAGAAGATTTGGCTTATAAAGAATCCCAATCATTTTATTCTTCAAGACGCTATAGTATACAAATTCATTTATTTCAATATGCAAATGCATTGACATGCAAACATCTGTAAATTAAAGAAATATCCAATAAACTTTTAATAAATGCAATTTCTTCACTGTAACGATAGCACGCGAGGTTTTAGTTTTAGCCACCTATATTGTAACCTAGTAGGTAAACATCACAATGGAAAACATCGTGACAAATATTAATGTTGATTTTCCACAAACTAAACACTATAAAACTAACCGTTTTCTAGTGAAGGATTGAAAAAAACAACAGTTTCAAGAATACTATAGGATCCTTCAAAACATCTAAAAGATGTGAATAATAATTTCTATTAGAAGCAAAATATAGACATGTCACTCATTAGAGAAGGAAATGCACTAATTGCTTGAATAAATGTCCGCATGAACACCAAAGGAATGGGTGTTTATTCAATCTTCTCAAATAGAAAATACCTGGAAGAATTTTATTCCTGCACATGCAATAAGATTATAAATAGACAAAAAGAAGAAAACATTGTGGTTTAGACCTTCCTTATACTCATATATATATTATGATTAGAATTTGTCTCTTAGGATACAAGTCACTAACGAAACAATGGACATACATAATAGAGAGAGAGATAGGTAGCTGTAGGGTAGAGTTAGAAAAATACAAACCTCAAGGTATCAATCAAAACAGTCTAGAAATGATGATGAACTTTCAATCCCATTGCTGCAATAAATGACATACTTTTAGGAAAATCATACATCAAGCAAATATAATCTCCTTTCAAAGGTGTAGATTCAGCCTTAACCCATACTCTAGCATGTCCCTCAGACTGTGGCACACTTCCATAAATAGTAGCAGCCTCAAGGAGGATGAAAATGAGCACAAACACTCTCTAAAGTCTAAACAGGCTCGACCTACTGCAACAGACTGAACAAGGACCACAACAACCCTAGTAAAGGTCATGTTAGGCACCACCAACAACACACTCACAGAAAAGACCTCAAAACAATCAATAGACCACAAATCGAGTCAATGTTTCCCAAGGAACAATCATGGTTCAGTCTAGCAGACTTAGCAAAGGTCACAACCCATCTTAGAATCCCCAAAAACGTCACAGCCTAGTCCAAATAGATCAAAGAGGTCATGAATCTACATAAATATCCCACAGAGGTCATGGTTTAATCCAAACAACCCTTAAAGATCATGGTTCCGTCTTAGGAGAGGTAATGACTCAGTCCAAGGAAACCTACAAGGTCATGATTCAATGCTAGCGACCTCAAAGGTGGTCACAGTTCAATACAGCAGGCTCAATAAAGAACATGGCCTTCCCTAGTAGGCTTCCAAGAAAATCCAACATAGATCAACACTTTGAGACAGGTTGAACATAATCATAGTAGCCATATAGATGTTGAAGACAATCACAACAACACTTAACAGCTTGAGAGGAAGGTCATGATAGCCCTAGAAAGATGAGAGAAAGGTGATGGCAACTCATAAACAACAACAACAAAAAACCTAGACGTCAAGCCAAGGAGAAACAAGAAACCATAAGATAACCATTGAATCATATCTCCAAAAGTTCTCTTGTTAAGACACAAAATAAAGTTTAGGACTTGGATTAATATTCTTGACATGTCTTCTATAAGGGTCATTCTTATAGCCCAACGTTTTAGGAGAGTTACCAAAATAAACATAAAATAATATTATGTTCACTTAGGATAGGGTACCTGCAAGGTCAGGAGGTTATAACAATAAAGGTAAGTCATCATGACAAAAGGGTCAAGGTACCACACTAGGAGAGGGGGGCGCTAGCATAAGGACCAACAAGGTTCAACACAAGATCAAAGGTCAACAAGAGTGGTCATAACAAAGTGGGAAGACAACACTTTCACCCACAAGACTAAGGTGTACCATCAAGGTGGGGAAAGAACCCTTTGACCCACAAGACCAAGCTGTATAATCAAGGTGGGGAAACAACCCTTTTAGCCACAAGACCAAGGGTCAAAATTTTATCTTCTCTCTCAAGGTATATAGTCCATAGGTGTTCCATACAATAACAATAAGTTTTATCATCACCATATAAGGAAGGTTCAAATTGGATAATAGTATTTTCAAATGCATTAGTTGGGTCCTTTCCAAGCTGTGAACTATTGAAATTTGTGTTAGGTTAAGGTTTGGAGCAGAAAAATAAAAAATTTTGTACTTCAATGCACAAATTTATAAATCAATACCAGAAACAAAAATAGTACAATTGTGATAATGCAAGATAAATTTAAAACACAACTTTCATTTCTTTCAACTTAACACTCCCAAAGGTCCCTATGTTAAAGTTGAAGCATCCAAGGTGTTGTTCAGGATATTGCACCCTTGTAACCTAGGGTCCGGGGTTACCAACTTACTACTAACTTGCAGACAATCAAATTTTTACAGAGAGTGGAAAGAGAATAGGAAGAAAATCTTGACTTACCCGATTAACGACGATTGATCCAAGCTTGATCTTCACTCGCTCCACTTCTTTCCAAAGCTTCTAGGGATGCACCTCTCCACCTGCAAAGAGAAAATCCTTCAAGTAGTATCTCATGCATATATATATATATATTATAGGTTAGATGAAAATCATATAGATAATATAATCAAACATATTCATTAAACCAATATACATGAAATAGACACAATACAAGATTGGAAGAAGAATTCTCTTTATTAACAAGTGGTGAATAAGATAAGAATACAACCCAGCTTCTGACACAAGGACTCCTTTGCAACCAAAGGAATCTGAGTTTTGCTGCTCCAAGATTATGAAGATATACCACCAACATAACTTTTCTCTCCAAAATTGATTGATTAGCCCCCACCCCAAGGCCTCTATTTATACTTTGGGAAATAGAGTGGTTTCGAAGGTTGGGATGGTTGAGATGGTTGGGATAGTTATGGTTTAGAACCCAACTAATATCATAGAATCTCGATTTATATTTTTTAATGTCGAATTAAGGTATACGCGAGTATTAATATAGGCAACTCGTGTATGATACGCGTGTTACTGAAAGGGAACTCACATATGATACGCGTTTTACTGAAAGGGAACTCGTGTATACAAGTATACACAAGTTGCAATGCAAATACTCGCATATGGCACTTGAGTTGCAATGCATATAGTCGCGTATGCAACCCAAAACTAATAATAAAAATATATAAGGTTAGGTTGAGTATAATGCATCAAAGGTCATGCCCATCTATAATGTTTTGGCCACTTCAATCCAAATTTGTCCTTTTGTGTGTCCTTTTGTAGATCCCATTACGAGGCTCTCCAAGGAGTATCCCATCATAATCTATCAACTCATGATCCCATTTCTCTAATACACGACTAACAACATAAGGCCCATGCCACATAGATTCCAACTTTCCAGCTCCCAAATTATCGTGTTTTTGTTTGTAAGTCAAGACCAAGTCACCCTTGTTGAAAGAGCGAAGTTGAACAGATCTGTTATATTGGGATTTAATTCATCATTTATGCACCTCATTTTCCAAGGTATCATCACGACGGGTCTCATAACACTTTTTTAAATATAAGAATCGTTTGTCCTCCTAAGTGGTGTTGGGTAATAGTTTTACCTTGAGTTTTAGAGAAGGGATTTCGCACTCTATGGTGAGAGTGGCCTCTATCCCATACACTAATTGAAATGGTGTAAAGCCAGTGGATGTCTTAACGGTGGTGCTATAGGCCCATAATGCAGAGAATAGTTGTAGATGCCATCTAGATTTGGCGTGTCCTACCATTCGTTGAAGCATAGTTTCTAACACCTTATTGATGGCTTCAACTTGGCCATTGGCTTGCAGGTAGTAGGGTGTGGAATTGTCATGGTGAAAACCAAGCTTAGCACTTAATTCTGAATTCATATTAATTTGAAAGTGTGAACCATGATCGGTCACAATGGCCTAAGGAACTCCAAATATAACAATAATATGGTTGAATAGAAACAGAGCAGTTGTTTTTCCATCTTCGACGTATGTAGGAATAGCCTTAGCCCATTTAGTGAAATAGTCCATGGCCACAATAATGTAACCATGCCCCCCGACTGAGGTAGGTTTACAATGCACGAAGTCAATGCCCCATTTTGCAAATGGGACACCTGCTATGACAGGATGTAACTGAGCAGGATGGGTGCGCTTTTTTGATGTAAAGGGCTGACAAGGCAGGCATTTTTTGACAACTTCCATGCAATATTTAAGTATCGAGGGCCAAAATTACCCAACACACAAGATTTTCTAGACAATAGCCATCCTAGAAAGATGGCCACCACGGGCTCCAGAGTAACAGTAATTTAATACCACTTCAGCCTCATCATGACTTAATAAACACCACAAAATCACATCAACGCCACGATGGTACAATGTATCATTAATGATAAGGTAGTATTTAGCGTGATGATGAATACCACGATGTTCGTCTTGGGTTGCATTGGGATGAAAACATTGTCTGGCGATAGAGAATTAAATCTCCATACTAGGAGTCAGACGTACTAATGAGGAACAAGGATTCATCCGGAAATGAATCAATGGGTTATGTTTCCTCAGTAATACGAAGAAGGTCATACATGAGCTCTGCGAAGCGAAGAGACTTCTTAGAAATGGATTTCGCAAATTCCAACTCAAATTCCTGGAGTATGACAATCCAAGGAGAGTATTCCCCCCAAGCACCTAGCAAGTCAATATGTAATACATGGGGTTAGGATCTGCATATACCGTGGTTGTTCATAGAAATACATAGTGACAAAAATTCTGGACCGCGATGACCGTGGCCAGAGCTAATTTCTCCACATGTGAGTATCGGGTTTCAAAGTCCAAAAGACTCTTACTTAGGTAGTAGATCACATGTTCATGATCATTCTCATCCGTTTGAACCAAGACCATACTGATGGTGGATAGGGATGCATCCACATATAGGGAGTAGTCCTTAGTATAATTGGGTGGTTGCAAGACAAATGTATGCGTGATGGCATGTTTGAGAGTATTTAATGCATGCTACACTAGGTCATCCAAAACAAAGGGGGTATCCTTCTTTAGTAAACATATGAAACCATGGGTTTTCTCGACATAGTTACAGGCAAACCAACATAAAAAGTTTTCATTACCTTGCAAAATTTGGAGTTCTATAACGTTTGTAGGGGCGGGAAAGGCCAAGATGGCTTCGATTTTCAGAGGTTTTATGTGGATGTCATCCTTGGACACAATGAAACCAAGTAGTAGATCAGTATTGACACAAAAAACACACTGGTGTGGATTCAATCGTATGTTATAGTGGCGACATATGAGAAAAATGGCTCTGAAATGATTAACATGGTGATCCCGCTGCTATGAATGAGCAGGAAAGTGATTGAGTTATAGTTACACAATGTGTTTTATGTCATGAAAAGCATAAGACATGGTGCATTGAAAATTAGCGCCAGCGTTCTTCAAACCAAAAGGTAAATTTTTGTAGGCAAAGGTCCCCCATGGGCAGATAAAAGCCTTTTTGTGTTGATTAGATGGGAGTATCTCTATCTGATTGTAGCCAAAAAATCCATCCATGAATAAGAATATGACGATTCTGGCACAGTTATCGATGATTTGATGATTGTATGGGGTGCGGAAATTGTCCTTAGGACAAGCATGATTAAGATCCTTAAAATTGATACAAACCCTAATAGTGCCCTATTTTTTGTTTGCAGGTACAATGTTAGACACCCATTCAGTCAAAGGTACGAGGTAGATAAACCCAACCTTAAGAAGTTTTTCAATCTCTTCCTTAATGGTTGTTGCTTTCCTTGGATGCACTTGTCAAAGTTTCTGACAGACTAGCTTGGCGTCAAGGTAAGTCTTGATCTCATGAACGACAATGGAAGGATCTATCCCTTGAATTTCTTCATATGTCCAAGAAAAAATATCTCTAAATTCTTTAAAAATGGTCATATAAGACTCTAGCTCTAAAGGGGAAGAATTCTGGTCTATATTGATGTTCTCTATGATTTCGGGATTCACCGATATATCAACTGGAATAGTTTTGGTAATGTTACTATGATTACCCTTGGACTCAACATCATGGATGAGTACCGGGGGCCGAGGATTATTTACAATATTAGATGAAACCATTGTTCCAAAAAGGTCCTCTACCATATGAGGATTAGGAAGGAAAGAGGATCGGTGATGATGGTATTCCTAAGGAATCTTGTCTAAAGACATAACTTCCATGATGGATTCATTAGAGGGGAGTGTATGCACAATATAATCTAAATATGGGGGGTGTCTCTAACCAATACAGTAGGTGATCTGTGTCTGAAGCCACCAAAATATGGTCATTGATGGGGGGTTGACTAGTGGATTGGATAACCTAATACATTTCTTCGAAAGGACTTAACTATGTTGGATCAACATGTGATTTCCCTTTATCTAGAGAATCATGGATCAAAGCTGAGATCATGTTCATGGATTCAGTCTGCGATGAAGGAGGTGGGGTATTCAAAGGAAAAAATTCCATGAGTGAAGATTCTTTCAATAGGAAAATTCCTATATTCTGATATTGTGGAAGAATCCAAGAGTGGAACATTGTTCATAGAGTTGGAATTTGTTTCCGATGAACAAAAATATAGCTGATCAATGGTAACAATCTTACCTTGGAATGGGAACTTGACTACCCGAAATACAGATGAGAAACGACTTGCATAACGTAGAACCAGTTTCAACCTAGAAGAAGATAGTAATCAAGAGGAGTGTAGACCAATTCAATATGAATGGACATTGATTTTCCCCCAAGTTCAACTTGGAGGGAGGGCAGTATCCCGTAAGGTTGGAAGCCATGACCATCAAAGGCCTTTAATGTCATCGCTGAGCAATTAATATTAGGAGAACCAATAGATATTCAACAAGATAACGACATGACTAAAGTCGAGGAACCCTCGTCCAATATGGTACGACGAATCATCTTCCCAATAACTTTCATGGCTAATTGGAAGGCTAACTGTTGTGAGAGATGATACTTGTAATCATCCAGTTTGAAAGTGATGATATTACTATTTTCAAGATCCATGGATCTAAGGACAGATAACAGGTTCTTTCTTTGTGTGGGGTAGGTTTGGATTACTTCGAGAGTAGACATGGCACATAGTTCTTGAGCCAAATATTCAACTACATTATGGTAATGGGATGCATGTGTGTCGGGGTTGAATACATATTTTCGAATTGTACTCTTTGGTGGCTGGAGAAAAGTATCGAGAACATGCTTCTCAATATAAAGTCCATTGGTAGGAGGAGGGGTGGAAGATGAAGTTTTATTGGTGGAAGTGTCATTATCTTTCTTAGCTGGAGGTGGGTCATAGCTATGGGATCAGGTATTAGGCTTAACCGTTTCACTAGACATCATTTTAACTTAGCCTATGGAAGATGAAGGAGACCCATGAAAGGATTGGTGGTCAGTCAATTTCTATTGGGGAGGGAAATGATTTGTCAGAATTACTAGATCAGGGCTGGTTTTCAGAAATTTACTGACTTCCTCGCGATGAGGACACGCCTTGGTGAAGTGATCACCTCCACATATGAGGTAGGGAATTTTTCCTTTCTATTAGTTTTGGATTCAACATCAGGATTCTGTGTTTTGTTACCTTTCTACTGGTTCTTAGATTTATTGGATTTATTCTTGTCTTTCTTCTTTCCTCCCGAAGATTCTGAGGATTGAACCGCATTCACTTCATTCGAAACAATAGGAGAGGAAGCAATTTTGGGGGTTAAAACAGTCTGACTAGAAGACATGGCTGGTTGGTTTTTCTTTTTCGAGGATTTGGTCATCGATTGTGTTTCAACAAAACTAAGAACACCACCGGTAAGTGGCTCCGTTGAAAGTCTTGAAGGATCTAAAATAGGACGAGGGGCATGGGTAATTAAGTTGGACATAGTTCTTGACTGGGAATAAACCAAGTTAAGGTACTATGCACGACTGATAGCTTGCTCCTAGGTAACAATGCCTCCCATGGAAACATCCCTAATAATGAAGGGAAGCAAATATTTAGTAAACCAATCGATGAGTAACTGATCGGGAATGGGATATTTTATTAACCTACATCATCGTTTCCACTCATGTATATGATCATATATATGAGTAGAATTGACATGCTGCAGTGAGATCAAAAGGTCCGTACCTGTTTCATATCGGATTGGTAACTGGAAATGTGTCAAAAAGGCCATTGCTAAGGTGTTGAAATCCCAAAAGGAATGTTGGGGTAGCTCAATGTACCATTTCACAGCCACCTTGGTGAGGGTTGTTTGAAACAAATGTAGACGGATTGAACCATCCATCAGAGAATTAGATGAACACCACAAATCATATGTCATCATGTAGTTTTTGGGGTCCTCACCGAGTTTGCCATCGAATTTTGGTATATCAGAGGGTAACCTGACATGGATAGTCGACCATGAAGGATCATGATGTATGGGGTTGTTAATCAATCTTGACAGATTTGGAAGATCTAAAGTAGATAGAAATGGTAATTGTTGATTAGGCTGGGGGTACTGGTAATATCTATAAGGCATTTGTGGACCAGTAGGGTTGTAAGCCGATTGATAAATGGGTGTCACCGATGTTCCTATAACCGGTTCATTAGGTGGTTGGTTCACAAATGATCCACCTGAGGGTCCGCCAGGTGGTGGTGGGGGAGGTGGACCTTTAGGGGGCGGGCATCCAGAAGGAGGGGTTCCTCTGAGTGGTGGACCTAAAAATGGTGCGCCGCTATATGGTGGACCTGTAAGGGGTGGGCCTCCATGTGGTGGACCTCCGAAGGGTGGTCCTCCAGGTGGTGATCCTCCAAAAGGTGGACCTCCGAAAGGTGGTCCTCCATGTGGACCTCCATAACTTCTAGTAGTGTTTTCAAATGGTCCCCCAGGTATAGGTACATTTAACCAATTAGGTTTCCCCCATGGGCTATACATATTTCCAGGGTAAGACATTCTAGGATAAATAACCCCTAACGATGCATAATGATAAGTTTGATGGACCAAAGGTGGTTTATTTTCTAGGTAGGTATAACCCCATGACGATTTAATAATGACAGGTTGAAACCATGAGGGTTTTCTCGAGCTAGAAGATGTGATAAGCACATTAGTATTCATGGGAGGTCTAATATCTGCCAGTTTCCCTACAACCATATTTTTCCCAATCTAGAAATGGTTCCCCTAGTTGGTAAAACAACTTGGGTTGGGGGTTGCCCCCCCAGGGATAGAAGATATAGGGGAGTTAGAAATAGATGGGGGTTTCAGGGTGGGTGGGGTGGGGATGGAGGGTTGACCTGAATCATGAGTAACCACGTTTTGAACCAGTGACCCTAAGTTAAGAGCTACATGAGATGGTGAAAGAGAATGATATCTAGGTGGTGTTATTTCTGAATAGCAGGGTAGAGGAAAAAGACTCCTCCTTTTTATATTTTTTCCTAGGTTACACAGATGATCAAGAGTTTCCCAGACTAGTCTGAATAATTCTTCATTCATGGGGATTTCTCGAACGGGGGTAACATAACATGGTATAGTATTTTCATATTCAAAAATAGCCTGTCCTAAAGAAGTATCCAAAAAAGGAGACTTATACCGAATTCTGCTACCATGGTATCATCTAAGGGGTGGTTAAATACCCAATCTGGTGCACCAGGTTGACCTTCCATTCGAAAATGAAAAAGCAGTGTCTTCTGTAGAAAGTTGTTGGACTATCATAGGGTTTTGAAAGGAGGGAATTTATTCCCTGGATTCAGTAACCGGAACTCCTTGTACATGCGAATCAACTGTACATGGTTGGTCCATGGTTTCCTCTTCACTTTCTTCCATGATAGGAACAGAGTTAGGTGGTAAACCTTGTAACCTATGAGATTGTCTCATAGGTAGTTCAACTAGGGTGTTGGCCGAAGACTTCTACTCTAAAGTTTTATACAAGGAATACATCACACACAAACAATCCTACACAAGCTAAGTTCACAAGCAAACTTAAATGATAGGAGGGGCTCATGAAAGCTGGTTCCTTACTAGGATTTTCAAGTTGTCACAACTCATGATATACCACAGGGTCCAACCATAAAAAATGACAAGGAGGATTGGGACTGTACCTTTTCCTGAATACCCAACTACCTAGATGAAACATGCATAGTATCTCCCCAAGTGTTTTTCTTGGTGTATTGCTCCAATACGATGACCTAAATGATTTTCTCAGTTGGTATGGGTGTCCTAAAGGGGTCTCCCGATATACACTAAGTACGTGGGAGCTCAAATTCACATTAGTGTCGTCTAATGTACAACCGTTCGTAAGGGTACTTCCTATATAGCACTAAGTACGTTAAATACCTTTCGATATACCTCAAGGGTACGTGAAAGTTCGTTCAATATACCAAAAATACGTGGAAGAACCACACGATCCCCTGGATGCAGTGCAAGAAAATAATGACAGGTCCTATGTTTTAAGACTCTAAAACACGTCTCTATCCTATCACCTAAATTACTAAATTTTTTAACCTAAGCTATCGTTTATTTTATCTTGATGGTTAGTGAATGTTTGTGGAATGTGGATCAAGATGAAATATTAATATCTAGATGCAGGGTTAGAATGTCGGATTGATGTTGGCCAGGATGGCCAAGTCTGTTCAAATACTTCGATTAGTAGGTCGAATTTTCGAGCAGAAACCTTCTTCCGCAAGAGGGATGCATAATGCGGAAGACATCTTGTGGCAGATTTGGACCTTTGTAATTTCCTTTCTGAAACTTGTGGGATGCAGGATGCAAAGATGTCTTTTTGTGAATTTCATCTCTCCGCAGTTTTCATTTTGCAACTTGCGGGATGTGGGATGCAAAATGCGGGATGCGGCTTCATAGATTTCGATTTCCGCAACGGCCATTTCCACAATGGTCATTTCTGCATGCGGGATTCGGGAATGCAGAATGCAGAATGCGGGATGCAGGATGCAGGATTCGAGATCGCAGTATCCCGATTTCCACAATTTTCGATCCCGCAGCTCAAGTTTTTCGTGCCATCAATTTTTGCGAGATGATTCTTAGCCGTTGATTAGATTCTAGATGCGGGACCGTTTGTGATCATTGATGTCCATTGCTATTTCTCTCTGCCGTCCGATCTCCTTTGAGATATTTCCTTGCAGATCGTCGAAATGATCCATCGAAGACGGGAGGGAGCGTGATAGTGTTGGAAATGTCGAGAAGTGGTTTGTGGCCATGCCCTATGTTTCGATGAACAATAAAGGTTCTCGATGAAATTTTTAATTCCACATGATAATGGGGCATGGGTACGCTATAGTATAAGGAATTAAATACATCCATGGATTCAATATTCATATTCAAATGCACATAATTGGATAGGAAAAGGTATTTCTATTAATAAAAAAAAATATTACAATAGTGACAACCTCTGTCGGTACGTCTACGAACCGGAGAAACCGAGTCCTCCACCTGGGCCTCCACCACCTCAATCCTCCATCTCTTGATAGAAAGCTCACAAAACAAAGGCAAGCTTGGGAAGAACACAAAGTGCTCCAAAGGGACAAAGGGAGGCAGACTCAAGTATAAGCAAACTGACGCAACAATGGACTATAGTTTATTTGCTCTTCAATTCCTCCTTTTCAATGTATCCAAGGGGTTCCTTATATAGCACTCCAAAAGGGTAATGGAGGGTCAAATCCGAGCGATCTCAAGGCATATGGAAGGCCAAGAGTCAGGATCTTCAGACTCATATGAGGAAAAATTAAAAAATATTTGGACTTATGCACACATCCCGATGTATGCGGGTTTGAGGTCAAAAGTTATGTGTACACACGAGGATGGGTTTAAAAGTTACGTACAACAATAAACAGGTGTTTTTTAGGGATGATTTTGGAACATCAAAGGATAATATAAGTCCATGGGGTCTAAAGAGTCTGCAGAGGTACAGGGAAGGTCATAAATATGTGATCAACCATGTGTGGTAAAATCAGCTTGTTGAGGCCCGGAAAATCGCAGGCGACAACAGTAAGGGATCCTCCCCAATCAGCGTTCCCAACTAGCCCGCCAACTGTTTGGTATAGGGAATCCGTCCGGTTTGTGGTCCGGCTACCGTAGGTCAAAGTAACAAACGAAGGCTTTATCGGTTGCGGCCCGGCCCACCGAGTTTTTGTATTTTGACTGAAAGGAAATGATATGCACGTGCCTAATTAAATGCAGGCTGATTTGAATGCAGGGAGCGGTCACAAAATGCTGCGCAGGTTCTTACCTCTCGTCTTATGCTCACAAGCAAACAAACCAGATACGAATGGAAATGACTAATTATCTAAACTATCCCTAGGGAGCAAGGCTATCATTTTGAATGAGCAATAAAGAATCACATACTGTAAGAAAACTACAGATAGATGATACTTTTCCTAAAGCACATGAACTACAAATATTCAAATAACCAGTTAACCGATCATTCTATAACAGCAATTATTACTCATAGTGCAAATGTATCCCAGAAAAGACTGCAGAATAATTAACAAGAACTTAGGTTCGAAACATCAACTATCCTCACAGCGCATGAAATACAGCTAAACACGGAAGAATTCCTCTTCAGCATTATTCATTGAATAGCATTGGAACATTTCACTTCTTTACTTTTTCCAGCAGGCAAAATTGCAGTTTACTTCGAAAAACGAAATAGTTCCTCTTCCGAGTCCACGATTACAAAATTTGCTAAGGGAAAAAGCCCTTTTTTTCCTCTCACTTCCCATTATTTAAACAACAACTGATGTCCCCTGGATTCCCCTAGCGCGTGACCTTTCAGCGCTCTTGGCGATTCAGCTTCTCTCCTGGCCGTTTCATTTTCTTCAATCATTTGAATAAACGCTTTGCCCTATGACAGTAACTGCTGAAACGCTTCAGTGGCGCCTTTGTCTTCAGTTTGGGTTGTCTCTTTTCTTGCCGCGTGCCGCCTTCGTGACCCCTGTGATTTTCCCTGCACGAAGTTTATGCGCATTATCCACTAACTTGAGACATCAACCATCAAAATTTTATAACCCTAGTGAAAGATTCACAAAGAAATTGGCCTGGCTTTAAGAGCGAAAACTTATCAAGGGAAAACGGCTGTCGGGTGGGCTGAAAATCAGACATCGGATGGGTAAGTTTCGGGGGAGCCGCAACGGCGGGCGAGCACGGGAAGAGAGGAAGTGGAAAACGAGCGTCGTAGGTGATCGGACGGCGGAGGAGAGCGGATCGGTGGGTAGACTGCTCCGCCACCCGCAACGGCGGACGGGATGCAAGCTACGGACAGGCGACGGAAGCTGCAAAGGCGGTGGTTCGGGCGTCGGGTGAAACTCAAGTCGGGGCCCAACTTTATCTCCCCAGCCGCAACGTCGGGTGACACGGAACTCTGGGGCAAGCGATTCACCACCCGAATCGGGCGTCGGAGAGAAGTGGGTCGGGCGGAGACTTTGTTCTGAGGGCCGCAACGGCGGGCGAAAACGGACTCTACCTCCTCCAAAAGAGGCCCGATCCAAAGAGAGAAACATCATAGCTAGGATTAAATTTCACCCTAAAAAACCGTCTTTTCCCCTGCTCATGCAAAATTTTAAACTTTAATGGGTACCAGGAAAAACGCACGACTCAAACTAACTTGGCCAAACACTTAAAAGTCGAGCAATCGATTTCAAACACAAGATAAGCTCCAAGACGCCAAACTTTCAATCAGTAGGTTTGAGCAACAAACCACAAGGAGGGGTCCTTGAGTTTAAGTAAAAGACTAAAATCGGGGAAACAGGTTGCGGCAGCAACAACTGGCGATTCCCTGGTGAACCTAGACCTCTGGGTGGTTTCTTCCTTGAAACGCCGACTGTCTTACAACCAAATGTATTCCTTGGATTCTTCCAGCTAGATAGATTTCTTAATGACAGAAAAGTGTCCCTTTATCACTGATATCAGTCCTCTTTGGGCGATGAAAGTCAAGATTCTAGAGTCCAGATAACTCTGCTGAGGCTAGAAAAATGAGTTCATTATTAATTTCTCTTCAAGGTAGCTGGTAACATTGGACACCACATGATCGTAGCAGGTGATGAACAGAAATATTCCTTTGTTCCTCATTCCCATGCCGCCTTAGCAATTTTTTGTGCTTTTCGGATTTTATCCCTTTTTATGAGAGTTTTCATGTATGCCCTTCTTACTGAATTTTCATTCAGGATCCTCTATCCCATAGTGTCCTTTTGTGTGAGTGATGTGTTTAAGGTTTCAGCCCACGGACGGAGAGGATCATTGGCAATTTAGTACTTTATGATCTGGATTTAGCCTTGGAGCATACTGCTTTTATAGGAATTCTGACTCTTGTGTGCCTTCTGGCAACTATTATCCGGCATGGGAGCATTTAGATTTAACACCCTGTTCGTCTTGCTATTCTCCATGGGTCCCCTGTCATCGCCCTTTAGATTTTTTTTAAGTGTAAAGTGCACGGAACCTCAGCATAGTATTCTAGACTTTTGAGTCTGATTGACCATACAGGAGTTTAAGTAGGACTTCAATGCACACAAAGATTTTGAAAACTCGCTAGTGGAAAGAATTCACATGGAAAACCACAGTCTAACTATTCAACGAATGTTTACCATTCCCAGAACACGCGGGGTTCTCCACAAATAACCACGAGTTAACCACCTTTATTGAAACAAACTCACTTAAAGCAAATGAAAACAAAAACCAAAAGAATTTATTTATGTACAAGATCGAAAGCTCAAAAACGGCTTAGGAGAAATAAGGTTTAAGGACCAGCCCATTAACTGGCAAGTTTTCCTCCCATCCCTGTAAATCTTGTAACATATAGGTAGCAGGGCCAATTTTAGCGGTAATTTGAAATGGACCCACCCATAACTGTTGGAACTTAGTGTGTTTCCCTTTCTCATCATGGGGATGATCCCATTTGAGGACCAGGTCTCCTACTTCTAAGTCCTTCTTCTCGGCTTTGTGTTTGTCAAACCATCTTTTCACTACCTTCTGCTGCTGTTGGAAACGTTCTCTAGCTTTGGATCTGGCCTCTTCTGCTTTCAGAAGATTGTATATTCTGACTTGGAGAACTTCATCATCCGATCCCCTAGACTCCTGAGCTAGTATGGAAGATGGGAGCAGGATGTTGGGGGGAAGAATGGCTTCTTTTCCGTATACTAGGGTGAAAGGCGATACTCCTGTGGAAGACTTAGGGGTAACTCTATCAGCCCACAGGGCATTGGGTAAGGCTGAGTGCCAACTTCGTTGGTTCTCTATGACGGTTTTCTTAAGGATTCTGATGAGGTTTTTATTTGAGGATTCAGCCAGGCCATTCCCTTGTGGATAATAGTTAGCAGAATAGTGTAACTTTATACCTTTCTCATGAGCAAAAACAGTAATCTTAATGGATGAAAAGTACTTTGCATTATCGAAAACTAATGAGCTTGGAACCCCAAACCTGGTCATGATGTGGTATTGTAGAAAGTCGATGACTTCGTCTTCATTTACTTTGCGCAAGGGGACTGCTTCAACCCATCGGGTGAAATAATCGGTTGTTGTAAGAATATACTTGTGTAGCAGAGAGGAATTTGGCTTGATCTCTCCAATGACGTCTATTCCCCATTGCTCGAAAGGCTCTGTGATCATTACGGGCTTTAGAGGTGCTGCTGCTCTAGGTAGTCTTCCACCGCATCTTTGACAAGTATCACATTTTCTGACGTGCGCATGGGCATCTCTGAAAAGTGTTGGCCAATAGTAACCAGCCCTAAGGATTTTATGGGTTGTAGTGTCTCCTTAATAATGTCCACCGGCCGGTCCATCATGTAATTCAGTCATTACTTTCTCAGCGTCTGCCTTCTCCAAACATCTTAAAAGGACCCCATCATAATTTTTTCTGAATAGTACGCCTTCTACGAGTTGGTAGGAAGCTGATTTTAGACGTAAAGCTCTTCTCTGTTTGGAACTCCAATGTTCAGGCAATACCCCAGACTGTAGGTAATGTACAAGGTCTCTATACCAAGATTCGGGAGCTGTGAATAAAGGACAAACATCCATTACCTGCAACTCAGCTTCATGATTCCATGCTTGTTCTTCATTATTACTGCTTCCAGTCATTAGCCTGCATAGCCCCTGACCTTTCACTATAGTGGCTGGTTTGAATTCTAAATCGTATTCTTGAAGGGCTGTGACCCAATTTCCTCTTCTTTCTCCTAATTCCTTTTGAATGAGAAGGGACCTTACAGCTGGGTAAGGGACTATTACCTTGGTTCGATTCTTTAGTATATAGGGTCTGAACTGCTTGGCCGCTTTAAATACTGCATATGCCTGTTTGTCAATGGCTGGGTAGTTTAACTCAGCCCCTTGTAGCCCAGTGCTCATAAAAGAGATTGGAAATTCGTCACCTCCTTCTTCCTTTTGCGTGAGTACAGCGGCTAGTGAATCATCGGACGCAAACGTATACATAATGAAGTTTTTGTCAAAATCTGGACTTTTAAGAGAGGGCGCATGTGCAACAACGGTATTGATTTTGCTGAAAGCATTCTTTTCAGTCTCAGTCCATTTAAACTGTGCCTTTTGCTTGACCATTTGTTGTAAGGGTTTGACAGTCTGGGCGAAATCAGGCACAAATCTCCTTACAAAGCCTATTGTTCCCATGAAGGATTGCATTCCCTTCTTGTTATGAGGCATGGGAATTTGTTCAATAGCCTTAATTCTTTCTGGGTCTATAGATACACCTCCCTTCGAAACTATGTGTCCCAGCAACTTGCCTTCTGTGACCGCAAACACGCATTTTTTTGGATTGAGGGAGATGCCATACTTTCTGCAGCACTCAAAAATTTGTCTCAAGTGAAAAACGTGCTCCCCTCTTTTCTTCGAAAATATAGTGATGTCATCAAGGTAGACTACTACACTTCGCCCGATCAATCCGCGAAAAGCTATGTCCATAGCTCTCTGGAATGTGGCTCCGACATTAATCAGGCCAAAGGGCATTCTTCTATATGCGAACGTTCCCCATTTAGTTCTGAATGTCGTCTTCAATCTATCTTCCTCGGCCACCAACACTTGATTGTAGCCAGAGAACCCATCTAATAATGAAAACATTTCAGAGCCGGAGACCATTTGTAGCAATTGCTCCATGGGCGATACAGGGTAATTGTCTTTGTCTGAGGCGCGATTTACATTTCTGAAATCTACGCACAGCCTGATTTCTCCCGATTTTTTCCTGACAGGTACCAGGTTTGACACCCATTCAGAGTGCCTGACTTTGAAGATAATCCTGGCGTCCAGCAATTTCTTCACCTCGCTTTGAATCAACGGTTCCAGCTTTGGGTGCATTCTCCTCAAAGGTTGCTGATATGGTTTGACGCCTGCTTTTAGAGGAATGATATGTTTGATGATATTGGTATCATAAGTCTTTAAATCAGCATATGTCCATGCGAAGACATCTTTGTACTGCTTGAACAAACTCAGGAACTTGTCTCTTTCTGCTGGTGAACAGCACTTGCCAAGGTTCACAAACTTGGGCTCTGCCTCGGTCCCTAAATTTATTAACTCGAACTGTAAAGTTGAGCTGTGTGTCTTCACGTTAGCTGGTCTCTTAAACTTCTCATTCAAGTCAAACATTTTCTCCAGGGTCCTGACACCTTTGGGGATGAAATTATTATATTTCATTTCAGCCTGATGTTCCTCATCGTCAATGATGGCTCCTTTAAAAGTTTCATCATTTGTCAAGCATGCGATTATCTGCTGGTCATCATCAAATACGCGTAAGTTGGTGATCATGTCCGGCACGGAGGGCCTGAAAAGTAATTCAATAGAGCATTTATTATTAGTGGGCACCAGCCTGGCAGCTGATGTGGCTAAAAAATCAGCGGCTGCATTTTTTCTTCTTGGGATTGAAATAATGTTAAATGCATGAAAATGTTTGAGTAATTCCCATACCTCGTTTTGATAGGCTTTCAAATGAGGGGAAACACAGTGTATTTGATTTTTTATTTGTTTCACAACTATTTCTGAGTCTCCGAAAACTTTTAAATTAAAAACCTGTAACTCAATGGCCTTCTTAAGTCCCTGCAACAGCGCTTCGTATTCAGTTGTGTTGTTAGTACATTCAAACTCTAACCTACAGGATAAGAAGTATTTATTTCTTTGCGGATCAATAAGGACGCAGCCGGCCCCTGATCCTTCTAATGTTTTTGAGACATCAAAATATAAAGTCCAACAAACATTATCTACTGGAAAAGAATCTACTACTACGGCTAAATCTACTATTTTACAGTCAAGCTCATCAGCCTGAGAAAAATGAAGGAGATCAGGCTGGGTATTAGATGTGCTGCCGGCCTCTTCCGCTTGATAATTCCCCGGTTCTAGTTCCAAAAAATAGTTTCCCAATACTGATTCAACTGGTACATTTTTTCCATCCAATTGAGTGACATTGTACTTCATGTGAGGCTCTCTCAAAACCTTGATCTGATTAGGACTTCCTTTGTATGGCAACCAGAGATGTGACCAATCTATGGCGAAATACCCATTTAACTTGGCTGACCAATCTCTACTCAGGACCAAACCGTACGCATCTGGTATGTCCGCCACTACAATGTTGATGACTTGGTACACTCTATCATCAGACGCCAAGCGGATTAATACATCTTCCATCTCGCCCACTACCTTGACGTCGGTTCTATCCAACTGCACCACTTTCCACGTGGTTGGCTTAGGCTGCCCGTTTATCTTCTTACACACCGATATGGGCATGACATTGATCGACGCCCCTGAGTCCGCTAGACAATTGTGCACGTTATGATTAAAAATTTCAAAAGTTAAAAGGAAAGGTGGGTGTTTGGTTTTGGATTTACCACCAATGCTGGCTTCCCCGATTTCTTCTTCTTTCCGCGGCTGATTGTCAATGGGTAACTTTTCTTCCGATGTTTCCAGTGCTTTCAACAATCTTTCTTTCTATTGAGGAATTTTGCACATTTCGAACAGTGGGACGTTTGCCTTTATCTTCTTTAAATCTTCAACGACGTCATATTCGATTAGTTGTCTGGTGGACTGGGGTTTATTAGCGCTTACATTTTCTTCGTTTGGCTCAGGCGGTGCTCTAAAATGCTTTGGATCCTGGCTGGTAATGGTAACTTCCGGAATATGATTAGCCACGGAGTTGTCTTGAAATTTCTTTCTAATATTTCTCTGCAGCCTTCGAATCTTTGGGAGTAGAATACTATTAT
>LPNX010825710.1:123098-136086 GCA_001517045.1 Pseudotsuga menziesii | reverse complement strand
AGGAGAGCGGATCGGTGGGTAGACTGCTCCGCCACCCGCAACGGCGGACGGGATGCAAGCTACGGACAGGCGACGGAAGCTGCAAAGGCGGTGGTTCGGGCGTTGGGTGAAACTCAAGTCGGGGCCCGACTTTATCTCCCCAGCCGCAACGTCGGGTGACACGGAACTCTGGGGCAAGCGATTCACCACCCGAATCGGGCGTCGGAGAGAAGTGGGTCGGGCGGAGACTTTGTTCTGAGGGCCGCAACGGCGGGCGAAAACGGACTCTACCTCCTCCAAAAGAGGCCCGATCCAAAGAGAGAAACATCATAGCTAGGATTAAATTTCACCCTAAAAAACCGTCTTTTCCCCTGCTCATGCAAAATTTTAAACTTTAACGGGTACCAGGAAAAACGCACGACTCAAACTAACTTGGCCAAACACTTAAAAGTCGAGCAATCGATTTCAAACACAAGATAAGCTCCAAGACGCCAAACTTTCAATCAGTAGGTTTGAGCAACAAACCACAAGGAGGGGTCCCTGAGTTTAAGTAAAAGACTAAAATCGGGGAAACAGGTTGCGGCAGCAACACAGCTATAACACATATAATAGATAAGTTGCAAAACCTATAGACATATGACCACACTGATTTTGTAAAAAAAAAAGAAATGAAGATATCAGATACTGATTCTTCGTAGCGACTGCAGAGTAAGAAAATATTTGTGCTGCACATCCCCCTTTTTCTTAAGTTATCCCATGTTAGAATATGATTTTCCATAGCTATCCAAGTGAAAATAATAATTTTGAAAGTCTAGAATGTCTGTTATATGTCCATTTTAAACAATTTGCTTTTTATTCTAGCTGGATGAAGCATTTTTTGGAGCTCGAGCATGTATTCAATCCATACTGCCCAATATTCCTAATTGAGAAGTAGTGATCCAACTATGTGAACCTCCTCCCTTAAAGGATGGCACCACTATCTGATTCATGTAATAATATCCTTTTGATTGAAGAAAGAAGGATAAATGAATTGATAGGATGTAGGTACAAGGGCCTCCAATGATCAAATCCAGCTCAATGCAAATATCTTGGTGATTACCCAAAAGCCAAGCCAACTAGCTCCCCAATATATCGAAAGAACTGACCAATGCTTCCCATAAACTTGCAGCACCTTTTACTTTGTTTTGCTTGCAATGAATACATTGGGCAATGGACTGGTTTTTGAGATATTTTATCTTAAGTATATTTCTCCATAGACTGTTCCAAATATGGCAAGCCACAAGCTTCTAGCATGTAAGACATAAGAGAACTAAAATATATTTTTTAAAGCCCATCCAACCAGGTCCTTTGGGAGAGATAATTGTTCCCAATTAACCAGATGAATATTTGTTTTTTCTAATTTACCAAACCAAAGGAACTCAAAAGTATTCCTTCTAATACCATTTAATATCGATTTTGATATTTTCTCAGGGCCAACCAATAAACCGCTAAATTTTCCAAGACTGATTTTGCCAAGACCAATCTACCACCCAGAGAAATCCAGTGCCAACACCAATGGTATTCTCTTATCAAATCTCTTGAGAAACCATAACCAATCCTCAACTGAATAAGCATTTGGTTTAATAAAATATCCCAATTATTTTGTGCCATGTGAGAGGGAAGATACTTGCAAAGGAAATAATGTTTTAATGCCTAAAATTTCTTCCTGGGACAATTCATTTTCCAACAGAAGTGATTTATTCAAGTTAATAGACATACCTGAGGCTCTACAAAAAGTTGGATCGACTAGTAGAAATTGTCCCATTCTTGAGTTGTATTCATACCAAAAATCATAATATCATTGACGAACAAAAGATGTGTTATCGATCATTGAGTGCCAAATTTTATACCTTTGATTTTTCCTCTGCTTTTGACTTCAAGATCAACCTACCAAGACCCTCATTGATAAGTAAAAAGAGCAACAGGGATAATGGGAAACCTTGGAGAAGGCCCCTTGTGGATAGAAAAAATATGTTGGGCTCCCATTTAAAATTATAGAGTAATTAACGAAGGAAACACACACCATTTAAAAACACGTTTATTAATTTATGTGTACTAATTGTTTTGAATTTATTTATTTTAAATTGTTAGTTGTTCATAGAGTATAAGGTCATCAATATGTTTTAGAGGAAAATCGATTATGATAACCTAACATATTATTCTATGATATTCAATTCAATTTAGCAATAAAAATAATGGATAAATACAAATAGACCCTAACTGAAATGCACCATCCCAAGTCATTTTTCTTTTATCTTATGCCCTTCACACATGACCACTGAAAGTCTTTGTGAGTTACAACTATTTCAATATCGCAACACATTACTTCTTAATCACACACAAACAAATGGAGTTCTAAGTGAAGCCATACATGGCTCTTAAATAATTAAATATCATATCTTCAATGTATTGAACTTCTCTCATTTAATCCATAAATGACTAAGGAAAAAAAGCAATAATCCTTCATGATAAAGACATGCAAATATGTGTCTCGATAGTTGTCTCAATTGTTGTATGTTATTGTCCATCATAATCCCCTGGACCTTTCTTTGAAGCTTGTCCCTATTTCAATCACTACCTTCGGCGCTTTGTTGTAGTAGCTCGAGGATTTTGATCATAAATTTTCTTATAATGGCAGTTGTAGATACCATTACAAAGTATAATCACATGGAATACTAAAATATTTACAAATGAGCAGATAGTGTTTTGAAAGACAACAACTTCATAGTTTGAGAAGGTCGATCCCACAAGATGTTATGGTCCATACCATATATGAGGGAATGGTGTCTATGCATTTCATTAATGTATCTTTGTCCAAGCATTATGGTTGCGTTCTAAATCATTGCCTTTTAACCTCATACTATTACTACATTTCAAAATAGTTACTTATTTTCTATTCGGTGTTTCCTCTACGTCGATTTGATTGTTTTCACACTATTTAATTGCTTCCAGCAAGGAGTGTACCCAATTTATACTCAAGATGCAATGATGATATCCTAGCAACAAAAAACTCCATAAACCATAGAATCTTGATCTCATTACGCAAAATAAATCTTCTGCTGGTAGAAATCTACAACTCAATAGCTCCAAGAAGACCACGAGTCCAAGTATGCTTGTATTCTATACTACATGCAACAAATGAGGATCTTACAATGCCATCAAAAGAATCACTTGGAAAAATGGATCGATGACAAGGGAAAACCATCAAAAACAAGATTATTTGAGAACCACCTTTCATAACAAGGGGAAATAGACTAGGCCATCTCTACTAACTTTTTTGGAATTCGCTGCAAGGATAATAGATCAATGCAAAATTAATGCTCTAATGAGGCCCATATCAAGGGGAGAATTGACAAGATAGTCTTTTTTTATAAAGAAATCCAAAGGAATTGGTGCGAACAAATTCTTTCAAGATTTCTATCAAAACATTTTGGATATCCTTAAAACAAATCTACCAAAAGCAATAGACGAATCAAAAAGATTATGAAACACTTAAAATTCTTGTACTCAGTTAAGGAATACCTTTATCTTTTGAAATACATCTAAGGTGAAATACACAAATACTTATTGCAACTAAATGTTCAATATAATTAAGATTAATTCAAGGTACAAATAATTTTTCCACTAAGTATGCTTGTATTTGTAAATTTTAATAAACAAGGGTTATAAAGGTCATGCAATGCACATAGTTGAGTTGTCTTTGTTTTTTTAATCGACATACTATCCATATTTTTTTGGCACTTTCATTTAAAGGAGAATGAGCATAATTGTTAAAATGGAAACATAGTTTAATACCTCCCAACAATTTTAGGGCTCTATGAAATTGCATGCTATGGAGTACTTAATCTCCATGAGCCAAAACAAGGGAAAGCATTTGAGCATCCACAAATACCACCAAAGCTCAAAATTGGGTGGGTCATCTATCGAATCACCCATATGTTTAAACCATCCTCAAAAACAATAAATATACATAATTGAGAGTTCATGATGCAACAAACATGATGGCCCTAGTCCGAAGCATAAACAAAGAGTAATCATTTTGTGTGACATTGGGTGGAAGATCATCATGAGAGTTGGATCCCAACTTGTAGTAGTGATTATTCACAAAAGATTACTACTCTTTTTTTCACTTCATCACGTATGTGCTTTTTTTCTTTTTGAAGTTCATTTCCAACTTATAAGATAATTTCTAGTGAAACTTTTATTTTATGATACATTTATTTTCTCTTAGAGTAGTGAGGTGCTTTACAACCCACTATGGGGGAGATGTTGTCACAAAAGTAACACTATACCAACATGATAGCTTAAAAAAAAAAAAAAAAAACCAGAGAGAAAAACATGTTTGCCTAACTGATCAAATAATAATCAAATCAAATAATAAAAATGCAATATTAAAATCAAATGGAAAGTAATTAAAAAATCCATGTTAAACCAGGATTTACCAAACACCAAAAGGGATCAAAAATTTTGAAGTGTATTTTTTTTAATGTGTAAGAATTTAAGATAAAACAAATTTACACCTTAAGAAATTGGATACCTCTAGGTGCTGCTTTATAGATGCGGGTTCAAGATGGATCTGTACTGGTTTGATCATACATATAGAAAAAATAGTTAAAAATATATATAGCTAATAAAATAAAAAAATTAAAACTAAATGAAAATTAATTTTAAATTCCATGAAAGTCTAGTAAAAAAGAAAAATTAAAACCAACATAAATCCACCAAAACATACGTGTACATTTTTCTAAAATATAGAAAAATTAAACTAAAAAATTATACCTAACGAAAAATTTCCGTTAACTTTAAAAGCTCGTATCACTGATTTATAAAAATCAATTCACGTCAATTGACGTTGATGTGCGATAGATATCGTGAGTTTAATCTTTGTGAGTTATAACTATTTCAACATCGTAACACACTACTTCTTAAACACACAAAAACCAATGGAGTTCTAATTGAAGCCATACATGGCTCTTAAATAATTAAATATCATATCTTCAATGTATTGTCATGAACTTCTCTCATTTAATTCATAAAAGACTAAGGAAAAAAAGCAATAACCCTTCATGATAAAGACACGCAAATATGTGTCTAGATAGTTGTCTCAATTGTTGGATGTTATTGTCCATCATAATCCCCTGGGCCTTTCTTTGAAGATTGTCCCTATTTCAATCACTACCTTCGGCGCTTTGTTGTAGTAGCTCGAGGATTTTGATCATAAATTTTCTTATAATGGCAATTGTAGATACCATTACAAAGTATAATCACATGGAATACTAAAATATTTACAAATGAGCAGATAGTGTTTTGAAAGACAACAACTTCATAGTTTGAGAAGGTCGATCCCACAGGATGTTATGGTCGATACCATATATGAGGGAATGGTGTCTATGCATTTCATTAATGTATCTTTGTCCAAGCATTATGGTTGGGTTCTAAATCATTGTCTTTTAACCTCATACTATTACTACATTTCAAAATAGTTACTTATTTTCTATTCGGTGTTTTTTCTACGTCGATTTGATTGTTTTCACACTATTTAATTGCTTCCAGCAAGGAGTGTACCCAATTTATACTCAAGATGCAATGATGATCTCCTAGCGACAAAAAACTCCATAAACCATAGAATCTTGATCTCATTACGCAAAATAAATCTTCTGTTGGTAGAAATCTACAATTCAATAGCTCCAAGGAGACCACAAGTCCAAGTATGCTTGTATTCTATACTACATGCAACAAATGAGGATCTTACAATGCCATCAAAAGAATCACTTGGAAAAATGGATCAATGACAAGGGAAAACCATCAACAACAAGATTATTTGAGAACCGCCTTTCATAACAAGGGGAAATAGACTAGGCCATCTCTACTAACTTTTTTGGAATTCGCTGCAAGGATAATAGATCAATGCAAAATTAATGCTCTAATGAGGCCCATATCAAGGGGAGAATTGACAAGATAGTCTTTTTTCATAAAGAAATCCAAGGGAATTAGTGCGAACAAATTCTTTCAATATTTCTATCAAAACATTTTGGATATCCTTAAAACAAATCTACCAAAAGCAATAGACGAATCAAAAAGATTATGAAACACTTAAAATTCTTGTACTCGGTTAAGAAATACCTTTATCTTTTGAAATACATCTAAGGTGAAATACACAAATACTTATTGCAACTAAATGTTCAATATAATTAAGATTAATTCAGGGTACAAATAATTTTTCAACTAAGTATGTCGGTATTTGTAAATTTTAATAAACAAGGGTTATAAAGGTCATGCAATGCACATAGTCGAGTTGTCTTTGTTTTTCTAATCGACATACTATCCATATTTTTTTGGCACTTTCATTTAAAGGAGAATGGGCATAATTGTTAAAATGGAAACATAGCTTAATACCTCCCAACAATTTTAGGGCTCTATGAAATTGCATGCTATGGAGTGCTTAATCTCCATGATCCAAAACAAGGGAAAGCATTTGAGCATCCACAAATACCACCAAAGCTCAAAATTGGTTGGGTCATCTATCGAATCACCCATATGTATAAACCATCCTCAAAAACAATATATATACATAATTGAGAGTTCATGATGCAACAAACATGATGGCCTTAGTCCCAAGCATAAACAAAGAGTAATCATTTTGTGTGACATTGGGTTGAAGATCATCATGAGAGTTGGATCCCAACTTGTAGTAGTAATTATTCACAAAAGATTACTACTCTTTTTTTCACTTCATCACGTATGTGCTTTTTTTCTTTTTGAAGTTCATTTCCAACTTATAAGATAATTTCTAGTTAAACTTTTATTTTATGATACATTTATTTTCTCTTAGAGTAGTGAGGTGTTTTACAACCCACTATGGGGGAGATGTTGTCACAAAGGTAACACTATACCAACATGATGGCTAAAAAGAAAAAAGAAAAAAAAAACAGAGAGAAAAACATGTTAACCTAATTGATTAAATAATAATCAAATCAAATAATAAAAATCCAATATTAAAACCAAATGGAAAGTAATTAAAAAATCCATGTTAAACGAGGATTTACCAAACACCAAAAGGGATCAAAATTTTTGAAGTGTATTTTTTTTAATGAGTAAGAATTTAAGATAAAACAAATTTACACCTTAAGAAATTGGATACCTCTAGGTGCTGCTTTGTAGATGCGGGTTCAAGATGGATCTGTAGTGGTTTTATCATACATATAGAAAAAATAGTTAAAAATATATATTGCTAATAAAATAAAAAAATTAAAACTAAATGAAAAGTAATTTAAAGTTCCAAGAAAGTTCATTAGAAAACATAAAACCAACATAAATCCACCAAAACATACATGTACATTTTAAAAAAATGTAGAAAAATTAAACTAAAAAATTATACCTAACGAAAAATTTCCGTTACTTAAAAGCTCATATCACTTTATAGAAATCAATTCTTGTCAATTGACGTTGATGTGCGATAGATATCGTGAGTTTAATCTTTTCCCGTCAAGTAACAGCAGATGCAAAGGTGGATTCCTTGGGAAATAAATGAAATGTGAAAAGATTGGCAGAATCCCTGAGAGCTTTGTTTGAGGAAAAGTCACTAAAGATTCCATCTCTTTTCTTTTCATATAAAGAGTGAAATACTTCATGCAATAACGAACACACGGCATTTTAGTAATAAAATTATTATAATTATGCTGCTCGCGTCATTATGTTGGCATACGTGTCAGAGATGTACGTCAGTTTCCAGTTTTCGTGGCTTTAAGGTAAAATTTACATTTTATGTTTTTTATTTATTGTTTTTCTTTGGTGGGAGATGGCAAAACTTATTATAAGTTAATTGTTAAATTCGTAACAGGGTAACCTTTTTTTTGCTATAACAAATTGATTTATTAATTTTATTTCAAGAAAATTATGTTATTTAAACTAACTTTTATTTTTAAAGGATATCGATGGTTTTGGGTTAATCTAGTTTTAAGTAGTAGTTTATTTATTCTAAGTTTTGGATTTGGTTTTTGGTGGGAGTCTCTTAATTTTATTTTGGTAAAATCTAAATTTGGAAACTTTTAAACTCTGTTTTTTAATAAATAAATGGATTTAACACGCTCAAATACCTTATAGCACTAAAATTATGCAATTTCCATAACTAATATATGTGAGCCTAAGATTTTTTCAAGATTTCCAACTAGTCTGAACAAAACAAACCAAACCAAACCAAAAAATATACTCGAAAAAGGTCCAAAATACAAAAAAAAATTATATGATTTCTATTTTTTTATATCTAAGGAAGACAAAGTCTTATCCAATCAAAATTACTTTAAAATTAATGTGAAACCAATTTTTATTTACTTTCCTTATCATTACTTTAATTACATATATTTATTTCTAATGAAAACCAATTATTATTTTATTAATAAAAAGTTAAAGTTAAAGCTATTCCATTACAAGAGCTTTAGGTGTTTCATCTCAATTGCATTCGAAATCGCTTGTTGGGATTTCTTTGAGATTGTTTTCATTAAGCATGGTGATGAGTCTCAAGATATTGGAATAAGTTTCAAGTTTCGATATGAAGTTACAAAACACAAATCAAAGGATAATTGATTACGCTTCTTACGCTTCTTCAGGTGTTTGTTCTGGCTCGCCACCTTGTTACGTTGATCCTGCATTTGTGAACGCTTCCTCGACTTTCTGTCTTGCTACTCCAACTCTCTGTTAGGGCTTCTGTCACGCTTCTCCAACTCCTTGTCGGGTCCTCGTTTGACAGTTCTGGGACTCTCTACTCCTCTACGCTCTCAGTTGATGCGGGTCTTTGGGGCCGCTACCTGGACCTTTCTGTTGCACTTCAGGACTAAGGGTCAATCTGTCAAGGTGCTCTCGGGTAAGCTCACCAGTACTCTGTTGGTTAGTTTCCGTTTTTTCGCAGCGACGTTTTGGGGTATTTTTTGTCTTGGTTTGTCTTGTCGGCCATTATTGACCACCCTGCACATGGAGTCCCTCCCCTCTATCAGGGGACTAGTACCAACCATGTTATAAAAAAAGTGGGAATATTGGGGTTCTGATGATTGGGTTTTGATTTTTTTTATGATAGGGTTCAGGTCTTGTCTTGGTTTGGTCGGTTTGTTTTTGCATGGTGTCTTACGTAGTCTTGCCTGGTCATGATTTTGCTTTCTCCTGACGTGATCAGGGTCCTTTGACTTGCTCCCGTCGGGTTGGGCCTTGGTTTCCCTGGCCACCTTTTTCATTGGGACTAGCAGGGTTAGGTCTCTACCATAGTTGGGTCTGGGTCTGTTTGTTCTTTGTAGCCGCAGGTGTTGACTGTTTTTTCACCTTGAATGCTAGATCCTACAATAGAACGCTTCTTCACTGAGCAACCATGTTCGGGCTATTACCTGCCCCATAAGGGTTTCCCTTGGCGGTGCTTGGATCTGTACTGTTGGGTTTTTTTTCTGGGATGACTGTCGGGTTGTGGTGTTGATAGTTGTCTTTACCTACCCCGTTAGGGTTTCCCTTGTCAGTGCTTGGGTCTGTGTTGTTAGGTTTTTTTTCTGGGCTACTGTTAGGCCCATGGCGAGTCCTTCACAGGCTCGATCAAAGAGACAAGGAAAGTCTATTAAAGCACATGAGGGAAGGTTCAGTTATGTGTTGGGTCGTGATGTGTATATGGACAGGGTGGGTTCTTTGTGTAACCGGGCCCTCATTGGCAGGCTGGAATATTGCAGTATGGGAAAAAAAGATTGGGTGGATTGGGCGACAATCCACTGAAAGCCCTTATTAACCTATCTTTCGACCATCAATTTACTGGAGAAGGCTTAGCTGGTGTTTGTTTTCCTTGAAGACTTGCATGCTTCCTTAATTCTGGACTCCCCCTTGTTGAAATATTGTAATTTCGAAGAATATTCTATATGTATCTTTTGTGGTCCTCGATGGTCCTACGGGGAGAACCACTTGTATTATCTTGTACCCCGATGCTTCTAATCGAAAGAACTAATAAGAGTCATGAGGTTGTCCCCTCTATTTGTAAAGGTGGGTCATTAGCACCCCAATGTGGTTACTTGAGCCTACATGTGTAACTCGAGCCTACATGATTAACTCGAGCCTACATGTCGGATGAGTTAATTCAAGTGAATGGATGAATATAAATAGAGGTGTGGTTCTCCTCATTTGAGACACACACACTCACACTTGCGTAGCACATTAGTGGAGAAGAGAAGTAGCTGGAGAAGGAGGAGGATCAAGCTTTGATCTCCTTGTTGGTTTTATCTTTTATCTTTTGGGGCATCTATATTGAGGAAGATTTTGTTGGGTTTTTCCCTTTAGGGTTTTCCCAAGATAAATCTTTGTGTTCTCCTTTTGTATGGTTGTGCTTGTCTATCTTTCAATGATCTTGTTTATATGCTTTTGTTATGAAATCGAAATGAAATACTAATGATCTAGCTTAGCATATGAAAATTTAACATGGTATCAGATCCACCCTAAAATAAGACATTGTGCAGCTAAAGAATCTAGGGCTTCTTATTTTTTGGGTCTCTATCCATGATCAATCAGCAAAAGAAGGCTAGACTGACTCTCCATTGAAGGGCGCATCTTTCTGTCGAAGCGAAATTTGATTCTTAGCATTTTCAGTTTTGGTGTGGAAAATTAGGGCTTTCTACAGAAGAAGAATTTTTTAGTGAGCCCAGCATAGGATTGTTCTCCCCATCAAAATATAAGTTTAGAGACCTAGATCAAGAAATTTGGTTGGGTGAAACTCTGGGAAAGTCAAACCCTAGTTTGACCCTGATCTGGAAAAACCCTAAATACTAAAACTACTAAGTTTTGGTACATTCATTATATCCTAAGATTGACGAAGGCTCAGGAGTTGAAAATTTCAAAGGCCTAAGATAAAATCCTTATTTACACTGTGTCCAAAATTCAGCATCAGATTCGCTATATTCTGGGAGATATGATCCCTCGAAGTTAGGGTTCCAGCCTCTTCCAGAATTCATCCCTAAACAGGACATTTGGGGAGAATTGTTGTAGCGTGGGCTACAGAGGTCCAAATGGAATTCCTGAAGATTTTCCAGAAAGAGAACGGACTATACTTTCTGTTGTGAAAATTCCAAACCTGAAGATGAACAAGGTGACATGTGGCATTCCGTACAACTTCACTATTTTGAACAGTCCTGTAACAGGTCACCTTGGGAAAATGATCATAAATCCCAATTGGTGAAACCAATTCTGATTAAAAATATGGTGTTATATTAGGGACATGTGAGGTTACCTTAGTGATAAATTTCAGACACATAGAAGCAGTAATTTCAGAGATATCATAGAAACAGTAATAGGCATTTCTGCAAAAGAAATTGGAAAACTAGGGCTTCCTGTTCCGGGAGCTTCCCTCCACTGTTTTCAGAAAAGGAGTACATTGGACAGCTCCATTTGAAGAGATATATATTTATATCCAATAAAATATAAAAGGTTTGAATTTTTGAAAATTATGGTTTCTCTGACAAATCCTAGATCAGCCAGCTCCGGAAGCAGGATGGACACCTCAAATCGGTAAGATCTAATCTTTTGCTATTTGCATTTGAGGTTCTCGTTTCAAAGTGATCTATCACATCAGATTGATGATAAGCTTGGTAAAGTTGAAAAATTCCAAGCATGGAAGTATTTGATCTCTCTGAATAAAATGAATTGGACACCTACATGAGTAGAGATGTTCCAGTTCTAGAGGGAGATGAGCCTCAAAGCCTTACACAAGAAGAACTTGATCAAGGACAAGAAGAATATTGTTGATTCAATCACAGATCAACTTGTACCACAAGTGTCTTCCCTAAAGACACTGAAGATGTTTGATTCCTTGATCAAGCTATTTGAAGATAAGAACATAATTCAGAAGATGGATTTGAGAAAATAGTTGAAGAATGTGAAGATCCAGAATGCATAACATCTTGAAGCGGTAGAAGAAGAAGCAGAGAATGGCCTCCCGTGATCATGGGATTCATTCATGTGAGGAATGTGTGCCAAAAGGAAGTGATTACTTTATGTTGACTTTGGGAAGAAGAATAATCTCGTCTCATAAGAAGAGAAGAAGAAAGATGGGAGCAAATTGAAGATCAAGTTCTCACCATTCAAAGAAGATCCCTTAAGCGATGAGGAATATGAAGAACTCAATTCTTGACGAACCTCTTATCCATCTTATCATTTGGATAAGAAATGATGATTTCATGGATGAAGAAGATGATGAAGCAGAATGATCAAGAAGGAGTCTACCCACGAAACAAACAAAAGATAAGTATTCAATTGTCATTTAATGATATTGTTTTGTTATGCATTTGATTATATTCAGTTGATGTTTTGTTTGCATGCATGTGATGGGTAAGTAGCTCATGGTTCTATACAAATCTCCATTGTTACTTATCTAGAATGAAACCTATTTGGATTAGTAGAGATGGAATGCATATAGAAAGTTTCTGTGAGATATGGATGAAATTTGTATTGGCTAAATAGTTGCATGATGCATAAGAATTTGTCGTTATGCATATGTAGTTCTAACCTGCAACTGGTGCATTTGAATTATAGGAAAGGTCCTGTACAACCTCCTAAAAGAAAAGAAGGATGAGACTTGTTAAGAAGAACAAGTGATGACAATTCAATAAACATGAATATGAAGCTCCCAGGGTCAGAGACACCATGACGAAAGAAAGAGCTTCAAAGAGCAGTAGATCCACCTCGAAGGATGAAGACCACCATGGGTATGAGAGATAACTCAAGATGAAGAAAAAAAAATGCTATGAAAGAAGCTATGATCAAAGAATAACAGTTGATTATGGGGAATAATGTATATGATATGATTTCGAGACATAAAGGGAAGTACGTAGTATCTTCCATATGGATCTGCAAGAACAAGTCTACAAAGCAAGAATCGTGATTTGCCTCAGAAAGAATAGACTATGACATGACATACTATATTGACCAATATATATCAAGCATAGAATCACCTATACAT
>LPNX010825710.1:98932-122864 GCA_001517045.1 Pseudotsuga menziesii | reverse complement strand
AGATTAAATATGTTGGAATGCAAAGCCATGGCCACACCCATGGACTCCAACCTGAAGCTGTTAGATGATGACTCATCAGAGTTAGTAGATGTGACTCATTACTGATAGATCATTGGGTCATTGATGCACTTAACAAAGACCAGACCAGAGATTTGTTTTGCTCTGAACACCTTAAGTCAATATCTTGTTCAACCAAGATGGGTTCACCTAGTAGCTGCAAAACATGTGATGAGATATCTGAAAGGGACTATAGACCTTGGTCTATACTATGATGGTAGCCATGACTACAGATTGTATGGCTAAACAGATCCAGACTGGGTTGGAAGTATCTCAGACAGGAAAAGCACATTAGGTAGATTCTTTTGTTTGGGGTGTTCTATGAGTTCATGGTTTAGCAGGAAACAGTCTAGTGTTTCTCTTAGAACAACAAAAGCAGAATACATAGCAGATTGCTCTGCTAAGTTGTCAAGCCATATGGCTTCAGAAGCTGATATTAGGTCTCCTTGACCTGAATATGGATACTACATTGATTCTATGTGATAACGAGAGTTGTGATAACAGAGAACCCTGTGTTCCGTCGTAACACATAGAAATCCGATATTTCTACATACAAGATAAAGATGCAGATGATGATGTTTCAGTATTCCCATACTGAAGATATAGATGATGCTTTCAGTATTCACATACTGGAGATACAGATGGTGATAGTTCAGTATTCACATACTAAAGATGTAAATGATGATGGTTTAGATGGTGATGTGCTGACGAAGCCTCTGTTCTGAGTAAAGTTTGAAAACTTTCGAGACAAGCTTGGTGTGGTTTGGAAAGACATTCCTTGAAAGGGGGAGTAGTGATGTTGCAATGGGATTGTATCATCCTGGGACATATGTCCAGAAGTGATCCGGAGACCTCGGTCTTCGAGAATGAAGAGGGATTGTATCATCCTGGGACATATGTCCAGAAGTGATCTAGTGACCTCGGTCATCGAGAATGTAGCAGGATTGTATCATCCTTAAACTTCGGTTCAGAATGGATCCGGTGAACTTCAGTCATCGAGAAGGTGGCAGGATTGTATCATCCTTGGACTTCGGTTCAGAACGGATCCGGTGAACTTCGGTCATCGAGAAGGTGGCAGGATTGTATCATCCTTGGACTTCGGTTCAGAACGGATCCGGTGAACTTCGGTCATCGAGAAGGTGGCAGGATTGTATCATCCTTGAACTTTAGTTCAGAACGGATCCGATGAACTTCAGTCATCGAGAAGGTAGTAGGATTGTATCATCCTTGAACCTCGGTTCAGAATAGATCCGGTGACTTCGGTACTCAAGAACGTGTGTTGATCCCATAATTCCAATAGGAAGGATTGTCTGAGTTCCACAACTGTGTTGATCCCGTAATTCCGAAAGGAAGGATCGTTAGTAACTCCGTAAAGACCTAAATCCCATAATTCCGAAAGGAAGGATCATTGAATTGATCCCGTAATTCCAATAGGAAGGATTGTATGAGTTCCACAGATGTGTTGATCCCGTAATTCCGAAAGGAAGGATCGTTAGTAACTCCGTAAAGACCTAAATCTTGTAATTCCGAAAGGAAGGATCATTGGTAGCTCCGTAAAGACTTGATCTTGTAATTCCAATAGGAAGGATTGTATGAGTTCCACATATGTGTTGATCCTGTAATTCCAATAGGAAGGATTGTCTAAGTTCCACAAATGTGTTGATCCCGTAATTCCGAAAGGAAGGATCGTTAGCAACTCCGTAAAGACCTAAATCCCGTAATTCCGAAAGGAAGGATCGTTAGTAGCTCCGTAAAGACTTGATCCCGTAATTCCAAAAGGAAGGATCGTCTGAGCTCCACAAATGTGTTGATCCCGTAATTCCGAAAGGAAGGATCATTAGTAACTCCGTAAAGACCTAAATCCTGTAATTCCGACAGGAAGGATCATCTGAGTACCACAGACATGTTGATCCCGTAATTCTGAAAGAAAGGATCATGTTGATGTTTTGATGATGTTGATGTTTTGATGATAATGATTTTATGATGATGATGATGTACTGATCGAAAGATCAGAGTGTGATGATGATGATATTTTGATGTTTTGATGATGTTGAATGTTTTGATCATAATGATGTTTTGATGATGTTGATTTTTTCATGATGATGATGTTTTTATGATGATGATGATGTACTGATCAAAATATCAGAGTATGATGATGATGTACTGATCGAACAATCAAGAGTATGATGATGATGTACTGATCGAAAGATCAGAGTGTGACGATGATGATGATCAGTATGTGATGATGACGACATACTGATCAAAAGATCAGGATATGATGATGATGATTCTGTTCGATAGTTGAAGTATGATGATGGTGCTAATCACGATGTTACTAATTAGAATGCGATGATGTTGCTGATCGAAAGGTCAAAATGCTGAAGATGTCTTTGTTGATAGAAAGATCAAAGTGCTGAAGATATTGCTGATCAAAATGCTGAAGATATTGGTGATGATCAAAAGGTCAAAGTGCTGAAGATGTTGCTGCTGATCGAAAGGTCTAAGTGCTGAAGATGTTGTTGATCGAAAGATCAAAGTGTTGAAGATGTTTATGATCAAAAGGTCAAAACATGTTGATGTTGATTAAAGAGTTGTTGTCGTCAAATATTGAAGACAAAGACTATATGATGTTGAAAAGCTTCCAATGATTTATAGATGTGTTACCCTGATGATGTTGATGATGTCATCTCCTACTATTTTTGTTGTTGATGTTGTTGTAGAATACCCTTCTCGTTAAGAGGGAGTGTTGAAATATTGTAACTTTGAAGAATATTCTATATGTATCTTTTGTGGTCCCCGATGGTCCTATCGAGAGAACCACTTGTATTATCTTGTACCTCGATGCTTCTAATTGGAAGAACTAATAAGAGTCATGAGGTTGTCCCCTCTATTTGTAAAGGTGGGTCATTAGCACCCCAGTGTGGTTACTTGAGCCTACATGTGTAACTCGAGCCTACATGATTAACTCGAGCCTACATGTCGGATGAGTTAATTCAAGTGAACGGATGAATATAAATAGAGGTGTGGTGCTCCTCATTTGAGACACACACACTCACACTTGTGTAGCGCATTAGTGGAGAAGAGAAGTAGCTGGTGAAGGAGGAGGATCAAGCTTTGATCTCCTTGTTGGTTTTATCTTTTATCTTTTGGGGCATCTATATTGAGGAAGCTTTTGCTGGGTTTTCCCAGGATAAATCTTTGTGTTCTCCTTTTGTATGGTTGTGCTTGTCTTTCTTTCAGTGATCCTGTTTACATGCTTTTGTTATGAAATCGAAATGAAATACTAATGATCTAGCTTAGCATATGAAAATTTAACACCCCTAGTTCTAAATCATTGGCATCCGGCCTTTGACCCCATGTGGGAGCGCATTATTAAAAGGCACCTTTGGGTGCTACTCCTTGCCTTTCCCTTCCCGCTCTGGAGCCGAGACTTCCTTGAAGGGTTGGCTAACACTATCGGTCGCTTTGTCGCAGTTGAAGATGACTTCGAGCTTATTTTTTATAAGAGGATGGCTAGGTTATTGGTTGAGATAGATATCACCAAAGGTCTCCCGACCAATATTGACATTGTTTGTGATGAGATGCTCATCTGTCAGAGACTGGACTATCTCCACGTTCCATTTAGATGTAACCGTTGTCATGCTATCGACCATTTCAGACGTTCCTTCCTGATTCTCCTCCATGATTCTAGTACCTCAAACTTTTCTGATGTATCCAGGTCTCCTAGCTGTGTTGCTTTGTCGATAGATTACCCTACCCCTCCTACTCCTGATATCCTGCTGGCTGATCAGGATGGTTTGTATACCTCTCATTCACCCTCAATTTTTGATGATATAACTAAGGGTGAACTACTTTTCATTTAGGATGCAGAAGCTTATGATTCAGCTTTGAAACCCTCATTTGTGCATCCTATGATTGTTGCTTCCTCTGATCCCCTAACCTGTCAACCCCCCTTTCTCCCTTCCACTGATCCCTCTGTCCCCTCTTCTCCTCCATCAGAGAGCCCCCTCTTCTCTTCGGAGGATTCCCTCCTCTGGTTGGGGCTATGGCTCCTTTTCCTCGATCACATGTTATTCCTTTATGTCACGTCCCCAAGCCTCCGACCGGCGAAGAGGACACGACTACAAGCTTCAAACACACGGGCTAAGAGCGCGATGAACATGTTCATGCATAAAAATGCTAAAACATAATGCTGAAGCAAACGTATCGAATTAGAAACATGCACACATGAACATTTATCATGCACAGATGCAATTATCTATCAGACACAACAGAAACATCATACATTCATACAAGCATTCATTCAACATGTCCATTATAGTCATTAACAGTAAATATAGTTGCAGAAGTAAAAAATGGGCAAGATCACTTATCTTATAAGAACTCGCTCCACAACCAGCTACATTGTTGCAACGTTCCACCCAACCATAGGCCAGTGTGCTCCTTAATCTCTCAGCAACGCTGCCACCTCCGAGCTGGGAATGATTCTCCAAGGAATAAGGGAACAAGCAGGCTTACACATAGCTAGGGATACACAAAACACAGCCAAGCCAACACAGTTGGGTTTATCAGGCCATCCAGGAGTTAGGAAAGGCTTTAGTGCTAAGCTGGTGAGCTCATTACAGAGCCAAGAACACCTACACCAGAACTAGCCTAACCTCTAAGACACCCACCCACACCCAACACAAGGAATCAGTCCCTTCTCTGTTACACAGTCCCTCAGGCCCTGCATTACCTTCCAGTGCTATTCAGGGGTGATGGAGAAGAAGGCCAACCCTCTAGATCTGTTTGTGTGGTTTCCAGCCACCAGGTTTATCAAGCAAAACTAAGCCCCCATCCTTGCTCCTTACACATTCCGAAGACAAACCATTGAACTCATGCAATCATTTAGTTGTCACAGCTCAAACAGGGAAAATGACTCCCAAGCAAATTAAACAGCAGCCTCAAAACGTAGCAGCAACATGGCTCACAGCATGGGGAAAACAACAGTCCCAAAATGTATCAACGTACAATACCCACAAACGTAGGGATGCAACAGCACGTCCCAGGCAATGGATCCATCGGAAGACTTACACAGACCATGCTAGGGAATAAATAACAGTCTCCCAGCCTGCGAGTGAGCATGAACAACAATGCAGAACCCACAATCAGCTGGTGGGGAGTGGATACGACCACATCATCCACAAATCCACAGGGGAAAACTACGTGGGTAAAACCCAGAAAGTTCTGTACGTGAGAGAGAGAACACAAATTCCACTCCTGCGTGAAGATGAACAGCTCTTCCTCTGCGTGTGGATGAACGTACCACCGTGGGGAATGAACAGACCTCTGCTCCTGCGTGAGGATGAACAAAATGACAGGCAATGGAGAATGCAGATCGGAAATGCGTGAGAGCTTCAGCACTACCATGGAGAGAGTGGAAGACCTGTGTGAGTGTGGACGGTGGTTTTCCTTCCATTGTGAAGTCAACCGCTGTGGTGGAGTGTGTGTGTGGGTGAGGACTGACAGTCCTGTCACCCCACTCCCAAAACAATTAACTGCCTCAACCACCACCAGCAATTATTCAATGAAAGTGGTTGGAATAAAACAAGGGGAAGATGACACATGGGTTTTCTCTCATTGGCCAAGGTTTAAAAAATTCCCCCACATCCTTATCCTGGGGAAAATCAAGCCCCTTTCGATTTAGTTGCTGCGATTGTAGCTGGTCGGGTGCATTTAATTAATTATAGATGCATATTTACATGATGCTGAAACTTAATATGTGCCGCATGTGCCGATATACCATCGGTGACAAGTTTAAATCCAAAACATAGCACAACCGATCAATGGTGGGGCCTTGGCCTTGAGCTCCACACCATGATCATTTACAATATATACATCATATACATCTTAATGCAACGGGGTCAAAATCGGGGTGTTACACTTTCTCTTCGCCAGCCTTCTCTGATCCCGCTCTTATGAAGTCTCTTTCCATTTTTTTCGACAAGTCCCCCCTCTCTCCTTCTACCCTCCCGCTAGACTCTATTCATTTCGAAATTGTCACGATTCTCAAGGCTATGACAAATCCTCCATTAGACTCAAACATGGATCTTGATGCTCCTTCATATACTCGTCTATCTGTCTGTATCAAAGAGGCTGTTAGAGGTAGAGCTGGTCCTCTCCTAAGGGTTCTTAGAGTACCGTCTCCATCCCAGGATAATTCTTGATGAAAATCATCTCTCTCAAAATTCGTGGCTTTGGGGGTTATCCAAACAAAAAACCCTTCATGCTCTCTTTCTCTCTCTTGCTCCAGATATGATCTTGATCCAGGAAACCATGTGCAACCACTTTCTTGCTCTTCTAGATTTCTCTAAACTCATATCTGGATGGGAGTTCTATGCACTCGATGCTTTTGGCCTTTCAGGAGGATTACTGACTGGATGGAACCCTCACTCTTTTCAGTGTAAGGCCTTTGAAATGGTGGCTGGGATTTTGGTAAAAGAAAATTTCAAGGTTTCACCTCTCACACTCTCAATCCTCAACTGTTATGGTCCCTACTCTAATCCTGAAGTTTTCTGGGGCAGGGTTAAGGCAGGAGGCCTATTGTCTATCCCCAACTTGATCGTGGCTGGAGATCTCCATTTCAGTCTTAATGCAGGGGAAGTTTGGGGGAGTAGTTCCCGTCTGGATCCCCTTGCCCCCTTTTATTAATTTGTCACAGTGGTCTAGGAACTGAAAACACAGTCTCACAAAGAATATAGACAAATATGCCTAAAATTGGAAAAATGGTGTTGCAATGGAAGTAGGAGCTCTGTATAATCAAATGAATAATGAATAATACAATACAATGATCATGCAAGATGCATGAATTCCAAGACAATTTGAATTCCTAAGTAGGTAATTCGAATTGAATGAATGGGTGTAGCTTAACTGACTGTAAGCCACAGTAAACACCCTAGTTAACCAACTGATTAAGTGTTGATTCACTCAACTGAGTCCTAATTGAAGTCAGAGTGCAATAAATGACTGAGTCTAACTGAAAGTAGCTCAAACACATGTCAATGCATGCCAACCAACAAGTGGTAGCACATCAATAACTCCAATGAACCCCGATGAGGTTAGCTGAAGTCAAACTGACCATCAGAGGTGGTTGGAGGCACCCCTGTTGACTCCAACTCATTAAATATTAATTAAATAATTAATATAATGAAAGGAGGTGCCTTCACCACTCAGATTTAACTGATTCTAACCATCCATTATCAATTAAGTGCATTTATGACACTCAGATCACCCCCGGAGTGCTCTAGTTAGCCTCCCCGAATGAAGGAGAAGGCTTAGTTGGCCTCCTTGACTGAAGGTAGGCATGGGTGTGCTCATGCTGATGTCATACAGTGCTCCTTTGATTTCAATTAAGTCAATAAAACTTAGGATAGTGGTTTAACTAGGCCAAATTGACCAAAATAAGTGTGTATGGTGGTAAATGTCTCCAACACCCCCCCTTAAGCTATACTCAGGAGAAGTAGAAAACATAAAGTGCATAAGAATGCTAGGGCCCCGACAACAAATGCCATAGGTCACCCTTTACAATACTGAAACTCAAACAATGCTCAAAACAAACTAAGTGAGAAAAAGAGGGAAAACCCAGTGGGAAAACCCCCCCTCAAGCTGAACACTGAAAGTAGTTGGATCACCCTGATGAACTCACCCCCAACAGTGAACGGAGGTAGGTGAACTTCTTTTCTGAAAATCTCTTGGTGAAGATGTCTGCAATCTGCTCATTAGTCAGGAAATATTGCAGAATGATGGTCCTGTCATGCACTAACTCTCTGATGTAGTGCATGTGTATCTCTACATGGTTGGTCCTCTGCCTGGTAACTGGATCTGTGGATATCTTAATATCAATTTGATTGTCACAAAAGAGGACAATGGACAAAGTACTACCAAGATCAAACTCTGAAAGAATTCCTTGCAACCAACCAGCTTGGATGCAAGCATTCACCGCTCCTCGGTACTTGTCCTCTGCTGAAGACAATGCTATGGCGGCCTTCTTTTTGCTAGACCAGAAAATGGGGCCACCACCAAACATAAAGACATATTTGGAAGTAGACTTCCGATCAATAGAATCACCCGCCCAATCGGAATCTGTGTACCCAACCAGCTCTAGCTCAGAGTCTGCAGCATAGTGAATGACGTAGGTCCTGGTTCCCTGAATATATAGGAGGATCCTCTTGGCTTCCTTCCAGTGAATATCATGGGGCTGCTTCATGTATCTTGATAGAGCATTCATGGCATAACATATATCAGGCCGATAATTATTCAAGTACAACAAGCTACCAATCAGTTGTCGATAAATAGTGCAGTCCATGAGAGGTGTGCTTTTTCCTTCTTCAAGGTTGATCCCTGAAAGGAAAGGGAATGGATCAGCCCTACATTCATCCATGTTAAAATTGAATAACAGGTCTGATATGTATTTGGACTGAGTGACCATTATCCCATCATAATTTTTCTCAATTTCGAGCCCCAAAAATTGTTTTTAAGAGCCCCAAATCGCTCATTTCAAATGCATTATGTAGAGCAGTTTTGATGACTGAATTAGACACAACTGTGCTACCTGTGATCAGTATGTCATCAACATATAAAACAATAATAATCAAATTACCATTATACTACTGTATATATCCATTTGGAAGTTTTGCGAGAGAAGGAAGGCATCCATCTTGGAATACCACTCTCTTGGGGCCTGTTTTAACCCGTATAGTAACTTCTTTAGCTTTCAAACAAAATATGGATCAGAAATTTATCCCTCAGGATGATTCATGTATATCTCCTCATGAATATCTCCATGTAGAAAGGCCGACTTAACATCCATATGATGCACTTCCCAGTGCTTAGATGCAAAAATTGCCAAAACTAGGCGGATGGAGTCCATTTTTGCAATCGGTGCAAAAGTCTCATGGTAGTCGACACCTTGGACCTGGGAGAAACCTTTTTCCACCAGCCTTGCCTTATATTTTTAGGTGATTCCATATGCAGAAACCTTAGTCTGAAAAACCCACTTGCATTGAACCAATTTCCTCCCCGAAGGAAGAGAAACTAGCTCCCAAGTAGTGTTTTTTTGAAGAGAATTCATCTCTTCATCCATGGCAACTTTCCATATCAGATCCTTCCAATCATGGTAGTAAGACTTAGGGTATGAAATTATCATCAAATAAAAAGTTTCATACAACAAATAATTAGGAAAAGAATCACAATACCTGCTCTTTGTAAATCGGATCGGGTTCTCCTGGGATCATCCGGATTTCCAATCATTATCTCCTGCGGAGGAGAGTGTCTGTCGGGCCCAAGTTGGGAGATAATTTTGTACTTCAGGTTATGATTCAACATCTGATGTTTTTTGTACACTGATATCATAAATCAAAGGATCCAAATCAGGGTCATCACCCTCAATTACATCATCCAAATATTCAGTAGAATAGGAAGGAAATTCAACAATTTTCTCCTTCACTAGTTATACCTCCTAAAGAGGCTCATTGAACTTAACACTCCTTTCAATGATGATCTGTTTTTTTTTTATATCTACATCTTGAAACCTTTTGATTCATCATGATATCCAATAAACATGCATTCTATGCTTTGCGGTTGCAAATCTATCATTCTATCAAGTGGAATTCGGGCCCATGCAGTGGACCCAAACACCTGCAGATTCGACACATCCAGCTTGTGTCTGAAGTATGCTTCGAAAGGGGTCATCCCTTTCATAGATGAGTGTGGCACTATGTTCTGAATATATGATGAAGCATGCATGGCTTCCTCCCACAAATTTTCAGCCAACTTCTTTGATTCCAACATACAGGTGGTCATCTCCTTGAGAGATCGACTCTTCCTCTCCGCTACACCATTCTGCTGGGGAGTGTAGGGGACTGAATGTTGGATCTTAATACTAATTTGGGAATATATATGTAGTAAATCATTACTGACATGCTCCCTGCCATTATCAGATCTCAAGATCTTGATCTTTTGGCCAGATGCATTCTCAATCAAGGCCTTCAATTTAGTGAATTTTTCCAAGACTTCCAACTTCTTTTTGATAAAAAAGACCCATGTGTATCTAGAAAAGTCATCAATGAAAGTACGAACATACCTTGATACATTCATGGATGTGATATGCATGGGACCACTGATATTAGAATGTATCAGTCCCAAAATGCATGATTCTTAGCTTGCCTTCCCCCGATCGAACTTATGCTCAGGGTGCTTTCCAACAACACAACCCTTGCAAATTCCAGTGGTAGCTTTGATGACTGGGAGGCCTTCAACCATAGAATTATTCTGTAATTGATGCAAGTATTCAAAGTTTATATGGCTGAAACTCTCATGCCATAGTCTACTAACTTCATTTCCATGAGTCAGCAATGTGGTGGGCTTTGCATCTGCCACAAAATGGGAGAACTTGCAGGCTTTTGTATGATGGTTTGCAAGGCCTTTTGCTACAAGTTTTCCGGATGCAAGTTCTATGATCTCTACATCATCTGGGCTAAAGGAGACTCTCTTGGGAACTCCCGTATGTGTCATTTGATAAACACTTAGGAGGTTTGATGCAAGAGATGGTACATACAGAACATTGGAAAAATAACCATGCTCAAGATCTACAGTACCTTGTCCTTCGAATATGATTGTGGAGTAATATCCCATGTGGATGGGAATGGATTTGCTGATCTCCAAAGATGAGAAGGAGTCTCTTTCAGCCATCATGTGGTTCAAAGCTCCAGAATCTATCAAGCATTCTTTGGACTTTGAAGTGCTTGCCATGAGGGCATGACCTCTTTCATGATGTGGTTCCCGATCTTGTTGATCTCTCCTCCGAAAGCTTTCCGGAAGATTGATGTGATGTATCTCAAGGAGAGAGGTAGCTTCATCAAGTTTTTTTTTCATGCATGCATGTTTAGGGTGGAAGCCCTTCCCGTAGTATGAACACTTGACTTTTTCCTTTCCATGATGCCCTTTTCCTTTGTTCTTCTTTGAGCCGGAAGACTCTTCATGCTACTGGTTTTCAACTTTAGGCTTAGGAGCTTCGAATTTGGTTTTTGGGTTCTTCTACTGCTTTCCTTTACCCTTCAAATATTTGGGCTACGAGACATAGAGGGCTTGATCATGGGAGGATCTGATGATCCCCATCTGGACAAGCTTATCATGTTCACTTGTTAGGGACTCAATGAAGGCATTGAGTGAAGGCATCTTCCATCCAGGGGTTGTGAGCTTCCCTGCACGGAATGTAGAGACAAACACTGAATAATCAGCTCCAAGTTTGGAGAGTATGGAAAGGATGACCTAATCGTCCTCCTTCTCCACCTTACATTGCTTCAATAGTAAGACAATGTGCTTGAACTTTGTGAAAAATTCATTTAAGGTCTCGAAATTGGAAGGCTGGAGAGACATCAACTCAGTCTCAAGTTGGTATACTCTCTAATCATCCTATTTTCCATACAGGGTTTCCAATTTGCCCCAGATTTCCTTTGGAGTCTTCAATCCCAAGAGATGGAAAAGAAGATCCCGAGAAACAGAGGCACAAAAATCCGAATGCTTCATCTTTCTTGTTCAAGAATCTAGCTTTGTCTGTCATAGAAACAGGCTCTTCTTCAGTGTCCATAGTGACCCTATAGAGTCCTATGGCATGTAGCTGGATCTCCATGTCTCCTTTCCATGAATGGAAAATGAACGGAGTCAAGAGTTCTACGGAAGAATCCATCTGAAACTACTAGAGCAAATGCTTTCACCTGTTAGAACCCGCAAATCACAGAAAAAGGGGCATCGTAAGGTCAAACAGCCTGCACATTTTAGGCTTTCAACACACCCAACATAGTTGATCAAGCAAGCTTGACAAACAATTCCTTAACTTGGGGTATTAAGTGGTAAGCCTTGGATTCTGGTGCAGTGCTGGATTTTTGAGCTTTTGCTCAATTTTTTATGCAAGATCTGTCAAAAACCTTGTTTTTGAGAGATCCAAGCTTCGTACCGCCGTGAGCTCTGATACCATATTAATTTGTCACAGTGGTCTAGGAACTGAAAATAGAGTCTCACAAAGAATATAGACAAATATGCATAAAATTGGCAAAATGGTGCTGCAATGGCAGTAGCAACTCTGTATAATCAAATGAATAATGAATAATACAATACAATGATCATGCAAGATGCATGAATGCCAAGACAATTCGAATTACCAAGGAGTTCATTCGAATTGAATGAATGGGTGTAGCTTAACTGACTGTAAGCCACAGTAAACACCCTAGTTAACTAACTGATTAAGTGCCGATTGACTCAACTGAGTCCTAACTGAAGTCAGAGTGCAATAAATGACCGAGTCTAACTGAAAGTAGCTCAGACACATGTCACTATATGCCAACCAACAATAACTCCAATGAACCCCGATGAGGTTAACTGAAGTCAAACTGGCCATCGGAGGTGGTTGGAGGCGCCCCTGTTGACTCGGGTTCATTAAATATTAATTAAATAATGAATATAATGAAAGGAGGCACCTTCACCACTCAGATTTAACTGATTGTAACCATCAGTTATTGATTAAGTGCATTTACGACACTCAGATCACCCCCGGGGTGCTCCAGTTAGCCTCCCCGAATGAAGGAGAAGGCTTAGTTGGCCTCCTTGACTGAAGGTAGGCGTGGGTGTGCTCATGTCGATGTCATACTGTGCTCCTCTTATGTCAATTAAGTCAATCAAACTTAGGATAGTGGTTTAAATAGGCCAAATTGACCAAAATAAGTGTGTATGGTGGTAAATGTCTCCAACACCTTTTTTACTCAGTTGCTCTCTGATCACCAATTAGTTGACCTTGCTCCTTCCTGTGCTGGTCCTAATTGGAAAAATCAAAGGGATGGGTTGGATGGTATCAACAAAAGGATGGATAGATTCTTGTTCTCTTCTGATTTGGTGTCCTCCCTTCATCGACATCGAGTTTGGTCATCCATTTCGGATGTCTCTGATCATTACCCTATTTGTTTTGAATGGAATGTTACCTTTGCTGCTCCATCTTATCCATTCAAGTTTAATCATTCTTGGCTATTGGAGGAGGGCTTCTCTGATCTTGTTAGGGACTGTTGGTCCTCCTCATCTTCTCCATTGGTACATGATGGTATGGAAAGCTTGTCATCGAGATTAAGGAATCTTAAAGAAAGGATAAAAAGCTGGAAAAAGGAGAGATATCAGCTCATGAAGTTGGAATCTGTGGAGATAGAAGAAAATATTTGTGAGCTTCTTGCTACTTTTCCCTCTGGAATTCTTTCCCCATTTGACACCTTGTTACTTAAATCTCTCAGAGCTAGGAAGAAAAGCATTCTTTCTTATGATTTGCTTACCTGGAAGTTAAAGAGCAGGGTTCAGTGGGATGTATTGGGGGATGCAAATACCAAGTTCTTTCACTCTATTGCCTTGGCACATAGAAACTCTAATACTATCTAGGCCCTTCAGAATGATTCCTTGGTTTGGGTTGATAGTGATGATCAGTTAAAGTTGATGGGTGTCAAGCATTTCAATGACATCTTTAAGGATGATAATCAAACCAACATTGTGGATCAATTAAAAGTGGTTAAACTTTTTCTTTCTTACTTATCTAGTGAAGAAGCTGACTACTTTGCTTCAGAGGTCACTTTGGGGGAAGTTGAGGGGGCCCTAAAAACCTTCAAAAAAAAAGTAGAGGACTAGATGGTTGGCCTGTCTAATTTTACTTGGGTTTTTTTGACTTATTGGGGAAGGACCTGTTGGCTGCTATGGAATCTTTGTGCCTTTTTGGGAGGGTCTCCCCCTCACTTAATTCCAGCTTCATCTCCTTAATCCCAAAGAAGGAAAAAACTATCACCTTTGTCGACTTTAGACCTATATCTCTCTGTAATTTGTCCTATGAGATGATTTCCAAAGTCATTGCTCTTGAGGCTCAAACCCTTCCTTGATAAATCCATTTCCCTTGAGCAGTTTGGGTTCCTAGAAAATAGGCAGATTATTGTACCAATGGGCATCAATCAGGAAGCTTTACATATTATTAAGTCAAAAAAACGATGTGCTCTGGTCCTTAAGCTCGACCTGGTTAAAAAATTTGACCGGGTTAACTAGACATACTTGAGACTCATTTTACTGCAGATAGGCATCCCCCTTCAGGATGAAAATTGGATAATGGGATGTATCTCTTTGACAAACTTTGATATGCTCATCAATGGTTCACCCTCAGGTTTCTTTGTTGTCTCGAGGGGTGTCAGGAAGGGGTGCCCTCTTTCTACCCTTTTGTTCATCCTAGTTATAGAAGGTCTCAACCTGCTCATTGACGATGCCAAAGCTAGTGGTTTGATCAGAGGCATCAATATTTTTGCTTCTCTTACCCTTACTAACCTGCTCTTTGTCGATGATGTTGTGATTTTTGGTCTTGGTACTTTGTTGGAGTGGATGGAATTTGAGGTGATCCTCGAGACCTTCTGTGCTGCTTTAGGCATGTGTATAAGTGTGGACAAGTCTGGTTTTCTTTTCAATGAACTAGAGGAGGGTGTTCTAGATAGCATTCGTCTTTTTCTGCCTTATAATGTTGCGCCCATTCATAAGGGATTTAAGTATCTAGGGTATTATATCAAGCCTCTTGGTTATGGGGTAAAGGACTGCCTTTGGATTTTGAGACGATTTGAAAAAATAATTGGGCACTTGACTTATAAGTTGCTATCCCTTGGAGATAGACCTGTACTCATAAGAGTTGTACTTTCAAGCTTACCTATCTATTGGCTTTCCCTGGCTCTGATATTGGTCTCTATTTTGAATAAGATGAGACAGTGGATCTTTACCTTTCTCTAGGGCTCTTGCAAGAACAGATTTTGATTCCATCTTGTGGATTGGTAGCTGTTGGCCAGGCCTCATGATTTTGGGGGTTGGGGTATAAAGAACTTAACATGGTTCAGTATTTCGTTAAGGATTAGTAGTTTTTGGAAGGCCCTTAAAGGCTCAGGTATATGGCATCATGTTATCTTTGCGAAGTACCTCAAGGGGATGTCTCTGGCTGATTGGTTTAGGAATAAATATTTCTCGTTTAGGATCTCCTCCATTGTATGGAATGACTTTATCAAGTCCCTTCCTTGGCTTGGAAGGTGACTTAGTTGGAAGGTAGGAAATGAGATGGATGTTCGTATTGGTGTTGATACTGTTATTGGTGTCTCTCCATGCATAATTTTGTATCCTGAACTGAAAAGCTACTTGGGTGATTATGGGATTATGTCCTTACAGCATGCGCAAAATTACTTTGTGGAATCACATTCACAGTGGTTATAGGCTGATGACTTGGAGTTGGAGGGTAATTGGAAGTATGTATGGGATACATACATCTTGGGTTTGCAAAATGGTGGTATTTTTTGGGGAAAGGATCCAAACTCGTTGATATGGGCTCACAACAAAAATAATTGCAAGGTAATAGAAGCCCTTGCTTATGATCTAATTGTTAACTTCCATCTGAGCCCATCCATTGATAATTTATTGACTGGGTTGTGGGGCTTGTCATCCACTCTTAATATTAAATGCTTTGTCTGGCTGGCATTAAAAAATTGGGTATTAACTTGGGATAACCTAATGGCTATAGGATGGCAGGGACCGGGTCATTATGGTTTGTGTCTCTCGGGTGAGGATTTTGTTCATCATCTGTTTGTGGATTATTCTGTTACTAGATCCATTTTTGTAGTTTTGGGTTGCTCTCACCACTGTAAATAGTCTGTCTCTGATTCTTCTCTTAGGTCTCTACTGGAATACTGGTCAAGAAACAATCCCAACCAGTATTATTTGCCCTTTTTTGTATTTTGGTGCATCTGGAAAGCTAGAAACAAGGCCATTTTTGAAGATTCCAGAACTTCTCAGGGGGTTCTTATTAGCATGATAAATATACTTATCCATATATTTCCTGTTCTGGAGAGGAAAACTAAACCCAGGATTAGTGGGCCTGCCCCTATTTTGATCTACCCGGTGGGGTTCTTCGATGGTGCAGCCGCAATAAGGAAGGGGGGGGGCTGGGGTTTTTATTGCTATAAGTTAATCCCACTCCTTGCACATTAAATTGGGGTGTGTTTTGGGCACCAATACCAAAGCTGAACTCATGGCTTTGTGGGCTCTCATGTATTGGGAAATTTTTCTGGGGCTCCTTTCTCTGCACATCTTTGGGGATTCATCAATTATTATCAACTGGGCCTTGGGAAAGGCAGCTTTGAATTGCTTGGTTCTCGATAAATGGCGTGAGACCATTAGAAAAATGATGCCAAAATTCCTCATCCTAGGCTTTCAGCATGTATACATAGAGCACAATTAGAATGCGGATGGCTTCTCCAAAGAGGCCCTGGATATGGAATTGGGCCTTTGTCATATATCTGAGTTTTATGACGATTCTATCATTATTTATGGAGAATACAAAGTCTTTTGAGTTTATGTTTTAGTACCAGAGTTGGGCTCCTTCTCTCTTTATGGTACTGGTTTTGGAGCAATCTTTGGATCCTCTCTGCGATCTATGATGATGGTCCTCTCTAGAGGAGTCTTCTAGATTCCCTTTGTGCTCTCTAGATAGGTGTATGATTGTCTTCTTGGAGATATTATGTTCTCTCTCATTGTATTATGAGTATAGACCTTTATGGTCTAGCCATTCTTCCTGTCGGTTTGGAACAACACTACATCACTTACTGATGTCTGTATTGGTCTCACTCCAGTTATGTATTATACCCTTTGATTCAACATGAATACCAAGGACATGATTTTTTCTTCTGAAAAAAAATCAAAGGATAATTAAAGAAATGATTAAATAATCTTGGCTATCAATTTGAGATGCTTGTAGTAGCTAAGAAGGAAAATTATGTGCTTGTAGATTAGTTTTAAGCTTTCTCTTAGCTTTGAAGCTTTTTCTTAGCTTTGAGAGCAGTGTTGCTAAGTTTTGATCCAAATTGCTTACATGGTATGTTGGTTGGTTTCCCAAACTAACTATTTAAATATTTGGTTTTGATCCAACAAGGGTTCAAGGTGAGCTATTTCCTTGAAAGGTGGTTAAAATTTGATTTTATTTATTCTTAATGAAAATAGTATAATGTTTATAATAAAAGACTTGAGAAACAACTATAATTTACAATACATTTGCTCACTAAGAGAGATGAACCAAATATCCATGCTTACAATCCAAAATTCCTAATCTTTAGATATTACAGCCAAAATTTACTCAACTATTACAAAGCTTATTATGCTTTATATGTGAATATACAACAACATCATCAAGATATTACAAGTGTAATACATAATAAAACAAAAAAAAGATTGGGCTAAAACATCATGAACTATCCACAAGCGGCTTACCTGGAAGAGTCTAGGTCGATGTATTCCTTGGAAGGTTGGCAGACAGAGCCTTCTTCTTGAGCACCATGAGTTGTGAGAAGATGATTCTCACAAGGAATTTCCTAATCTAGATTCAATAGTTTGTCAATATTTTCCATCAATTTTCCAATATGATCACCATGCACACTAACATGGTCCTCAACCTCATCCAATCAAGTGTCCTTTAAGGAAATGTGATAAGAGATTTGATGAATAGCATCAACTATACCATCCCAACAAGAATTATTAACATGGCTTTGACACCGTTGATCTCAACCCAAATTGTTCACAATCCTGTCATCCAGGAGGACATTCTAGGCTCTTTGAGTTCCTCCCTTCTCAAACCAGAGAGACCAATGTGTCATACCCCACAACCTCCAACAAAGGAAACAAATAACTTATTCAAAGGAATCATTGAACCAAGAGGAGACCCTACTATGATAATTGAACAAGGTCGCTTCAAACCAGAGACAAACTCGCACACAAAAAATGCACTACAAGAGATTACCCAATTTCGAGCTACCAAAGTTGTTTTTATTTGCGTCTTAAATAGTAGCTTGAGAACTAACACTACCCTTAAGCTATGTTTTTGTATCCACAATCCACCAGAGCCTCCAAGAACCAAACCCACGAAAAACACATGGTTGAAACTGTGTTGAGGACAAAGCACAAAAGATATTTTCTAGATTCATGAAGTTTGGCATCCTCCTAAGGAGGAGTAATAGCAGCCATGGAGCTCAACGTGCAAACACTAAAAGAAGATTACTTTGAGTATATATTGTGTGAGGGGTCTTTAAAACAATTTATATTTCTCGAGAGGCTTCCATGGGTCAGATTCACTTTCACAACCATGTAGGCATTTGTTATAATTAATACCATGGGATTCTTCATAAAGTGGGTAAAACTATGGAATCCACTTTCATTGGGTTGAGCTATCAAGTGGACACAAATACTCTTATCCAATGTGACTCCTTGGTTTTCCAAAGCATAAATATTAGAATTGATTTACCATTTGATGTGTATTATGCTCAGATATTTTATCTCCTTAAGAGACTAAAGGATGTACTTTTGAATCTATCCCTAAGGTCTCTTCCTTCCTAGTCCTTTCCTAGAAGAGTAGATGACGAGCAAGCAGTTGCAGAAAAAAAAATCACTTTCCTCAACTAAATAGTGTTGGGATATAATAAATCCACTTAATACTTAGGATAAAATATTTAATCATTATTTGATTAATTTCCTACCCAATATCCTAGATATTGGGCATCCACTTGCACCACACAGTCAACACTTGCCATATATACCCCAGGATCATTTTGATCTTGATTCTGGTTTGATCATATCCCCTTTATTGACTGCCAAAATTAGAAAATGCGCTTTCCTGTAGATTCTTCCTTAGACTGCTTTATCCCTTCTTTTCTGTGGATAAGGTAAAGCTAGTCAACTAGGAAACAACTATCTTTTGTGGCCAACTCATCCTCCATGATTTTCTCTCCCTATTCCATTATTAGATTTATTTTCCTTTACACATCATCACTCACTCATTCCTTATCTAATTCGTGAGCTCTTCGTCTAATTAGGAAACTGCTTTATTCACCTATGGGGGTTTATCATATTTAGTAAGCCTCCTTTTTTAGCAAGCATGAGTTGTCTCCTAGAAAATTTATTTTCCTTTATAAGCATGCATTTCCTATGTAATAATATCAATTATCATTTATTGATCATTCATTAATGTGTGTTCATTAATTCATCTTATTCTCTCATTATGGTAATTCTTTGTAATTTCCAGTGAGGTTAATTATGTGCTTAGATTCTTAGCTTGTTTATGGAATTCTTGTTGCCATCAAGGATTTAGAATTATGACATGGTATGAGATCCTAGGATATCAAATGTCTACATGACATCAAAGCTTTGAGATCTCATTAATTAATCATTCTTTTCATATTGCGGGTTTATTTTCAGGTACAACTTCAAATGGATTCGAGAGTATCAGTTCCTCTTCTTGCTCCATTCACAAGCTATTCAGAGTGGAAATTGAAGATGATTTCATCTCTAAAGAGACAAAATCTCTATGAGATATCTACTGGAGCTAGTAAAGAATCTTATGAAGATCCAAATGACTCGCTGAATGACTATGATAGAGATTTTGGAGCTATGTGTCTGGCTATTTATCCAAGCATGCGCTACCTTAATGATTCTGCTACATACCCAAAGGATCTCTAGACAACATTGGATAGAGTTTTGGGAAAGCACAATGAGGATTCTTCTATCTATTTGGAGAGTGAGTCTAGCTCCCCAATTATTTCTCTCTCTCAATATTTCTCAGCCTCTAAAGTCTCTAATAAAGTTGTTCATGATGAATAAGTCTCTCATGAAATTCTCATTGCTACCATTCTCCTTAATTCAAATTCTTCCTCTTCCTATCAAGAAGCAAATATTGAAGAGCCATATTTTTTTGTATCTCTTGAAGTTGAAGATATTGATTCATCTTCTTATGATGCTAATAATGAAGAAGAAAAGACTAATGTATCTACCATTTCCATTGTTGGTGATTCTCTCACACACTCAATGTTCTCTATATCTTCTATCATGGATGATGAGATCCATCTTTTAGACCCTTCACACTTTGTGCATACCTCTCTTCTTGATGGTGTGCAACTCAATGTCTTCTTGGATGATTGCTTAGCTAGATCAAGTCCTATTTGTTTCATACCACTCACCATAGTTGATCCCATACAATTCTGCAACTCCTCCTTTGTTCTTGGCACTCATTCTCAGAGCCTCCTTGAATATTTTGAACATCACTTTCTTTCCTCCTTTCATAATTCAACCAAGGAGGATTATTTACCAGTGTATTCCCATGAGTCTACTAATGTGCTACTATGTGTTCTTTTGAATTATTTGGAAGCTAGATCAACCCATGGAGCCCTTGCATTCACACTCTTTGATCCTATTCCTTCTCTTTGTTCCTACATGATCACTTGCACACATCCTCTTTGTGTAAATGAAGTTGGAGACCTCATACATTCACTTGGACTGTTATTTCACCTATTTGGAGCTGATTTCATATCGATTGGTTTGAAGTTCAAGTGATTACATCATCTTGGAGTTGATTACAACTCTCAAGAGATTTCACATCATTGGATCTCAGTTGTTCTACATGGTCCTAGTTTTAATTCTGCAGCTATTCTTGATCCAGGTGAACAGATTTCTCTTCTTCTCAAGAAGAATATTCCTCCATACATCAACATTTAGTTTGGAGAAGAAGAAACACCAATAGTTCAACATTTTTTTGGTTTTCCTTTCATGTCCTTTCTGAAGGGAGGATTTTCCCCATGTGGTTTTTCCTCTTCCCTCAGTTTTGTAAACAAGATAATTGTAAAAGGGTGACCATATCCTGTTGATGGGACCTATATGCATCTATATTTATAATTATTTCAGAGATATCATCATAAATTTAGACTTAGGGGGGGTGTTGGGATATGATAAACCCACTTAATACTTAGGGTAAAAATTTTAATCATTATTTGATTAATTTCCTAACCTCTAGCCTAGATAGTTGGCATCCACTTGCACAACATAGGAAACACTTGCCATATATACCCCAGGAGAATTTTTATCCTCATTTTGATTTGATCCTATCCTCTTTATTGACTGCCATATTTAGCAACTGCGCTTTCCTGCATATTCTACCTTAGACCGCTTTATTCCTACTTTTCTATGGATATGGTAAAGCTAGTCAACTAGGAAACTGCTATCTTTTGTGGCCAATTCATCCTCCATTATTTTCCCTCCATATTCCATTATTAGTAATATTTTCCTTTACACGTCATCATTCACTCATTCCTTAGCTAACCCACGAGCTCTTGTTCTAATTAGGAAACTTCTTTATTCACCTATGGGGGTTTATCATATTTAGTAAACCTGCTTTATGAGCTAGCATGAGTTGTTTCCTAGAAACTCTATTTTCCTTTATAAGGATGTATTACCTATGTAATAATATCAATTATAATTTATTGATCATTCATTAATGTGTGTTCATTAGTTCTTCTTCTTCTCTCCTTATTCTAATTCTATGCCATTTGCACCGAGGTTAATTGTGTGCTTAGATTCTTAGCTTGTTTGGAATTCTTGTTTCCATTAAGGATTTATAATTATGACATGGTATTGGATCCTAGGATATCAAATATCTACATGACATCAGAGCTTTGAGAGCTCATTAATTAATCCTTCTTTTAATATTTGCAGGTAGAAATTCAAATGGATTAGAGAGTACCAGTTCATCTTCTTGCTCCATTCACAAGCTATTCAGAGTGGAAATTGATGATGACTTCATCTCTAAAGAGACAAAATATCTATGAGATATCTGTTGGAGCATGTGAAGGATCTTATGAAGAGCCAAGTGACTGGCTAAATGACTGTGATAGAGCTTTTGGAGCTGCGTGTCTAGATATTTCTCCAAGCATGCACTACCTTATTGATTCTTCTACATACCCAAACGATCTTTGGACAACATTGGATAGATTTTTGGGAAAGCACAATGTGGATTCTTCTAGCTAGTTGGAGAGAGCCTCTAGCTCCTCAATGATTGCTCTTTCTCAAGATGTTTTGGTCTCTACAGTATCTAATGAATTTTTTCATGATGAAGAAGTGTCTCATGCATTTGATCCTATTTCTACCATTCTCCTTGATTCGAATGCTTCCTCTTCCTATCAAGATGCAAATATTGAAGAGCCATATTTTTCTATATCTCTTGAAGTTGAAGATCTTGAATCATCTTCTTATGATGATAATAATGAAGAAGAAGTGACTAATGGAGCTTCCATTTCCATTGTTGGTGATTATATCACACATTCAGTGTTCTCTATGTCTTCTATCATGGATTCTGAGATCCATATGCCAGAACCTTGACACTTTGTACATACCTCTCTTCTTGATGGTGCATAACTTAGTGTCTTCCTGGATGATTGCTAAGCTAGATCAAATCCTATATGTGTCATACCACTCACCATACTTGATCCCATTGTTGAATATAGTTGTCATTGATGTCAAAGGAGTTCATTAATGAAAAAGGAATAACCAAGGACATGATGGCAAGGCAAGTTCAATAATGACAAAGGAATAACAAAAGATTGTTGATTAAATTGACATTGTTGTCAACATAAGATCATAAGGAAACATTGATGAAATAGGTCAAAAAGGTTCAGCAAAAATAACACAATTGGCCAACCGGAGTCGGAAGCATTATAATGCTAAGTTTCCATGAAGTGAATATTTGGATGGCCCAGGTCATAAGAGAGAGGAAGATCAATCGTCTAGAATAGGTTCCACAATGCGAGAGTGCAAGCTTGTTAAAACTACAAAAATACTATTGCAAAAGAGATTTGTGGAAGTCATGTTTGAGGATTTATGAAAAGCAGACCAGCAATAAGTGATCCGCAATTGCGGAAGAAGTTTTGCAGAAAATAACTTGCGGAAGCAATTTTGAGAAAAGTTGAAACCTGCAATCTGTAATCCATAATTGCGGAAGCAGTTTCGAGAAAAGTCAAAACCCGCAATCCACAATCTGCAATTGCAGAAGAAGTTTTGTAGAAAGGGAATTGCAAAAGCAGTTTCAAGAAAATTTGAAAAGAAGACCCACAATCTGCAACCCACAATTGCAGAAGGAAGGTGTTCCTGCAGATTCCAAAAAGATCGTTCCAGAAAGATAAATGCGGAAAGGTAGCTACAGAAAGAAGAATTGTGGACACCACTTTGCAGAAAGAAATTTACGGAAGGATTTCTTTTGTGGAAAGGTCATTGCAGAAAGGTCATTTCAGAAAGGAAATTGTGGAAGGTTATGATTGATAAATTTAAACAGAGTTAAAAATAATTCAATAGAGAAGTAAGGAAACACGTTTGATGAAGAGGCACATTTTATGAAGTGATGTGTGCGATGAACATGCACAACTCCATATTGAAAGGGCACAACTGTGAAGCTCCAGAATGAATAGATGCGTTTGTAAAGAAAAATGAATAAGCAATATTTCGAGTTTAGAAAATATGTCTCTGTATTCCAGATCTATGTAGCAACAACAACAGAATACAGAGACCAAGAAGTAATGATAAACTAGTGACATATTTGAAGACATAAGAAGAGTTGGAAGTCTGATAAAAACATATGAGGGTGGCAGGGTAGTGCTAGGGTAGGATTTAGGCCTGCAAGGGGGTCGTAGCCTCCTTCCAGTGGTAGCTGGTAAATAGGGTGTTGAAGCATCCTTTCAGTAGTAGCTGATAGAAATGAGGGGGTCGTATCCTCCTTCCAGTAGTAGTTAGTAAATAGGGTGTAGTAGCATCCTTGTCTATAGTACCAGGCCAAAACCATTTGTAAAATATAATTTTGTAGTAATAGAAAGTGTTGGTGGTTTTCCAAATTGGGATTACTGTTAATTTTTTCATCACATTTAAGCTAGCATTATGATCTTAGGATCTTTTCACTGAGAGAATAACAAGCACAGCAATAAAACAAAAGCACATCACC
>LPNX010825710.1:61889-94468 GCA_001517045.1 Pseudotsuga menziesii | reverse complement strand
ATTGGTAGTCATCTCCTAGTTTCACCTTGTGAGGTGATTCATGTCTAACATTCTTACAAAGGATTCCTTGAATCCCATCATATGTTTGGAAGCCCCACTTTCTATAAGCCAATCATCATTTCCATGAGTAATGTTACCTATGAGAGCTGATATCAGAACATATTCATCCTCGCTTGAAGAATCTTCACTTTCATATATGCATCTCTTTCTGGATGGTTCATCATCCTCTGCAGCATGAGCATGATGCCTTCTTTGGCCTCGTCTCCCTCTGAAACTGGAACCTCTATACTCATGTAGGTGTCCAATCCAGTTTCTTCAGAGAGATCAAATACTTCTATGCTTGGAAGTTTTCAACTTCACCAAGATTATCATCAAGCTATTGTGATAGATCATATTGAAATGAGAACCTCAAATGGAAATACAAAAGATTAGATCTTACCGATTTGAGGTGTCCGTCCTTGTCCCGGAGTTCGTTGATCTAGGGTTTGTCATAGAAACCCTAATTTTAAAAACTTGGAAACTTTCAGATCTGATTGGACAAACAGATAGATCTCTTCAAATGGAGCTGTCCAATGTACTCCTTTTCTGAAAACAGTGGAGGGAAGCTCCCGAAACAGGAAGCCCTAATTTACTGATTTCTTTTGCAGAAATTCCTGTTACTGTTTCTGTGATATATCTGAAATTACTGATCCTATGTGTCTAAAATTTTGCACTGAGGTAACCTCGCATGTCCCTGATCCAAAACCTCAGGTTTCATCAGAATTGGTTTCACCATTTGGGATTTATGATCCTTTTCCCAAGGTGACCTGTTACAGGACTGTTCAGAACAGAAAAGTTGTACCGCATGCCACGTGTCACTGGTTCATCTTCTGAGTCCGATATTCGGACCACTGAAATTAAAGTCTGTTCCTTTTCTATAACATCTTTAGGAATTCCATTTGGACCTCTGTAGCTCAAGATATTGTAGATCTCCCCAGATGTCCTGTTTAGGGATGAATTCTGGAAGAGGCTGGAACCCTAACTTGGAGAGATCATATCTCCTGAAGTACAGCGAATATAAGTCTGAATTTTGGACACAGGCTTCATCAGGATTTTATATTTGGCCCCTGCAATTTTCAGCTTCTGAGACTTCGCCAATCTCGGAATATATCTACTGTACCAAAACTTAGCATTTTTTGGTATTTAGGGTTTCTCCTAGCTCAGGGTCAAACTAGGGTTTGACTTTCCTGGAGTTTCACCCAACCAAATTTCTTGATCCATGTCTCTAAACTTCGGTTTTGATGAGGATAATAACCCTATGCTGGTCTCACTCAAAAATTCCTCTTCTGTAGAAATCCCTAATTTCCACATCGAAACTGAAAATGCTTGAGATTGAATTCCGCATCGACAAAAAGATGCACCCTTCAATGGGGAGTCATATTAGCATACTTTTGCTGAAAATATGTGGAGGAATATCCACAAAATAGGAAGCCCTAGTTCCTGTAGCTGCACAATGTCTTCTTCTCAGGTTAGCTCTGATACCATGTTAATTTTTTCATCACATTTAAGCTAGCATTATGATCTTAGGATCTTTTCACTGAGAGAATAACAAGCACAGTAATAAAACACAAGCACATCACAAGAGACAAGAGACACAAAGAGTTTTCCTCAGGGAAACCATAAAGGAGAAAACCCTGCAGCTTCCTCTAAGATAGAATCAACACCAAAACAGTAAGAGATCTCCCAAAACAGCAGTAGTCTTCTGTCTTCTGTCTAGTCCCAAAATTTCCTTCTCCAGTAGTGCGCCACACTTGGGAGAGAAAGTGATGTATTTCACAAGTGATAAATAGAGAGACTCTCACTCTCTATTTATATTCATCCATTCACTTGAATTTCCTTTTCACACGTAGGCTCAACCTAATAATTACTACTCGAGCTTACACCTTAATTAGTGTATAATAACTCAAGTGCCCCGAAACTGTGGGGACTTACCTAATGACTTGATATGACTTGATTACATTATTAATCCTCCCGATCGGAACATCGGGGCATGACCACATGACTCAAATACATAATAGAGACATCCCAGAATAAACATTGGGTTACAATATATAAGATACATAGAAGAATACATTCTGAAGTTACATATACATCAACAATTACACGATAAAAGTTGTGTTCCTTATATCTTGTTGATCATGTGTTTTAATGAATAAGCTGAAAGTGGTTTTAATTGTTAAAAGCTATCAATATTGATTCACCCCCCCCACTTAGTATTGTCCAATATTCCAACACCCATACACTTTTGCAACTCCTCCTTTGTTCTTGGAACTCATTTCGAGAGCCTCCTTGAATATTTTGAACATCACTCTCTTTCCTCCTTTCATACTTCTACCACAAAGGATTATTTACCAGTGTATTCCCATGAGTCTACTGTACTCCTAATATGTGTTCTTTTGAATGATTTGGAAGCTAGATCAACCCATGAATCCCTTTCACTCACACTCTTTGAACCTATTCCTTCTGTTTGTTCCTACATGATCACTTGCACACATTATCTCTGTGTAAATGAAGTTGGAGACCTCATACATTCGCTTGGACTATTATTTCACCTATCTAGAGTTGATTTCATCTATATTGGTTCGAATTTCAATTCATTACATAATATTGGAGATGATTACAACTCTCAAGAGTTTTCACATCCCTGGATCTCAATTGTGCTACATGGTCCTAGTTTCCATCCTGCAGTTGTTCTTGATCCAGGTGGACAGATTGATCTTCTTCCCAAGAAGAAGATACCTCCAGACATCAACATTTATTTTGGAGCAGAAGCATCACTAAGAGTTCAACATTTTTTCGGTTTTCCTTTCATGTCCTTTCTTGAGGGAGGATTTTCCCCATGCGATTTTTCCTCTTTCATTAGTTCTTTGGATAAGATAATTGTAAAAGGGTGACCACAGCCTTGTTGCTGGGCCTTGTATGCATCTATATTTCTTATTAATTCAAAGATATCATCATAAACTCATAATTAAGGGGGTGGGGGGGGGGTGTTGTTGGGATATAATAAACCCACTTAATAGTTAGGATACAATATTTAATCATTATTTGATTAATTTCCTACCCACTAGCCTAGATAGTTGGAATCCACTTGCACCACATAGTCAACACTCTCCATATATACCCCAGGAGAATTTTTACCCTGATTCTAGTTTGATCCTATCCAGTTTAATGACTACCAGAATTAGCAACTGCGCTTTTCTGCAGATTCTTCTTTAGACTGCTTTATTCCTTCTTTTCCGTGGATAAGGTAAAGCTAGTAAACTAGGCAACTGCTATCTTTTGTGGCCAACTCATCCTTCATGATTTTATCTCCATATTCCATGATTAGCAATATTTTCCTTTACATATCATCACTCACTCATTCCTTATCTAATTCGTGAGCTCTTGGTCTAATTAGGAAACTATTTTATTCACCTATGGGGGTTTATCAAATTTAGTAAGCCTGCTTTATGAGCTAGCATGAATTGTCTCCTAGAAACTCTATTTTCCTTTATAAGGATGTATTACTTATGTAATAATGTCAATTATCATTTATTGATCATTCACTAATTCTTCTTCTTCTCTCCTTATGTTAATTCTCTACAATTCCCAATGAGGTTAATTATGTGCTCAGATTCTTAGCTTATTTATGGAATTCTTGTTTCCATCAATGATTTAGAAATCTAACAAATAGTTGAGAGCTATTCTTCTCCTGTCATCAACACAAGCCATTCCACGTTATTTTTGGTGGCCATACCTAGACACTGGGTGAAAGTGTTCACAATTGTCCCTCTGGGATCCAACAATAATCCCCCTCCCTCCCCACACCTTCCACCCCTAGGTAAAATTTGATTTTCTTGACCAAAATGATATATCACATCTTTTATTTTTTAGGCAAATTAAGCTTAAATATTAAAATCATTGGCTTAAGAGGTTATAGGGATCCAAGGCTAACTGAATTGCTCAAAGATCATCTTCTTCAGATATAAGGAAATATATTAATGGCCCAAGACCTAGAGGCATCTAGTAGGAGTGAAAGTATTCCCCCTTATGAACTATCAGTAGGTTATTTCAAGTGTGTGGTTTTGCTTTAATAATAGTGATGGGTCAACTCACATTTGCAGATAACAACCAATGATATTTGTCCTCACAACCAATTTGACAATTGAATTATGATAGATGTTTCCATCTTAAAAAAAAATGGATCCAAGACTAACAATTTAGCTATTCAACATCTTAAGGACAACAGTCACCTTAGAATTCCTAATGCCTTTCGTACTCAATGCATTGGCTTCCTTATCTTTTTTCTCAATTATTTAGTCCTCATGCAAATCATTCACCTAAGATGTTCTTAAACCCTTCTTCATCAATTATTGATCCACTAGCAAGTTAACTAATTGATTTTAAATTTCAATTTAACTTCCAATTACTTAACAAATAAAACATTGAACATTACAATATTTTCCTCATTTTCTCACCCTTTACATAACAAATTTCATTATTTTTCTTGTTAATTACTCTTTGACATTTTTTTATGTTTTACAATCCCATACATAAGCAAAGTCATGGCTTTTCTCACCCTTTACATAACAAATTTCATTATTTTTCTTGTTAATTACTCTTTGACACTTTTTTGGTGTTTTACAATCCCATACATAAGAAAAGTCATGAAAGCCAGTGAAACTTGATTCTACTATAGCATTGTCTAGAGTTCCATCAATTTATAAGGCCCATAATGCCATGTCCCTCACTCCATGTCTATTTCAAATGTTCTTCTTTCTTTTTTAATAAATAATTTTTTCAATATTAGGGAGAGATCTATACATTTCCATAGAGAAATACTTAATCATATGTTATATATTGTCTTTTTTATGTTTTATTTAGTCTTAAGGGTTAAATTAAGGGGTCTTAAACCACCCTATAGTATTGAAGGTCATGAGCTCAGGTTTTTTTATCATTATGAAGTTAGGATCCATAATTAGGGCCATCGGTTTATCTTAATTTTTCATTCATGAATCATGGAAAAGTACTTAAATTTTTTTATGTAATTTATTATTTCAAAATATTGTCCTTTTTATTTATTTTTAATATACACACTGTTAGATCATGTTTTTGTTTTCCATTTTTTAATACTTTTGTTTAAGTTTTGAAGCTTGGTTTTATTCATTACTCTTACAAAATTTTGTTTCTTAGGATAGTTTGAATCTTTTCCCTTTATCTTTCATATTTATTTGATTTCCTAGTTTTATTTGTTTTAAAATTTTGGTTTGATTTCATAGTTAGAGGGCTTATAGAATATTTATACGGATTTAAAGGTCTAAAAAATAGCATAAAATCTTGATTAAAGATCTTAAACCATGTTTAAACCTTTATCATGAGTTTAATTTTTGAAAAACATTAAAGCAGACTTTCTTGTAGCGCAAGCCTGGAAAAATTGCACACATGCGCTACAACAAAGTCGCACAGCTCAAAAATCATCATTTTTGGGTCAGATTTTTTGAAATTCTCACATATGAAGTGTCACTCACACTGCATTGAGGGATTTGATATGTGTTTGCTCTAGAATTATCATTGTGACAAGTGTGAATAAGTCAAAGAAATTATCATGAGGACGAGTCGTGGTGATCTGTTGCAAAGCTATGGAATAATGATGGTTGAACATAATGAGACAGATACGCCTTGAATATCCTATCTCCCATAGTGCACATAGAAGCAAATGAATTTCGTGGTGAAAAATCAGCAATCTGTAATCAAACTTTGAAACAAGGTGAAAAGCTAGGGCTTTAAGGAGAGGTCGTTTGGAGTTATCAAAATGATCAGATAAGATTAAGGAATGCAATTCGACACCTGCCAGTCAAGAAAACACAATTACAGCACCTGGATTCATCACCTTGACAGGTAGGCTACGGATCGTTACCAAAGTTCATAAATTTGGGGCTTTTCTAAACAAAGGACCAATGACACAATTGATGGAGGATTATTAGTTTTTAAACCTAATTCATACTAAATGATGAATTCTTAGTCATGGAATTAAATTATTTATTAGCTTAAACGAGAGAGTTTAGTTTAGGGTTTTTTGGTTCCCCTATACAGTACTATCTGTCAGTTTATGAAAATTTGAAGAAATTTAGAGTGTGTTTCATTGACAAAAGTTATTTGACAATAGTTCAAAATGAAAAAGAGTGGTAAGACTAATAGGGCAGAACCATCAGACATGAGTTGGGTTCAAACCTTTCCAGATTGTGCAAAATTGTTTGCATAAGTAGGGTGGTTAGTATTTTTTGAAAGGATTGAAGGTTATCACTCATAAGTTTCTTACAAATTCACTCAATGTCTGGATAAGGATGTAGTGTCTTTTGATACTTTGAAGTTTAAACTGACCAAGGAATTTCTAGCAGAAGCCACAGGAATTTTAGATGAGGGTGAATTCTGGTTCAAAAAGGTGCCTTTCATTTTTTATGCTCAAAGATATCTACTTCCAGATGTAGTAGTAGATTGGGGAAAGAGAGTACCAATTCAAAAGTTAAAGCCAGAATGGATAGAGCCTATCAAAATCCTACAAAGCTATATCTCTTGTGAAGGCAGATTTGCTTTTGTGTTTAAGTACCATTTTAGATTCCTTCAACATCTCAGTCATGAATCCAAAATGAATCTCCCATTCTTCTTTTTGAAAAGTTTACAGAAGATGTCAAGTAGGGTGAAAGAACATTGGGATCACACAAAACACTCAGTATTTCATCATGGGCTTATTAAATTAGTTATAAGCACTGTACTTCATAAAAGAGAGAAGACATGGGAATACTTCTTGTTTTGGTCTGGTTTCCAAACAGAGAAGGAAGAGCAGTCTCATAAGAGACAGTTAGACAAAGGTCAAAGTTTGATCAAGAAACTTAAAAGGAAAGTCACAGTCAAAGATGAAGAAGCTGGTGAACCAACAAAATCTTTGAATCAGGGAGATGAAAACATTGAGATTGAACAACAAATTAATGTTAAGGAAAACAAAGTTTCAAAGTCAGAGGAGAAGGAAGTTGAGCCTGTATAATATGCTTCTCCTAAAGAACTGAACCAAATTGCAAATCAAGAGGTAAATAAACAGGAACAAACCCCTATTACAGTACTCTCTGAAGATGATGAAAAATCCTTATCTGATGAAGTTAGGGTTCATGCTACTAATGAAGTTAGGGTTCACTTTAAACAAGAGATACATACCCATTCTGAAGAACAGACAGTGTCACGAGGAAATAAAATGAAAGTTGTTGAACTAGCTTCAAAAACACATCAAGGGAAATCTTTGAAAATGTTAGGAGAGGTTGGAGCAGTTTGGAGGCCCAAGATAAGGCCAAAGAATAAGATTAGGTTAAATATGAAGAAGCTATTAAATCCCAAACTAGCTGAGAAAAAGGTTACAGTAATAGAAGATTCCTCATCTCAAGAGAAACTGGAAGATAGTGAAGATGAAAACAGAGAAGTTATAATGGGTAAAGAAACAATAGTTTCAAAGGATAAACCAGACTTCATTGATACTAAAATCTCAAACATATTCATGGAGGTTCAAAATAAGATGATTCAAGAACAACAACAAAATCATATAAAGAGTTCGTGTATGAAGAAAAGAGATGCAATTGAAGAAGCAATTTAGTGCAGTATTGAAGCTGAAGAACATTAAGAAATTCCTAAGACCTTGACAAAGCATATAAAGGAGGATGAAGAAATATTCAAGAAACTGAAAATCCCATGGATACCAGAAGGGATGCAGCCAATAGTAGAAGGTAAATGCATTGATTCTGAAAAGGAAAATCTGTAAAGGAGTATTAAATAATACAAGCATCAAATTGAGTACCTGCATGAAAGCAATGAAGGATTAGTGACAACAAATAAAAGACTAAGGGAAGATCTGGAAGAAGTCAATAGTTACTATCAGGAGTTGATTTTAGTTTCTAAAGAAGCTTTAAAAATAAAAATACATACAGAGAACTAGTTTACAGAACTAAAGTAAACTATTCAGGAGATGACACAGCGGAATGAAGAGTTGACAAGAAGAGTTGCAGATCTGGAAGCAGACCACCAGAAAGCTAGAAGGAAAGCCCAAGCTTTAGAGGGAATTGCTCTTTTAGAAAAAGACTTCTAAAAGTACTTTAGAAAGAGCAGTTATTAGTTAGTTTGAAAATTTATTTCATTTTTGTATAATGATAGTTTGTATTGAACAATTCGAGAGATGACCTAAAAGTAGTTAGGGTTCAATTACGCAACTGTTTTTGAAGGAACAGGATAAATGTAAGTCTGAAAAAGGACCAAGGGTTCAATTTTTGTTGCAAGGGTAGGCTATCAAGCTCCGGTTTATGAAGATAAGTGTAAAGACTCTTATGATTGAATTATGAAATATATGCAACTATATTCCCTTTTAGACTTTTGATTGGTTTCATTTCTAATTTTTTCTAATTACTCAGTTGGTATACTCATTTCCTGTTCAAGGTTTTTATGCTTGAAGTGCTTACTAACTATGGGTGGAACTCGATACTATGATTATTATGTTTGGATTATGGTTTATATGTTATGCATCTCAGTCTTTCAAATGCTCATGATTTAGTGTTTTCTTTGGTTTCATGAAGTTTATGCCCTCTTGTCTACAAACTGTAGAATCAAAACCCTGGAAAAAACTTTTTTACTTTATTGTGTTTATTGAGATTGTGTTGGCTTGTTCTCTCGTAGTCTAGGAACAATTCCTGGCACTAACATCTTTGGCATCGTTGCCAGGGACGAAGCTTAAAACCTATTTTCCCTGGGATACTCATCATTTCACTGGTTTTGAGAGGTGAACTAAAACTAGAAAATTTTAAAGACTACTTTTCACCAATATTTCACAGTGGCTACTAAGGGAGTTGGAACAAGAAACAGACCTAGCTCATCTTTATAGCTGGGTGTCTCAAACCTAGAATAGATATTGAAAACAACTAGAAAGATTAGAAGGTCCCAGTCATCACCAGCCCCATGTAACCCTGATTAGTTAGATATTTCATCACCTTTTTCTATTTTGAAGGGAGACGAATAAGATTCATCTTAGTTGAAGCCTACAATCCCTATTAGTAATTTTCAAGTTTCCACTGATCCTCAATCTTTCAAGAAATCAAAGACTATATCTCCTCGTAAAATCCCTTTATTTCACCTCAAAGTTTGTAAAAATCCATTTCCGCCAAGTTATAGTCAAGTCTTTCCATCACCTAAACCAGTTAATTTAAAGATGGCAGCCCAAAATCAGCCATTAGACATGATGGATCGAATGGTGGAAGCTAGGTATGCACCTTTAGTTTTTCCTCAACCTTTGAATTCACTTCCTAGGGGTGATTACCAAAAATACCTGCCTAGGTTTAATGGACAAGGTGAGACCACAACTGAGGAGCATTGGGATGCATTTCTCAACTATGCTGATAATCATAATATTGACACCAAGGATGTGTGGATGAGGATGTTTGTACAGAGTCTTGATGGAGAGGTCAGAAAATGGTTCAAAGAGTTACCTGCAAATTCTATTACTATCATAGAAGAGCTTCAGGATCTTTTCATGAGACAGTGAGGTGATACCAAAGATCACACATATTACATTACTGAGTTTGGAGCCCTTAGAAGAAAGAAGGATGAAACCATAGTTGATTTTTCAAAGAGGTTCAATAAAATGTATGGCAGAATCCCTGCAGAGATAAAACCTTCATAAAATTTTGCAAAACTCACTTATGCCAATGCTTTTGATCATGAATTTTCCCTACTCTTAAGAGAAAGAAGACCTATTACTTTACTGAACATGCAAGAGTCAGCATTAGAAGTGGAGCATAATATACTAGCTTCTAATAGATTGAAGGGAAATACAACTCAACAAATATATGATAGGAAGGGTAAGAAAGAGGTAGCTCCAGGGGCTTCAGCATCCCACTATGCAGAAGGTAAATTGATGAGATGGCCAAGCTAGTAAAAATCCTGACAGCAAAACTAAACAAGTTGGAATTAGAGAAGAATTCAAATAAACCTGTTCAAGAGGGAGACAGAAACCCTAATAATCAAAACCAATTCAGAAGACAGTTTGTACCTCGTTTCATTCCTAGAGAGAGAAGAAACAATGATATACAATGAGAAAGGAGAGAAACTGAGGATCAAAAAGTGCCACCACCACTTCATAATAATGTAGTTGATGAAGAAGAAATTGAAGAGGAGGTATTTTTTGAAGATACATATCAGGATATGAATTATTTTGGAGAACAGTATACTGAGGGTTTTGTGATTGAAGAAGATTTTTTAAACTCAGAATACTATGATGCATATGTGTTTGAAACAGAAAATGATTTGAATCTTGAAGTGACTGCTGTAACTACTGATACATATTAGACTAAGCCAAAGAAAACTTTAAATTTAAGATCAGGTCCAAAGCAAGTAGTTCAGAATCCTAAGAAAAAGGTAGTTTTGCCTCCTAAACAACAGTCTGATCCTATGTTAGAGAAAAAAAAAATCAGGATAAACAAAAAAGAATGTTGAAGTTGAAGAGGTAAATAAAAGTATGCAGAATTTCAATCTGGAAAATGAATTAGGAAAAATCAAGATCCCTATGCCTTTTACTAAGTTGATGAATAATCCTTCTTACAAAAATTCAGTTCTAAAAATGATTGGTTCAGCAAACAATCAACTTCCTTCTGACATAGTGAATTTACAAGAAGAAAGTCCTAAAATCTTTATTGGATCAACTCTGGCAGAAAAAACAAAAAATGAGGCAAGTGCATCACCTCCTTTTTACATCACACTAACTATTCATGAGCAGATGATACATAATTGCCTTTTGGATTCAGGAGCATCTCATAACCTAATGCCAAAAGTTGTCATGGAGGCTTTAGGTTTGAGTATAACAAAACCTTATCATGATTTGTATGCTTTTGATTCGTGAGCTTTAAATGTTTAGGAGTGATAAAATATATGGCTGTTAGTTTAGCTTAGCTACCAATGAAGAGTGTGATTATGGATGTGGTAGTAGCAGACATTACACCCAAGTTTGGACTGCTCCTCTCTAGATATTGGGCTAAGAAGGTTGGTGGAATGCTACATATGGACTTAACATATGCCACCATTCCTGTATTTGGAGGACAAAACAAAAGGTTATATAGAGAGTTATAATTTTCCTATATTGTGACTGATGACAAGAAACCTACAAATCATCCTTTGTATGATGTTGATAAGGATTTGGGTACTTGTATGTTGCATTTTAGTGATGATGATAATACTGCTAGTTTATTATAGGTTGAAAAAAAAATCCAGTTAAACACATTAGGGAACACAAAGATGAACTTTGGAAAATGTATTTTGGCTGATCATCATGCAAAGAAGGTGTTGGAGCAGGGGTTCTTATAATATCTCCTGGTGGTGAAGCAATAAGGTTAATGTATAAATTGGAATTTGTTACCACCAATAATACTGCAGAATATGAAACTTTGTTGTTGGGTTTGAAAGCTACAAAATATTTAGGTATTCAGCATATTTCTGTATATGGCGACTCCGAGTTGGTTGTTTAGCAAGTAAGGAACAACTATCAAGTAAGACAAGATCTGCTGAAAGTGTACTGTAATGAGGTATGCGATATGATAGACAATTACTTCATGTCTTTTAATATCACTTATATTCCTAGGGATCATAATCAAACAGCTAATTCTCTTGCCCTAGTAGCCACACATTTCAGGATTCCTAAAACAACACAGTTGAAGTATCCTATTGAAGTTAGGTACAGACCTTCTGTGCCTGATAATGTAAAGTAGTGAAATTTTTTTAAAGATAATATTGAAATAAAAAGGTTCTTGGAGCTAACAAGTGATTTTTCCAATTCCCTAATTGACCAAGAACAAGATGATGAGGTTGAAGAGTTTGAAGATATTTGCAGAAAATGAGATTGCAAGTCATAAGATTATTGAACTTAAAAGTAACTTCATTCACACGGGTTTGGTGCCATTAGAGACAATATTTTCAAAGGATGATACACCTTTAAAACCTATTGTACAGTCTTCAGAAGAAAATGTAGTGGACTGTAATATTGTCACCCCTGAACATCCTAGAATGGTGAAGATTTCAAAAGCACTCACAACAGAGTAGAGGAACAAGTACATTAAGTTGTTAAAAGAGTATGTTGATGTTTTTTATTGGTCATATGAAGATTTGAAAACATGTGATACTGGAATTATACAGCATAAAGTGCCTTTAAAACCGAATGTTAAACCGTTCAGACATAAATTAAGGAGGATAAATCCAGCTTTGTTTCCTATTATTGAAAAGGAGGTGAAAAAGTTATGAGATGCTAAGATCATTGTTCCCCTTAGATATTCTTCATGGGTAGCTAATTTAGTGCCTGTTAGGAAAAAGAATGGTGAAATCAGACTGTGTATTGATTTTAGAAATCTGAATAGGTCTTTATTGAAGAATAATTACCCTCTGCCAAAGATAGAACAAATATTGCAGAAGGTAGTTGGTGCACACAGAATTTCTATGGTTGATGGTTTTTTAGGATATAATCAAATTTCCATGCACCTGGATGACAAAGAAAAAACATCTTTTACTACACCTTGGGGTACTTTCATGTATGATAAAATGCCTTTTGGATTAATGAATGCAGGAGCTACTTTTGAAAGAGCTATGGACATAGCCTTTGTAGGAGAAAGAGATAAGTTTGTAATGATTTATTTAGATGATATTACATTTTTTTCACAATCAGATGATGAACATCTAAAACACTTAAAAACTAACTTTTCTGAAATGCAGAAAATATGGTTTATCTCTCAATCCAAAGAAATCACATTTTGTTGTACAAGAAGGTAAATTACTGGGTAATTTAGTTTCAGTTGATGGCATAAGGATTGATCCAGAAAGGGTGAAGGAAATACTGAAGATAAGTTTACCAAGGAGCAAGAAGGATGTACAATCCTTTATTGGTAAAATCAAATTTCTGGGTTGGTTCATACCAAATTTTGCTGAAACCATCAAATAGATTAGATCCATGTTGAAGAAAGATCAGAAAGTTAAGTGGACTGCAAAAGCAAAAAACTCATTTGAAAAGATCAAGATGGCTCTTACGGAAGATTCATTATTAGTAAGCCCAAATTTTACAAAGGAATTTCTAACTTTTTCTTTTGCCTTTGAAGATACATTGGCTGCTATTTTATTACAGAAGAATAAGGATGGTCTTGAACAGCCCATTGCATTTTTCAGCAAAACTCTTAGAAATTCAGAGTTAAAATACAACATTTTAGAGAAGCAGGCTTACTCATTGGTAAAAGCTTTGAAATTTTTCAGAATTTATGTTTTGCATTCCAAGGTAATTGCTTATGTTCCTAATGCTGCTATTAAGGATGTTTTGATTCAGCCTAACAGTGAGGGAAAAAAAGGGAAGTGGATTGCCAAAATAATGGAATATGATGTGGATATTAGACCTACAAAGCTAGTAAAGGGACAAGGTTTAGCTAAATTGCTAGCTGATTCAAATTGCCAAGCTTTAGGTCGACATATCATGGAAGAACAGCCAGCACAGGAAGAAATTCAAGCAGAGCAGGAGAAAGAAAAGATTATGGACTACTATGTAGAATCCAGGTGGTATGCAGATATTGTGCACTTTCTCTTGTACTTGCAATGTCCAAAACTTTTAGACAAGAAATCTGCTAGGTCTTTGAAGTTGAAAACTACTAAATATTGTTTGATAGAATAGTAGTTGTTTTAGAAAGATCCAGGAGGTATTTTGCTCAGATGTTTAGATAAACTAGAAACTGAAGGAGTAATCGCTGAATCCCATGAAGGTGCTTGTGGAGGACATAAGTATTGGAAGGCAACAACATATAAAATTCTAAGGGCAGGATACTATTGGCCTTCTTTATTCTCAGATGTATATCAACAGGTAAGAGCATGTATCCCTTGTCAGAATGTTGCTGGTAAACAAAAGTTATTGTCATTACCTTTAAAATCAATTGCAGTTAATGCCCCTTTTCAGCAATGGGGTTTGGACTTCATAGGAGAGATAAATCCATCTTCCTTAGGGCAGCATAAGTGGATTTTGACTGCTACAGATTTCTTTACTAAATGGGTTGAAGCTATTCCCACAAGAAATTCAACAGATAAGGTGATCATAGATTTTATTGAAGAAAATATTCTTAGTAGAGTTGGTTGTCCTCGGAAATTGTTGACTGATAATGCGAAAGGTTTTAAATTTAAGGCTATGGGGGCATTTTGTGAAAAGAATGGGATCATGTTGAAAAACTCAACACCTTATTACCCGCAGGGGAATGGGTTAGCTGAATCATCTAATAAGAATATCATTCAAAGTATCAATCGAAGTAGAATAAACGATCATGGGATTCTATGTTAAAATATGCATAATGGGCAGACAGAATAATAGTAAAAAAAGTAAGGAAATTCTCCTTTCCAATTAGTATATGGTACTGATGCAGTTTTTCTTGTTCAGTTAGGTATCCCAGTGATGATTTTTTTTCAAGATTATCAGGAAGAACCTAATGATATGCAAAGAATAATTTATGCACTGATAGAGTTACAGCAGAAGCGGGAAGCAGTGGAAAAGGCTCAGTTGTACAGGTTACAGATCAAAGAAAGATTTGATAGGTAGATCAAAGATAATACTTTTTCAGTGGGAGATATGGTTTTGAGATGGGATGCTAGGAAGGAGCAGAAAGGAAAGCATGGAAAGTTTGATAACCTTTGGTTTGGTCCTTTCATAGTGTCGAAGTTTCTAGAAAACAATACTTTTGTACTACAGACTTTGGAGGGTGAGGAATTGTATAATCCAGTTAATGGACGATTCCTCAAGCATTTTTACACTTTTTGAGATGGATACTGGACTTTGTTAAATTTTTCATATGCTTAGCTAATACATCAGTATTTCATTACATTTTCATAACAAAAGCATATAAACAGGATCACTGAAAGATAGACAAGCACAACCATACGAAAGGAACACAAAGATTTATCCTGGGAAAACCCTAAAGGGAAAAACCCAGTAAAATCTTCCTCAATATAGATTCCCCAAAAAGATAAAAGACAAAAGATAAAACCAGCAAGGAGATCAAAGCCTGATCCTCCTCCTTCTCCAGCTAATTCTCTCCTCCACTAATGCGCTACACAAGTGAGAGAGTGTGTGTCTCAAATGAGGAGCACCACACCTCTATTTATATTCATCCATTCACTTGAATTAACTCATCCGACACGTAGGCTCGAGTTAATCATGTAGGCTCGAGTTACACATGTAGGCTCAAGTAACCACACTGGGATGCTAATGACCCACCTTTACAAATAGAGGGGACAAACTCATGAATCTTATTAGTTATTCTGATTATAAGCATCGGGTTACAAGATAATACAAGTGGTTCTCCCAGTAGGACCATCGGGGACCACAAAAGATACATATAGAATATTCTTCGAAGTTACAATATTTCAACATTCCCCCTTAACAAGAAGGGTATTCTACAACAACATCAACAACAACAATAGTAGGAGAGGACATCATCAACATCATCAGGGTAACACATCTATAAATCATTGGAATCTTTTCAACATCATATAGTCTTCATCTTCAATATTTGACGACAACAACTCTTTAATCAACATCAACATCTTTTGACCTTTTGATCAGCAACATCTTCAACACTTTGATCTTTCGATCAGCAACATCTTCAGCACTTAGACCTTTCGATCAGCAGCAACATCTTCAGCACTTTGACCTTTCGATCAGCAACATCTTTGGCACTTTGAACTTTCGATCAACAACATTTTCAGCAACATCTTCAACACTTTGACCTTTCGATCAGCAGCAACATCTTCAGCACTTTGACCTTTCGATCAGCAACATCTTTGGCACTTTGAACTTTCGATCAACAACATTTTCAGCAACATCTTCAACACTTTGACCTTTCGATCAGCAGCAACATCTTCAGCACTTTGACCTTTCGATCATCACCAATATCTTCACCATTTTGATCAGCAATATCTTCAGCACTTTGATCTTTTCATCAGCAAAGACATCTTCAGCATTTTGACCTTTCGATCAGCAACATCATCACACTTCAACTCTCGAACATAATCATCATCATCATATTCTGATCTTTTGATCAGTATGTCGTCATCATCACATACTGATCATCATCATCGTCACACTCTGATATTTCGATCAGTACATCATCATCAGCATAATCTTGATCGTTTGATCAGTACATCATCATCATACTCTAATATTTTGATCAGTACATCATCATCATCATAAAAACATCATCATCATCAAAACATCAACATCATCAAAACATCATTATGATCAAAACATTCAACATCATCAAAACATAAAAATATCATCATCATCACACTCTTATCTTTCGCTCAGTACATCATCATCGTCATAAAATCATTATCATCAAAACATCAACATCATCATCATCAAAACATCAACATGATCCTTCCTTTCGGAATTACAGGATCAACATGTCTATGGTACTCAGACGATCCTTCCTATCGGAATTATGGGATTTAGGTCTTTACGAAGTTACTAACGATCCTTCCTTTCAGAATTACGGGATCAACACATTTGTGGAGCTTAGACGATCCTTCCTTTCGAAATTACAGGATCAAGTCTTTATGGAGCTACTAACGATCCTTCCTTTCAGAATTACGGGATTTAGGTCTTTATGGAGTTGCTAACTATCCTTCCTTTCAGAATTACGGGATCAACACATTTGTGGAACTCAGACAATCCTTCCTATTGGAATTACGGGATCAACACATCTGTGGAACTCAGACAATCCTTCCTGTTTGAATTATAGGATCAAGTCTTTACGGAGCTACCAACGATCCTTCCTTTCGGAATTACGGGATTTAGGTCTTTACGGAGTTACTAACGATCCTTCCTTTCGGAATTACGGGATTTAGGTCTTTACGGAGTTACTAACGATCCTTCCTTTCGGAATTATGGGATCAACACATATGTGGAACTCAGACAATCCTTCCTATTAGAATTATGGGATCAATTCAATGATCCTTCCTTTCAGAATTACGAGATTTAGGTCTTTATGTAGTTACTAATGATCCTTCCTTTTGGAATTACGGGATCAACACAGTTGTGGAACTCAGACAATCCTTCCTATTGGAATTACGGGATTAACACACGTTCTCGAGTACCGAAGTCACTAGATCTATTATGAACCGAGGTTCAAGGATGATACAATCCTACTACCTTCTCAATGACCGAAGTTCATCGGATCCGTTCTGAACCAAAGTTCAAGGATGATACAATACTTCCACCTTCTCGATGACCAAAGTTCACCGGATCCATTCTGAACCTAAGTCCAAGGATGATACAATCCTGCCACCTTCTCGATGATCGAAGTTCATCGGATCTGTTTTGAACCGAAGTCCAAGGATGATACAATCCTGCCACCTTCTCTATGACCGAAGTTCATTGAATCTGTTCTGAACCGAAGTTCAAGGATGATACAATCCTGCTACATTCTCGATGACCGAGGTCACCGGATCACTTCTGGACATATGTCCCAAGATGATACAATCCCTCTTCATTCTCAAAGACCGAGGTCTCCAGATCACTTCTAGACATATGTCCCAGGATGATACAATCCCATTGCAACATCACTACTCCCCCTTTCAAGGAAGGTCTTTCCAAACCACACCAAGCCTATCTCGAAAGTGTTTGAACTTTACTTAGGACAGAGGCTTCGTCAGCACATCACCATCTGAACCATCATCATCTACATCTTTAGTATGTGAATACTGAACTATCACCATCTGTATCTCCAGTATGTGAATACTAAAAGAATCATCTATATCTTCAGTATGGGAATATTGAAACATCATCATCTGCATCGTTATCTTGTATGTAGAAATATCAGATTTCTATGTGTTACGACGGAACACAGGGTTCTCTGTTATCACAACTCTCGTTATCACATAGAATCAATGTAGTATCCATATTCAGGTCAAGGAGACCTGATATCAGATTTCAAAGCCATATGGCTTCACAACTTAGCAGAGCAATCTGCTATGTATTCTGCTTTTTTTGTTCTAAGAGAAACACTGGACTGTTTCCTGCTAAACCATGAACTCATAGAAGACCCCAAACAAAAGCATCTACTTGATGTGCTTTTCCTGTCTGAGATACTTCCAACCCAATCTGCATCTGTATAGCCATACAATCTGTATTCATGGCTACCATCATAGCATAGACCAAGGTCTATAGTCCCTTTCAGATATCTCATCACATGTTTTGCAGCTATTAGGTGAACCCATATTGGTTGAACAAGATATTTACTTAAGGTGTTCACAGCAAAACAAATGTCTGGTCTAGTATTTGTTAAGTACATCAATGACCCAATGATCTGTCTGTAATGAGTCACATCCACTAACTCTAAAGATTCATCAGCTAACAGCTTCAGGTTAGAGTCCATGGGTGTGGCCATGGCTTTGCATTCCAACATATTTAATCTCTTCAATATCTCTACCGCATACTTTCCCTGGTTGATAAATATTTCTTCTAAACTTTGTCATATTTCCAGACCTAGGAAATAGTGCATTAACCCAAGGTCTTTCATCTCAAATTCTTTTACTAGTTTCTTCTTGCTTTCCATGATCTGTTTCTCCTTCCCTGTCAAGAATAAGTCATCCACATATAACAACAGGATGACAGGTTCATCTTCTACAACCTTGAGATAAAGGTTAGGATCAGCTTTACTCTTGGTAAAACCCATAATTGACAGGAAACTACCATACCAAGCTCTGGGAGCTTGCTTCATGCCTTCAACTTACATATATGAGTCCATCTGTCTTCAACTTCAAATCCTTTCGATGTAAAACTCTTCCCCAATCATACCATTAAGGAAGGATTGTCTTTACTTCATCATGGAAGCAACTACCATCATAGTTCTGAAGGAAGTGTACCTTGCTTCCTGGAGTAAGTGTCTCTTCAAAATTAATTCCCTCTTTCTTATAGAAACCTCTATCCACAAGTCTTTCCTTACTTCTATCAGCGACATATTTTATCTTGCAAATCCATTTGTAAGATGCCACATGCTTGCTTTCTGGTTTGAGTACTATATCCCAAACATCATCATAACATCTTCCATGAGTTCGTCTTGTCAGATCATCAACATATCCTAGTCTTCTGCACTCAACTTGAAGGTTGGAACCCACTTTACTCTTGGTAAAGTCTCAATCCATTAAGAAGTTGTCCATCATGTCATACCATGTTGAACTCAGATATCTTCTATAGTCACTCCCCCTGAAGTGGAGTATCATCTTCCCTCTTCATTCTGTATAGGTGGTTCTATGCTTGACATATACTTGTCGATAGAGTATGTCATGTCATAGTCTTTTCTTTCAAAGGCAAATCATGAACTTTGCTTTGTACACTTGTTCTTGTAGATCCATATGGAAGATACTACGTACTTCCCTTTATGTCTTGAAATCATATCGTATACATCATTCCCCATGATCAACTATTATTCTTTGATCATAGCTTATTTCATAGCATTATTTTATTCATCTTGAGTTATCTCTCATACCCATGGTGGTATTCATCCTTCGAGGTGGATCTACCACTCTCTGAAGCTCTTTCTTCCGTCATGGTGTCTCTGACCCTGGGAGCTTCAGATTCATGTTCATTGGAGTGAATCTTGAATTGTCATCACTTGTTCTTCGGAACAAGTCTCATCCTTCTTTTCTTGTAGGAGGTTGTACATGACCTTTCCTACAATTCAAATGCACCAGTTACATGGTTAGAACTATAAAACATATGCATAACGACAAATTATTATGCATCATACAATTTTTTAGCCAATACAACATTCATCCATGTCTCACGGAAACTTTCTAGATGTCTTCCATCTTTACCATGACATCATTGAGATTGTGCACTAATCCAATATGTCAGCAAAGAGGTTTGATAAGTAGCAATGGAGAGTTGTATGGCACCATGAGATAATTACCCATCACAAGCATATTAGTAGTATACAATCATTAATGCAAACAATCTATCATGCATAATACATGAACTAAATATAATCAAATGCATAACAAAACAATATCATGCAATGACAATTGAATACTTATCTTTTATTCGTTTCGTGGGTAGAATCCTTCTTGATCCTCCTACTTCATCATCTTCTTCATTCATGACATCATCATTTATTATCCAAATGATAATATGGATAAGAGGTTCTTCAAGAATTGAGTTCTTCATATTCCTCATTGCTTGAGGGATCTTCTTTGAATGGAGAGAGCTTGATCTTCACCACTTCTACATTCACCACTTCTTCTTCTACTGCTTCAAGATGTTTTGCATTCTAGATCTTCACATTCTTCAATTGTTTTCTCGAAGCCATATTCTGATTTATGTTCTTATCTTCAAATAGCTTGATCAAGGAATCAAACAACTTTGGTGTCTTTAGGGAATACACTTGTGGTACAAGTTGATCCGTGATTGAATCAACAATGATCTTCTTGGCCTTGATCAAGTTCTTCTTGTGTAAGGCTTTGAGCCTCATCTCCTTCTGGAACTGGAACCTCTCTACTCATGAAGGTGTCCAATTCATTTTCTTCAGAGAGATCAAATGATTCCATGCTTGGAAGTTGTCAACTTCACCAAGCTTATCATCAAGCTGATGTGATATATCACTTTGAAATGAGAACCTCAAATGCAAATAACAAAGGATTAGATCTTACCGATTTGAGGTGTCCATCCTAGTTCCGGAGCTGGCTGATCTAGGGTTTGCCACAGAAACCCTAATTTTAAAAACTTGGAATATTTTAGATATGATTGGATAGAAATATAGATATCTTCAAATGGAGTTTTCCAAAGTACTCCTTTTCTAAAAACAATGGAGGGAAGCTCCCGGAACAGGAAGCCCTAGTTTTCCAATTTATTCTACAGAAATGCCTGTCACTGTTTCTATGATATCTCTGAAATTACTACTCCTCTATGTTTGAAATTTCCAACTAAGGTAACCTCGCATGTCCCGGATCCCACACCACATGTTTCATCAGAATTGGTTTCACCAATTGGGATGTATGATTATTTTCCCAAGGTGCCTTGTTACAGGACTGTTCCGAACAATGAAGTTGTACGGATTGCCACGTGTCACTGTTTCATATTCTAAGTTTTCAGTTCAGACCATGATAAGAAAAGTCCGTGCCCTATCTAGAAAATCTTCAGGAATTCCATTTGGACCTCTGTAGCCCAAGATATTGCAATTCTCCCCAGGTGTCATGTTTAGGGATGAATTCTGGAAGAGGATGGAACCCTAACTTAGAGGGATCATATATCCCAGAATATAGCGAATATGAGGCCAAATTTTGGAAAATATGTACATAAGGATTTTATATTCGGTCTCTGCAATTTTCATCTCATGAACCCTCGCCAATCTCGGGATATAGAGAATGTACCAAAACTTAACAGTTTTAGTATTTAGGGTTTTTCTAGCTCGGGGTCAAACTAGGGTTTGACTTTCCCGGAGTTTCACCCAACCAAAAATATTGATCCAGGTCTCTAAACTTTGACTTTGATGAGGAGAGAAATCCTATTCTAGGCTCACTCAAAAATTCTTCTTCTGCAAGAAGCCCTAATTTCCCGCACCGAAAATTGAAAATGCTCGGAATCGAATTCTGCTTCGACAGAAAGATGCGCGCTTCAATGGAGAGTCAGCCTGGCCTTCTTTTGCTGATCAATTGTGGAGAGAGAAACAAAAATTAAGAATCCCTATATTCTGTAGCTACACAATGCCTTCTTTTAGGGTGGCTCTGATACCATGTTAAATTTTTCATATGCTTAGCTAAGACATCAGTATTTCATTACATTTTCATAACAAAAGCATATAAACAAGATCACTGAAAGATAGAAAAGAACAACCATACAAAAGGAACACAAAGATTTATCCTGGGAAAACCCTCAATATAGATGCCCCAAAAAGATAAAATACAAAAGATAAAACCAGCAAGGAGATCAAATCCTAATCCTCCTCCTTCTCCAGCTACTTCTCTCCTCCACTAATGTGCTACACAAGTGAGTGTGTGTGTGTCTCAAATGAGGAGCACCACACCTCTATTTATATTCATCTGTTCACTTGAATTAACTCATCCGACATGTAGGCTCGAGTTAATCATGTAGGCTCGAGTTACACATGTAGGCTCAAGTAACCACACTGGGGTGCTAATGACCCACCTTTACAAATAGAAGGGACAACCTCATGACTCTTATTAGTTCTTCCGATTAGAAGCATCGGGGTACAAGATAATACAAGTGGTTCTCCCGGTAGGACCATCGGGGACCACAAAAGATACATATAGAATATTCTTTGAAGTTACAATATTTCAACAGACTTTCATTGTATATATCGTTGTGAATAACAGAATAAGGACTCCATGACCCAATGTAATTTTTGTAGAACAACAGGTAGCAGCACAGAAGGCACTGGTCTACAGGTTCTTGAAGCCTCACAGGGAGGACTTCATCCCACAGAAGGAGCCAGATGTTAGATCATGTTTTTGTTTTCCATTTTTTAATACTTTTGTTTAAGTTTTGAAGCTTGGTTTTATTCATTACTCCTAGAATATTTTGTTTCTTAAGATAGTTTGAATCTTTTCCCTTTATCTTTCATATTTATTTGATTTCCAAGTTTTATTTCTTTTAAAATTTTGGTTTGATTTCATAGTTAAAGGGCTTATAGAATGCTTATATGGATTTAAAGGTCTAAAAAATAGCATAAAATCTCGATTAAAGTTCTTAAACCAATTTTAAACCTTTATCATGAGTTTAATTTTTGAAAAACATTAAAGCAAACTTTCTTGTAGCGCAAGCCTGGAAAAATTGCACACATGCACTACAACAAAGTTGCGCAGTTCAAAAATCATCATTTTTGGGTCAGATTTTTTGAAATTCTCACATTTGAAGTGTCATTCATACTGCGTTGAGGGATTTGATACGTGTTTGCTCTAGAATTATCATTGGGATAGGTGTGAATAAGTGAAATAAATTACCATGAGGACGAGTCGTGGTGATCTGTTGCAGAGCTATGGAATAATGATGGTTGAACATAATGAGAAAGATACACCTTGAATATCGTATCACCTATAGTGTACATAGAAGCAAATGAAGTTTGTGACGAAAAATCAACAATCTGTAAACAAAATTTGAAACAGGGAAAAAATTAGGGCTTTGAGGAGTGGTTTTTTGGAGTTATCAAAATGATCAGAGAATATTAAGGAATGCAATTTGACACCTACCAGTCAAGAAAACATGATTACAACACCTAGATTCATCACCTTGACAGGTAGGTTGCGGATCGTTACCAAAGTTCATAAATTTAGGGCTTTTCTAAACAGAGGACCAATGACACAATTGATGGCAGATTATTAGTTTGTAAACCTAATTCATACTAAATGATGAATTCTCAGTCATGGAATTAAAGTATTTATCAGCTTAAACAAGAGAGTTCAGTTTAGGGTTTTTTGGTTCCCCTATACAGTATTGTCTGTCAGTTTATCAAAATTTGAAGAAATTTAGAGTGTGTTTCATTGACAGAAGTTATTTGACAATAGTTCAAAATGAAAAAGAGTGGTAAGACTAATAGAGCAGAACCATCAGACATGAGCTGGGTTCAAACCTTTCCAGATTGTGCAAAATTGTTTGCAGAAGCAGGGTGGTTAGTATTTTTTGAAAGGATTGAAGGTTATCACTCATAAGTTTCTTACAAATTCACTCAATGTCTGGATAAGGATGTAGTGTCTTTTGATACTTTGAAGTTTAAACTGACCAGGGAATTGCTAGCAGAAGCCACAGGAATTTTAAATGAGGGTGAATTCTGGTTCAAAAAGGTGCCTTTAATTTTTGATGCTCAGAGATATCTACTTCCAGATTTAGTAGTAGATTGGGGAAAGGGAGTACCAATTCAAAAGTTTAAGCCAGAATGGATAGAGCCTATCAAAGTCCTACAAAGCTATATCACTTGTGAAGGAAGATTTGCTTTTGTGTTTAAGTACCATTTTAGATTCATTCAACATCTTAGTCATGAATCCAAAATGAATCCCCCATTCTTCTTTTTGAAAAGTTTACAGAAGATGTCAAGCAGGGTGAAAGAACATCAAGATCACACAAAACAATCAGTATTTCATCATGGGCTTATTAAATTAGTTATAAGCACTCTACTTCAGAAAAGAGAGAAGACATGGGAATACTTCTTGTTTTGGTCTAGTTTCCAAATAGAGAAGGAAGAGCAGTCTCAAAAGAGATAGTTAGAAAAAGGTCAGAGTTTGATCAAGAAACTTAAAAGGAAAGTCATTGTCAAAGATGAAGAAGATGGGGAACCAGGAAAATCTTCGAATCAGGGAGATGAAAACATTGAGATTGAACAACAAATTAATGTTGAGGAAAACAAAGTTTCAAAGTCAGAGGAGAAGGAAGTTGAGCCTGTATAAGATTCTTCTCCTGAATAACTGAACCAAATTGTAAATCAAGAGGTAAAGAAACAAGAACAAACCCCTATTACAGTACTCTCTGAAGATGATGAAAAATCCTTATCTGATGAAGTTAGGGTTCATGCTATTGATGAAGTTAGGGTTCACTTTAAACAAGAGATACATACCTATTCCGAAGAATAGACAGTTTCACGAAGAAAGAAAATGAAATTTGTTGAACTAGCTTCAATAGCACATCAAGGGAAAGCTTTGAAAATGTTAGGAGAGGTTGGAGCAGTTTGGAGGCCCAAGACAAGGCCAAAGAATAAGCTTAGGTTAAATATGAAGAAGCTATTAAATCCCAAATTGGCTGAGAAAAAGGTTACAGTAATAGAAGATTCCTCATCTCAAGAGAAACTGGAAGATAGTGAAGATGAAAACAAAGAAGTTAAAAAGGTAAAAAAACAATAGTTTCAAAGGATAAACCAGTCTTCACTGATACTAAAATCTCAGACATATTCATGGAGGTTCGAAATAAGATGATTCAAGAACAACAACAAAATAATATAAAGAGTTCTTATATGGAGAAAAGAGAGGCAGTTGAAGAAGCAGTTCAATGCAGTATTGAAGTTGAAGAACATTCAGAAATTACTAAGACCTTGACAGAGCATATGAAAGAGGATGAAGAAATATTCAAGAAACTGAAAATCCGATGGATACCAGAAGGGATGCATCCAATAGTAGAAGGTAAATGCATTGATTCTGAAGAGGAAAATTTGTAAAGGAGTATTAAACAATACAAGCATCAAATTGAGTACCTGCATGAAAGCAACGAAGAATTAGTGACAGTAAATAAAAGACAAAGGAAAGATATGGAAGAAGTCAATAGTCACTATCAAGAGTTGATTTCAGTTTCTAAAGAAGCTTTAAAAAGAAAAAGACATACAGAGAACTAGTTTACAGAACTAAAGCAAACTATTCAGGAGCTGACACAGCAGAATGCAGAGTTGACAAGAAGAGTTGCAGATCTGAAGCAGACCACCAAAAAGCTAGAATGAAAGCCCAGGCTTTAGAGGGAATTTCTCTTTTAGGAGAGGCAACAAAATACTTGTAAAAGTAATTTAGAAAGAGTAGTTATTAGTTAGTTTGAAAAGTTATTTCTTTTTTGTATAATGATAGTTTGTATTGAACACTTCGATATATGACCTAAAAGTAGTTAGGGTTCAGTTATGCAACTGTTTTTGAAGGAACAGGATAAATGTAAGTCTGAAAAAGGACCAAGGGTTTGATTTTTGTTGCAAGGGGAGGATATCAAGCTCTAGTTTATGAAGCTAAGTGTAAAGACTCTTATGTGTTTTTGATGACTTAATTATGAAATATATGCAACTATATGCCCTTTTAGACTTTTGACTGGTTTCATTTCTAATTTATGTTAATTACTCAATTGGTATACTCATTTCCTGTTTAAGGTTTTTATGCTTGAAGTTCTTGCTAACTGTGGGTGGAACTCAGTACTGTGATTATTATGTTTGGATTATGGTTTATATGTTATGCATCTCAGTCTTTCAAATGCTCATGATTTAGTGTTTGCTTTGGTTTCATGAATTTTCTGCTCTCTTGTCTACAAACTGTACAACCAAAACCCTAGAAAAACGTTTTTTACTTTATTGTGTTTATTGAGATTGTGTTGTCTTGTTCTCTCATAGTCTGGGAACAATTTCTGGCACTAACACACACACACACACACACACACACACACAAAATTTATTTTCTTGATCATTTTTTTATATGTTATTTCTTCTTCTGCATTAAACTTGATAAACTACATCCACATAACTTGTTAGCTTGAATAAATATATCATATGATTTTTTACTCTTACTAAATTAGATATTAATGTTTTTTTCCTAAATGATTTTCGACTCAATTTTCCATTTTAGTATATTATTTCTTCAATAAATATTCATTAAATTGTGGTAAGTTGTATACATGGACATTATATGATTTATTAATAATATTATTATTACTTATGAGTGTTGGCCCTATGAAAAGTTAGGTAGAATTCAGACAGAATTCCGCTCGGGAATATGAAGATTATGGTCGCATGACATAAGATTCGCGACAGAAGAGAACAACCGTGATCGAAGGAAACACGACAGAAGAAGAAGTGCAGCGGTTAAAAAGGACAACTTGATTGATCATGGGTAAGTTAGTTACAATAACACATGCTTTGGTAATAAAACATCTTTGTATTTTTGGGTTGATAGTTCCTATTGTCAGTTTAAATGAATGTAAGAGAATAGGAATGACAATATATCAGCTAACATAATAGATTCAGTTGATTACGTCATGTAAGAACCTATAAAATATATAACTCAAGATGTCTGCAGGTTGGTCTTTGTCGGCTCATGTCTTAGAATAGTTGTAGAGTTGAAGAGTTGTAGAGAAGGAAATCAATCCAGGATGTGTGCAGATTGACATTAAGAAAACTTTAGAGACTAAAGACTAGAGAACATGAGAGGAAAAAAGTCTATATAGATTGTAGAGAATATCTAGAAAAAATTCTACAAACAAGATTAGTGCGCAGACGAAAGGTGCTATATATTTCTCATGCCATATGAAGAGCACCTTCGTGGTTTTTCCCATATGGGTTTCCATGTTAAGTGTTGTCTTTATGTGTATTTGATGAATATGCTTATGTTGAATGAATGTATGATGTGAATAAATAGATCTTAATAGGGTGAATAATCATTTCTTTATGAATAAGTATTTGTATGCATGTGTCTCACTATGGGTAAACCAAATATGTGTTAAGACTTTATATTAATATTGTAATCTCTGTCGACGGATAAGTAGATTAATATCTTGAATGGACACACTAAGAATAGGAAATACAACTTCCAGCTTTGGTTGAGTGAGTTGGTAAGGTGTCGTGAGAGAAGACATCCCCACCCAACTGCATAAACCTGGTTCTGGCAGTTTCCCATCGAGATATCTTGGGTGAGACTGCATTTGCGTCATAGGTGCTGCCAACGGATCCCTACTCTATAGGGACGCTATCTTGGGCTTTGTTGATGGAAAAAAAGAGTCTGAACCTAGGTTGAAGGGAGAAACGCCAACATATGGTTCCGTTGGTGAGACCGTGAATCATTTTGGTGAGGGATATGTTTTGGCACCAGACGGATCCAGAAATTCAAGAGTGGGTAGATTCTAAAGCATTAGAGTTTGCATGGGAAGAAAGTGAAGGATCACGGTTGAATCCAACAAAATGGTTGGAGAAGTACATTTATACATACATTCATGAGATATTCTTTTGTGAGTTTCATGTTTTGTTATATGAGTGATTGTTGAATCTAGCAACCTAGAGAAAAAATTCCAATGAGGAGAATCAACTGAGTGGATTCCTCAACTGATTTAGCAGCTAAAGAGTATTATCAACCCTATATCTAGGGCTATCGATTTCTACATAGAAAATATTTTTGAAGGATACATCACTAAAATTGTTGTTGAAACAATAACATCATATAGTGAGGTGGAAAGAAAATTATTCCAAGGACTAAGAGGACGATAACTGAAATCTTTAAGGAATTTGGATAAATATAACTGGCATCTTCTGAGAATGGAGTCTGATGACTAAATATTTATGAATATAGACTTGGGATATGTCGCAAATGAAGTGTAAGAAAAATTAAACAAAGTAAGCTGAGATGTTCCCTGGTGATAGCAAAACTGAACTAGGAGGTGGACTTCTAAGAAGTGGAAGGAGATTTTGGTCGGGAAAAAGAAGAAGGACTGTGTGTCACATCCCCTCTGTTCCAATGGAGAGGACACAACTCTATGATTGGGCATCTATCCCCATGAACATAAGAAAAATGCATTAACAGTAAACTACATATGCATATTTCTAATGCAAGAAAATTCAATGGAAGTAAATCTCATTCAATACATTCATAATAATTCTTAAAACAATACATTGCATAAATTAATACAAGAGAGTACTTATCCTGAAAATTATTTTCCCCAAGTAACTAGTTATGTCACTGCAATGTTCCACCCCTAATCTAGGCATGATTTCTACAAAGAAAAGGGGAACAACAAGCTCACATATAGCCAAATACACACCAAGGTTCAACCAAGCCAATCCACAACAACTGGGTTTATCAGGCTGCTAAGACAGTGGAAAGGAAGAATTGCTAAGCTAGTGAGCTCAACCACATAGCTATGGACACCTCCACAAGGTCTGTATAGCTTGGTCTCCACAATACCTACACACCCAACACAAGGAATTATTCGCTTCACTGCTACACAGGCCATACCTTCCATTCTAGTCTTCTCTAAGGTGTGCATAGAAGAGTAGACAACCCCTTTGATTCTTTGTGAGATTCCTTTCTTCACTAGGTATATCAAGCCAATTGTGGTCCTCTTCCACTCCTAATTCAGACCAAAACAAGGATGCACATAAAAACAAAAAACAAATGTTGGATATGAAGAAAACATTTTGGCCATGGGATGCCCAAGATGGGGTTTCCATTAGTCTCAGAAGTTGCAGGAAACCGAAAACGAAATGGTAGATGGGGAATCAACCCTAGGAGAGAAAATTTGATTTTAGAAAATGCTTATGGGCCTTACAGGGGAAGAAACTACTTGCATAAACCCCCAAATCATGAATCTCTTCTTCCCATCTACCTTGCAACAAAAAAATGGATTTCAAGCCATGGAAAAATGAAGGTAATTGTAGAAAAAATGTGAGGAAAAACGGTCCATCTATCTCCAGCCATGTGAGGAAGTGAAAAACATAGATGAGGAATGGATTGGGCATACATTTCTAGGTTTTTTCTTGCCCCATAAGTAAAAATACAATTTTTAAAAAATGTGGCTTGCCCATACATAGAATTGATTGTCATACCTCTCCATTCCCAAGGCATTAACTGCCTCAACCAACTCTTGGAAGAATTAAGTGATTGGGTGCATAAGTCAAAATGGGTAGTTGAGAGTTTATGGGTTCTCTCATTGACATTTGGCTTAACATTATTGGCTCAATTGTTTGAATAATTTACCTCCCTATTTCTTGTGAAATCATGCCCCCTCCTCTTGTTTCATTGCATCGCTAGTTGTGGGTATTTTATTAAATTGCATATTTACATGATGTATCAATTTATATTGTTCCTAGCTAGCACGAGAACCATAGGCATCGATTTTAATTCCAAATACATAAAACACTAAATCGATGGTGGGGCCTTGGCCTTGAGCTCCTCACCATGATTTAATAATGATATTTACATCATGTACAACTTTAATGCAATAGGGTCAAAATCGGGATATTACACTGTGACTAGAGGAGGAAGTTGCAATACGACTGGAGGAGAAGACTACAAGTTGATGTCATGATTTGACTAAGGTTCTTGCCACGAGGAAGAGGAATACCAACCTATATCTGAAAGAGAATAAGAATAAGAATCCCCAAATTCAGAGTACGAATACAACACACCTACAACCCCGCGTACGTCTCCGGAGTTAAGATCTAGAAACTCATCTCCCAGTGGGTTTCTTAATCAAAGTAACAGTAGCAATGAGAATAGAAGACAAGAAATTCCCACTAGTCAAGCGGTGCCTAGAACAAATATAATGGTTGGGAATTATATTGAGTTATTGGTATTTAATGTAAACAGGTTAGAAGACCCAGAGCAACATTGGTTTCTATGTGAAGTCGTATAGACCGTGCGACATGTCCAAGATTAATCCATTAAGAATGCTCAAATGATCACAACCATTAGAGGTCATGCGTTGGAATGGTACATGAAGTTATATATGGTTTTGGTAGGAGTCACACAAAGAACACTCAAACAATTTTGAGCGGGATTAATAGATGAACTCATAAATCCCAAATCTGAATGTCAGTGTATAACAAAGCCTTAAATGGATTAAGCAATTATTTACAAAGTCTATGTGGTACTTTGAAAATACATTTAAGACGATGATGGAAAAATTAAGCTTCTAGATGTCAGACATACAACACAAAGAATGGTTCATTGTAGCATTGCTCCCGCACATTCCAATTCCCTTGATGCAACAAAATATTGTGTCACATACTGAAGTGCTAGATTTGGACACAAAATTGGAATCCTCGCCTATAGGAGATACTGGTGGAGGGATGATGAAAATTCAGTCACAACTAGCCAACCTTACACTGCAAATTTAGGATTTTAAAAAAGGGGGAGAAATCCATGAAGAATTGTGGTGTACCATTTCTAGAAAAGAGGGCCACCATAAATGTAATTTCCTGATGTTTATGAACTATGTCGTGTCAGGAGCACCAAAACCTATAAATACACAAGGGATGCATTGGTGTAGAATATTCTAGACTAGAGTCCATCAGTTGGAAGAGTGTTTATACTTACAAAATATTGTAAGTGCGTCGGCTAGTTTATACTGTAAATTTTGCAAATTAGTAGTCCATGATGAGAAGGACTATAGAGCATATCAGTTGTTGCAAGAGAAAACATTGGATACCTATTTAATGAAGAATGAAGAAAATATGCAAGTTGAGTGGGATCAACCTCAATATTCACAAGCTCATTGTCCTCATACCCACTACCCACAAAATCAATACCCGCAACAACAATACCCTCAACCCAATGGGGTGGAAATTTTAGAGTTCGAGGACAAGGAGGGGGATTTGGTCATGGAAGAGGCCAAATTATATGTTATAATTGTGGAAAACCAATACATTTTTTCCAGGGACTGTGCGATTCCTATGAAGACATGTTTGTAATACAAATATTTTGATCATACCGTTGAACAATTCCCATAGTTGATTGCGAAGTGGCAGGATAGAAATGTGGGAAATACAAACCCTCTACAGAATCCCAACCCGAACCCCAATCCAAATATCCTAAATATTTTTGTTGAGACGAGGGAACCACTTATAGTCGTTGTAACAAGAGGAGGTGTTGCGACTCGACTAGACCAAGAAGTGCATCTTGAACAATTGCAGGTGCGACGAACAACAAAAAAGAAAGTGCCATTCGATGTCCAAGAAGAAAAGGAATTATTCTTGTACGTGTGGCCAAAATTCACCGACAATAATCAAGCATCGACTTCTGCTGCTACACTACTTGGAAGATCAACCCTGGAGATGGCTGAAATATTTGACCAGTTGTTCTGAAAGAAACCAATGAGAAAGGTTAGTAAGATTATTATTTTTTAAGTTTCTGATCGTTAAGACAAGATAAATATGTTGTAGCATAATTGAGAACTATAATAGAATAACCTCAATAATATTTGCGACCAGACAGAAGGATTAACCATGCGGGAAAAATATTAAAGACTAACATCGAGTTAAGAAAGATTTCTGAGATAGGAGACCATGATATGGAATATATTATTCTATACTTGGGCTTTGATGTCAATATTTTGACAAGACAAACATGGGAGAGCATGGGGAAACTATGGCTTGCATGGTAGTCTTTCCAACATTGATTATAAAATCAGTTGAAAGTACTACCTATCGATCGATCGACTCAGGTTTTTGTTGAGGTAGAAGGTATGAGAACCTATCATGACTTTGAAGTAATTGGAAATGTCAATGACACAAATCTATATCCTCACTTTTGGGAATCAAATCGGTGATTTATAATCAGAACATTATCAATTTTAAGAAAATAATATTGACATTTGAAGATTCATAGCTTAGGGTGGTCACACCAATTGATCCATTAAAAGGTTAAAAATATGTGGAGCCAGTAAATAATGAAGGACACGGTGGCTATCTGGACCATATTTATAACATCACGTCTGCAAGGGATGATTATGTGAATCCAACGAATTATGGAAAGATGTGTTGGAGGATTATTAGTTCTTGTACATAGAATTTGGGTGAGGCATTGGAAAATTGGTAGAATTGTATGCATGAAGTATCCATTAGAAGGTGCACAAGAATTACATGATCTGTGCGATGGGTGGGAATTGAGGTAACTGATCTACCCACATATGAAGGTTTACCTAACTTTACATATTTTCTGACAAAATTTGAAGAAAAAATTACAAAACCTCAAGGCTTGTCTTCCTTGGAATTTGCACTGAAAGCTACACCAGCCAGATT
>LPNX010825710.1:0-57254 GCA_001517045.1 Pseudotsuga menziesii | reverse complement strand
TACAGCTCCATATTCAGTCTCCATTGTTGATAATTTGCATGATCAATTGTTAATTGCTGTGAGTGAAATTAATCTACTGCAGGCCTGAATTTCTACACAGATGGTGGGTCACACATAAGGAATCTATATCAGAATGGCCACAATGTTGATGGTTGGTGGAGATACGATTCAAAGAAGAGATCAACTATAATGGTAAAAAATATACAATATTGATCAATCATGTTGAGCATATTGATTATTGTCGTGCAACATGGGAGGCATGTCCACGACAAGAATGGGTCCATCAATTCATACACACATTATACATGATACCAAAGAACTGGTATACATCAATTGAACTGAGACGAGGGGCTGTTGAATGGGATGAATTAGCTACTAGATTCACACACACATTTGAGTTTTTCGATGATCATACTTCGATTGATGTTGCATTACAAGTAATCAAGACAAAGATATTTGAAGATATCCTTGTCATAATGTCAAACTTCATTCAAAGAAATTTGACAATCCAACACTAGATGGAGTGCTATAATGTGATGGGAGAACCTGATGATGATGACCCACTCGATGTAAACATACCAGAGTCCTAAGGTACATATGTAGTGGAAGTATTTGGTATTTCTAGTGACCAGTTCCTCAATACACTAAGAATAAAAAAAGTCAACATTGGCTCCCTAGAGAATCCAAAATTTGTCAATATTAGATATTACTGAGATGAAGAAACTGTCGAGAAAATTATGGACCATTTCATGATTTTCAGGATCTGTTCCTTACAAAATTATTAGAAATGAAAGAGATTGTCAAAGACATTGGAGAAATGAAAATACCACTAAATCCTGACACAAAACTGTAAAGCAACAACCATATCGACTGAATCTGTGGTATACAGAAAAAGTCAAGGCAAAAATAGATCAAATGCTAGATGTAGATATCATAGAACCGGTTGAAGAATCGAAATGGATTATTCTGATAGTAGTGCAAGATAAGAAATAAAATAGTGAAGTAAGGATTTGTATCGACTTAAGGAAATTGAATAATGCTTGTCTATAAGACCCATTTCAAATTCCATTTACAGATGAGGTATATTTAGAAAGTGTTGGGGGTCAATAATTTTATTCTTGTACGAGTGCATTTTCTAGCTACCATCATATCAGAATTGCAATGGAAGATCAACATAAGGAAATATTTGCGATGTAGTGGGGTTGTTTCCAATACATGCTAATGCCATTTGGACTAAAAAATACTCCTGCTATCTTTTCCAGGATAGTAGTGGTTGCATTCAAATATTTTATTCATAAATTTCTATAGGTCTACTTAGATGATTAGACGGTATTTGGGCTCATGAAGGATCATATTGAGAGCCTCATAATGATGTTAGAACGATGTTTCCAATATCATATTTCACTGAACTTAAAGAAATGTATTTTTTGTTCCCCTCTTAGGATTCTGTTAGGCCATGCGGTTTGTCGCGATGGAATATTGGTTGACCCTAATAAAATTGCAGCTATCGTCAACCTACCAACACCTACCATAATGAAGCAACTGAGAACAACATTGGATCATACATGATACTATCAAAAATTTATCAAAGTATATGCGGAGGTGAATGCTCCGATGGATAATTTATTGAAGAAGGATGTTAAATTCCAGTGGACGAAAAATTTCCAAGAGAGTCTAGACACTTTAAATAACAAGGTGGTTATAGCGCCCATACTTGTATTTCTATACTGGAAGAAGGAATTTCATGTACATGTCGATGAATCATCTGTCGTGCTCAACGTGGTACTAGCACAACTCGACGAAGGGTCGATTGATCATCCTATTTCCTTCGCTAGAAGGAAATTATCAAAAACAAAGAAGAACTATACCATGACAGAAAGGGAGGGATTAGCTATGGTATACACTCTGCATAAATTTCGACTCTACTTTCTGGGTGGACATTTCAAAATGTACATAGATCATTCAAAGTTGAAGTACCTGGTCAATAAGCCAGTGTTGGGGGGGACATTTGTAAATGACTTCTCCTTTTTCAATAATTTGAATTTGAATTCATTGTTAAGTCGGGTCGACTGAATTTAGGGCCATACCATCTATCAATGATTGAGAGTGGATAAGAACCTGATAATATCGATGATAGTATCCCTGATGCACAATTATTAGCGATAACATTTTTTGATGATCACTATAGGGACATCATACATTTTTTTAATGTGGGCTATGCACCAACTGAATTTACCACCACACAGAAAAACAACTAGTTGTGTGAGCTACATAATTCTAGTTGATTGATGGACATTTATATAAAATGGGCCCTGATGAGATTCTTCGTCGATGTGTCTTGAAACATGAGAGACCAATGATACTGAATGAAGTAAATTCTAGTGTCGAGGAAGGCCATTATGCTAGAAAAGCTACAGTGCGAAAGATATTGCAAGTAGGATTATGGTGGCCCACTATGCATGCAATTGCTCGAGAATACTATCGTAGTTGTGATGTCTGTCGGAGAACCAGAAATTTGTCACAATGAGATGAAATGCCACTAGTACCCCAAGTAACTTTGCAGGTATTTGAAAAATGGGTTGTTGATTTTGTGGGACCTATTAGTCCAATAGGAAGAGAACAATTCCAATATACATTATCACTGCAACATATTACTTGACCAGATGGGTTGAAGCAACACTAATAAAATATTGTACTACTACGACTGCTGCCAAGTTGTTGTTCAAAAATATTGTGACTCGATTTATATTCTCGAAGATTTTGATAAGTGACCAAGGTATGCATTTTTTCAATTAGTTAATCGAAGAATGAACTGATGAATTCCATATCCAACATAGAAAGACAATGCGATATCATCCTCAAGCGAATGGTGTTGTCAAAGCATTCAACAAGATCCTGAAGAATGCATTGACAAATATTTGCAATGTTCAAAGAGACAACTGGGATCTAAAAATTCCTGCAATTTTGTGGGAATAGCGCATAACCTATAAGAAGTTGGCAGTTCGAACTCCATTTCTCCTGGTGTATGGACAAGAGGTTTTGGTTCCAATGGAACATATTGTACCCGACCTAAGGATTGTCGCGATTACAGAGATGAAAAATGTTGGTGATGTCGAGGACAGACTATTGCAGCTTCTACAATTGGAAGAAGACTATTTTGTTGTAGTTTATCATCAAACGTTGAGAAGGAACAATAGAAAGTAGGACATGATAGACACATCAAGAATAAGTGATTTCAAGTCAAAGGACTTGTTCTTATGTATGATATAAAATTTGTAAAGCATAAGAGAAATATGGAAACACACTGGCTAGGACCGTATATTGTAATTCATATCACTAATGGAGGTGGAGTGCAACTAAAAAAGTTAGATGGAACACCTGTCAAAGGATTGGTTAATGGAACTCAACTAAAGCCCTACCAGGATAGCCACGACTTGGTCGACTAGAAAAAAAATAGGAGAAAGGAAAAGATAAAAGACAAAATATTTAGAGTACTTTTATTTTCATATTTTTATCGCAAGCTACCAGTATGTCACAAGAGAAAGAAAAAGGCGCCATAGACTATCTGTTAGTCGCAAATGAAAAATGATGACAAAGACAATCTGTATGTTGCACTGAACAAAATGTGTCGAAAACCACTTATACTATGAAATGAGAACTTGACATAGTTCTCATTTTTCTCTCTCCTAATTTTAGTAGTTATTTTTACCTTCGTTTCAAAAAGGGTTGATACTAGTATCACACATTTTCATTTTGAGGCATTTTTTGGGGCCTTCGAATCATCTTTGTCATAAAAAAAATTCAATTTATATTTCAAGTGTGTATTTTAGAAATTTAACAAAATAACGTACATTTAGAAGCCAGTTATAATGAAAAACATATGCATTTTCCAATTTTTTTCTTTAAAATAAGACATTTTTATGGACAAAATAAGACAATTTTATTGACAAAATTGTAAAAAAATCCAAAAAATAAAGACATTTAAAACCATTTTCAATGGATTTTCAGAGATTTTTTGTATAAAAATGATACTATTTCATATTTTTCCAAAAAGTGACGATTCACATAAATTCAAGAAAAACTATACCATATATTTGTAAATGTCATATTAAAAACATTATATATAGAAATTTTATTTATGAAATAAATTCCGAAAGTCAAAACATTACTAACATATCTTATCAAAAAGTTGTCAAATTTAACATTTTCTTCAAGACAAGAAACTAATCGACAATAACATGCAAGCCATATTCTTCATCAAAATTGGAATTTTATGGAGATTGGATTTCTTCAGGATATCAATGTCTTCTTCCATTGGGTCTTTTAAGTCTACAAGATGCCCAAAGTGATCCTTTCCAAACATCCTTCCTAATGGGGGTTGAGGGTCTTTTGACATCTTTCTCACAAGTGTTTCACTAAACTCTCCTTTCTTCAAACCAACTTTTTACAATTCATCTAGAAGAACTTGAGTAACATTAATACTTTGCTTGATGTAATTGCATTGCATTGGATCATTATCAATGGATATGCAATTTCTTTCTTTATGTAAGGAGCATGCTATTATTGTACCTAATCACCGAAAAGAAAAACAAAAAATAGTTTATTCAAATAGCATAAATAAGCATACTTTAAAAAAAATTAATGATGAATAAAAAACAATACAACTTGAAATATGCTTTCATATGTAATATTAGAAAATTTACCTAAACCCGAGAACAAAACTAAGAACCAATCTCCTTATCTTGAAAATGCATATATGAGATAATTAATCAACGCTTGTGTCTTTTGATAGATCTTTACAATCACTCCTTTCAAATCCCTTTATTCATATGTTAATTTTTTAACCACGGCATTTTAAGTCAATGTATTACTATGTTTGCTTTCACTATTTTCATTTATTAAAACAAATTCATAAGTCTCATTTTTTTTACAAGTTGCAAGATATATATTTTCAATAACACTGAAAAATGAATCATTGGTGGAGCTACGTTTTCCTATAACACAAATATATAAAACATATTAAAAAACAAAACAAACAAACGGAAATAATGTAAAAAGATTAATGTTTAAAAAAAATAAAAAACAAAATTATAAAAATGATTTCTTAAACTTCAATGTCTTAAAAAAACTAAATAAACAAAACTAAAATATACTAAAATAAAATAAAAAAAACTAAACTAAACTAAACAAAAAAAACAAAATAGGCAAACATTAACTAAGGTGGAGTGTAAAATACACTCCACCGACCCCATCTCACCACCACTCCACCACCACCTCCCCTACCTTATTTTATACGTAGGTAAAGAGAGGGATAATGTAAGGTGTGCATTGTATTTTAAATTTTTTTATTTTGTTTTTATTTTGTTTTCTTTAAAACAATTGTTTTAAAAAAATTACTTTTACACTTTGTTTTTTTATAAAGTTTAAAAACATTATTTTTTTACATAATTTCTTTTTTTTACTTATTTTCTAAAATATCTTTTCGTTTTTTTTTTTTTTTAATTCTTTAATCTTGTCTCTTTTTTTAGTAAAAAAAATAAAAATTTGTTTTAATTTTTTTAGAATTTATTTTCTCTTTATTTAAGTTTTTAATTTTTTTGGGCTAAAATTATATGAATCATTTGTTCTTGTATGGTCTAATATATGATTTTATTATGATTTGCATCATAGTTTCTTTGATTTTCTATGGTTAAAGTGGTGAAATCATTTGTGATTTTTGTTTATTTGACATACAAGTTTCAAAAAAGATGTAATTTATCTCTTGAAAAAAAAACTTTTTCCAATTTAGGGGTTGATTCTAAAGTTTTTGCAAACAACAATATGAGATGTTTAGGTCATGGCTCTATTTTTTATCCAAAAAAAAAGACGTGTATAATGTTATCAACAATTTTCTATTTGGGGGGTGTTTTTGGTGTTTTTTATTTAAAAATCATCATTTTTATGGCTAGAGTTCTCGTTCTTAGTATAAAGTTCTTGTTTCATAGTATGAGTGGTTCAAAGCCTGACTACAGGTCGAAGGAAAGAAAGATTTGTCAAAAAAGAACTTGAGTCACAAAAATGATAGTTGGCCATAATTAATTCAAAAGCGTGAGTGATTTTAATGACGTTCTTTTTGGTCACTTCCATCATTATTGTGCAATAACTACCACTGATGTGACAAGAAAGTAATGGTTTATGTGGCATTTTTCATATGATGATTCGGACGATCGGCCCATCTGATGGATAGCGTTGCCACATTTCCATTCATTGACCAATCGTGTGAAGGAATGGTTGAATGAACATGTATATGTTATCACCTTCATGCCCAAGTTTTAGTTCATTCTGCTACGCCCAAGTGAGAGTATTCCATTGTTGTCTGTAGTTGCAAGAGATGAAGTGATTTTTTCCACATAATATGGTTATTTTCGTTTCCAGTACAAGCACAATTGTAGAATCTGGTGTCATGATCCCCTCACCCATACTCATTATGGACAACATCATCGGATACATTCCACTAGAAGTCGTGGTTGCAAGGGAAATGTCACATTTACCAATGATTCCTCAAGTGAGGTTGAGACCATACCCACCTGATCCGTCAATGAGGAAGGGATCTAGTACCCACAAGAAGAAAGCACCAGCACCACCACCATCAGAAGATGAAGAAACAGGGTCTGTGACTATGCTACCAGACTATATTCCACCCATAAAAGATGATGCACCTAAGATCAGAATTCCAAAGAATGCGAGATGCCCATTGGTTGCACCGACAGTACTGAAAGGAGTTCGAGTAACACAGAACATACTCCCCAACCTCAAGAAGATGACCTTTATCGATCATGACCTACGAAAAATTTCTAGAATTAGCAATGGATAAATATATGGTTTCTGCCAAATATACAAAGGATATTCTGACCTGCTTAGTTCCAATGGAATGGGCAAGAGGACTGGAGAAAGCAGGTTTATTGTTGCTGATGTACATGCCTCATTTTGGTCATAGTACAGAGGTGAATGTGTGTGTTAAACAATTTATAGTGTCATTTCATGGTGGATTTATATGACTCAACCAGAAGGTTTATGTGGATGTCGATATTATAGCCGTGGTTACAGGGCTCCCACTTGAAGGCCTAGACCCAACACCATTTTTTGCTGGAAAAGAGCAAGATACTACGTTGAAGAACAAGTTAAAAGAAAAGTATGACCTCACTAGAGACAATAGAGGATTTTTTATTGCCTCTATCAATGACCACATTGTCGATTCACTGCTAAGGTTCTAGCTAGAAAATTGGTGTGAAATATGCAACCAAACTAGTGCACTGTAGGGACGATTGTTGCAACAGAGTTATGTGCAGTAGGTGTTCAATTAAACTAGTCACAATAGCTACTCAACGAAATATTAGCATATGCGGAGGAAGTACAGGAGAAAGGTAGCTCATTTCATTATTCATGGCTACTTATTTTGTATTCTTTTGTTGCATGTGTAGAACTAGCAAACTACCAGGGGGTATATGTGCCCATTATGTGTCGAGGCACTCGATACTAGAATATTTGGTTTGAGAAAGATTTGAAGCAGAGACAAAAAGAAAACAATGTAGAATTATTTATACACACAGAGTCCCTACGATATTATGTTAGAAAGAAAACCAAACTTACCGAGGAAACCGTTCAGTGATTTTGAAATATTGTCAAGTTTACGATCGGGCCTCGTCATATCCTGTTGCAGCCATGATAAGACCCACAATTCCTATGGATTAGGACACACTATCAACTATCTTCTAAATAAGTTGAGGAAATTATCCAATATTGTTCGAAAGAATGGTGAGTCCATGTCACAGATGATCAGTTATCTCCAGATGAAGAGGAGCGATAGGATGATCCACAGACATAGAAGGATGTGGGACAAGGAGAAAACTTATCAAAGAAAAAAATAGATAATACCCAGAATGAGTCAAGCACGACTCCTATAGACCCGAGAGTGGGAAATAAGAGGAAGCAGACATAACAGTTTGAGACAAGGCATAAGAAAAAGAAGGATAACAAATCAACAGGAAATGTCGGCATTACCAGCGTATATTATACCTTTCTAAAAGAAACAATGGAAGAAATAGCCACCCAAATCATTAAGAAGATGGATGAAGGCCAAATAGAGCTAACAAGTAGTATTACATACGTAATACAGACGCTCTGCAATGCAATAAAAGAAGTACAGGTAGCGCTTGACTACAGACCACAATTTCCAGTGTCGAAAGACTTAGTTGGCTTATCAAAAGATAAACCGAACAATGTGTCGATACCCATCCCACCAATCAAGACTCAATTGGTGGGATAAGCACTTGACTTGAGAACAATAGAGATAAATTCCACAACCAAAAGTGTGGGCAATGTCACTATAGAATTCTCTGCACTGTTGTTGTATAAGGTGTATTCCCTTTCGAATTTCGCGGTCGCATAAATGAAGGTCAGGGAAGGCGCATTGGTTAAGAAAGTTAGAGAATCGAATAAAACTGTTAATAAGATGTAGAAAATAGTCAAAGAATGGGATAAAAGAGCCAAAAACCTAGGAGGAGGACAAGCACCGGCTCGACACGACTATTACATTACATTGTAGCAACTTCACAAATGAAGGCATAACACATGATATGGTTACAGAAGCCAAGGTATTTCAAATTGGAGAAATAGCAGAGGACCTACGCAAAAAGGTCATGGATTTGGAAGCACAAGTGACACCTAGTTACCTCCAACGATACTGGAAGAAAGAAGGAAAGCAACAACAGAGGCTATGAATAAGATCGAAGAGGTGGAGGCACTGTGTGCTAAGTCAGTCAAGCAAGTTTCTCAGATGTGGGAATATTTGATCAATGATAAAGAGTTATAGAAATTCATATAGAAGTTGCGTGCTATGTAGATATAGGTGAGTGAGATGAAGAATGAAATGAAGAAGTTTCCCTTAGCAGAGAAAATGGCTAAGGCTATTGAGATGAATAAAGTACAAAAACGGGTCACAACACTACGAACACAACATCATAAGAATACTAACTAGGTCATGGAATTACAAGAAAAGGAAGAAAGGGTTACATGTATTATTCAACCTGTACACCAGAAAGTGCACAAGCGGTACAGTCAACAATACTTACAACTTCGGAAAAGATAAGTTTCGACCTTGTGGAGAATTTGAGGAAAAAGGAAGGATAGGTATGGGAGGAGACTGTGTAGATAGTGAAAATATTTCAGTATTAAAGTAAGCTCATCACAACATAGGTTTCATACTAGTGTGTCCTAGGACGAGCCACGGGTGAGTGTTTGGGGCCTATTGGCCCTTGGAAAAGATAGGCAAAATTTAGATATAAATCTGCTTAGGAATATGAATATTTTGGTCACCATGACAGAAGAGTCGCAACGAAAGAGAAGCTGGGAAGAGAACATCCATGACAGGAGAGAAAAACCGTGATAGAAGGAACCACGATAGAGGAAGAAGTGCAGCGGTTGAAAAGTACATCTTAATTGATCGTGGGTAAGAAGTCAGTTATAATAGCGCATGCTTTGGTAATAAAGAATCTTTGTATTTTTGGCCTGATAGTTCCTACTGTCAGTGTAACTGAATGTACAAGAATAGGAATGATAGCCTGTCGGCTAATGGAATAGATTTGGTTGATTATGACATGTAAGAGCCTATAAAAGAGAGAACCTAAGATGTGTGCAGGTTGGTCTCTATCGGCTCCTGTCTTAGAAGAGCTGTAGAGTTGTAGAGAAGGAAATCGATCCAGGACGTGTGCGTATCAACAATAGGAAAAATTAAGAGATTGAAGACTAGAGAGCATGAGAGAGAAACGTTTGTATATATTGTAGAGAAGATATAGAACAAAGTCTCCAAGTTGAGTGCGTAGAATAAAGGTGTTATATAGTTCTCATTCCAGATGAAGAGCTCCTTTGTGGTTTTTCCCATATAGGTTTACACGTTAAATGTTGTCTCTATGTGTATTTCATGAATATGATTATGTTGAATGAATGTATGATGTGAATAAGTAGATCTTAATAGGGTGAAAAAGCATTTGTTTATGAATAAGTATTTGTATTCATGTGTCGCACTGTGGGTAAATCAAATTTGTGTTAAGACTTTATATTACTGTTGCAATCTCTGTCAACAGATAAGTAGATTAATGTCTTGAATGAACAGACTAAGAATAGGAAATACACCCCTTGGATTCGGTCGAGTGATTTGGTAAGGTTCCATGAGAGAAGACATCCTCTCCCAAATGTAGAAACCTGGTTCTGGAAGTTACCCATTGAGATATATCGAGTGAGGCTGTATCTGCGTCACATGTGTTGTCGATTGAGCCCTACTCTATCAGGATGGTATCTTGGGCTTTGTTGATGAAAAAACAAGGGTATGAACCTGGGTCGAAGGGAGAAATGCCAATAATGAGTTTAAAATGTTAACATGATACACCAAATTTTACATTCTGTGAATTATGTTTTAAAAGGTTAAAGAAAAAATTGTGATAGTTAGAATTGGTGTTATACTGGTAGGATCCAAACTATGGAATCGGTTTACTCAAATATGTTGAAAGTAAAATATCATGAGTCATTCTCCAATCCAGTCTTGTGTGCATCTAGGATTGGGCATCATGTGTTGAGGTAGGGAGCTTGAGTTGGAATTAGGAACTTAGAGTAGATTCTTGAGTTGGACTGAAGAATGACTAATCCTTTAGTTGTAAAAGGTTATTCCTCATGTGTTGAGGTGAATGCTTTGATATATCAAGCTGATAATGTTTTAAAATCTTGTTCGACAAGGCTCGAGACTTGTGTGTCAAGTTAGATTCTCATGTGGGCCTATAGTTATAATAGGTACCCATGAGGTGGACCTCTAGTTATAGAGGTAATGCTTTGCATGTTGAAGCATTTAATGTTATGTGATGTATTACTGACCATGGTCACTAATTTCTATTAAGTCTCCTTTATATATTGTCCACCTCTAGAGTGAATTAATTTAACATATGATCATTTGGTCCAAGAGTAATATAATATGATCACATCATCTGACAAATCTTCTTAGTATAATCTGATATGATGGATAAATTAAAGTTAACACATATTGACCCTACAATAAAAGATAAGAGATAAATATAAAAGCATAGATAACAAAGAGAACTTGAATTTCTCATGTAAATACTTCAGTTGACTAAAGTGAATTTGAATTGTTAAAGCTTCAGTTAAAATAAAAATGTATGCTTCAATTAAAGATTCAGTTAAAGTAACAATGAATGCCTCAATTAAAGCTTAAGTTAAAGCAACAATGTATGCCTTCATTAAATATTGTTAAGGTTCAGTTAAAGAAACAATGTATGCATCAATTAATTAAAGGAGAACTCACAATGGTCACTTCAGTAAATCAATCATCATGATTTCAGTTAAGACTAGCTAACTAAAGTGTTAATAAAAAAAGAACTAGTTAACTAAAGTGTTTTGCGTGATAACACTTTAGTTAAACTAAAATATGGCACTTCAGTTAAACTAAAAGACAACACTCAGGTTATGACACTTGAGTTGAGGAAATTGCATGATGACACTTGGGTTAGCATATTGACTAAGTGATCCTACATCCAGTTATGAGGAAAGTTCACTCTGAATTCAGTAGAGAATTACTTAATGTCAAAGAAGAAAGACATTATGCATCATGCTATGTAGGATTGAAGAAACTGAGGTGCATAACAAATATCCAAGGAAATTCACTATAGTTTGCATGGGAGGATAATTCTCAATGTAGTCATTTTCTATGCCTTGCATGGCAGTGATTCTTGTTATTTATTAATGTGTTTGACACATTGTAATTCAATACAATTGATCTCTATTATCTATTTCTCAGTGTTCTCGTATCTTAAACCCGGGGTGCCGAAAGAAATCTGTTGTTGTAAAAATCATTCTCTACTATCTATCATAATTACACTTTGAATATTTGTTGGGGTTTTTCGTCCTCATAGTTTAGAGGCTTTTTCCTAGGGTACATCTTGTGCTTGAATGTTCATGTGAATAGTTGATTTATTTCAAGTGCTCTATATTTCTACAATTAAAGTTTTAAAGATCAAAGCTCAACGTATTTGATAGTTAGAATTGGTGTTATACTAGTAGGATCCAAATTATGGAGTTGGTTTACTCAATAAGTATAAACCTTAGTGCTTTGCATTAAGGGTTAGTCATACCATTGAATTTAGTTTCATTCATATACTTGTTGTCTAAATCATTTTTTAATTTAATTTGTTTTTACCTCTCACTAGATTGTCCGAAAATATAAATTCTCAATCTCTTATATGCAAATTTGGCCTCATTCATTAGCAACTATGTTACACAATGCAAATGAAAATTGAAATCTAAATTTCCACCTCATGATTCCACATGTTCAACATAATATTTCCTTTCATGAATGAAGTAAATTCTAGTGTCGAGGAAGGCCATTATGCTAGAAAAGCTACAGTGCGAAAGATATTGCAAGTAGGATTATGGTGGCCCACTATGCATGCAATTGCTCGAGAATACTGTCGTAGTTGTGATGTCTGTCGGAGAACCAGAAATTTGTCACAATGAGATGAAATGCCACTAGCACCCCAAGTAACTTTGCAGGTATTTGAAAAATGGGTTGTTGATTTTGTGGGACCTATTAGTCCAATAGGAAGAGAACAATTCCAATATACATTATCACTGCAACATATTACTTGACCAGATGGGTTGAAGCAACACCAATAAAATATTGTACTACTACGACTGCTTCCAAGTTGTTGTTCGAAAATATTGTGACTTGATTCAGATTCTCGAAGATTTTGATAAGTGACCAAGGTACGCATTTTTTCAATCAATTAATTGAAGAATGAACTGATGAATTCCATATCCAACATAGAAAGACAATGCGATATCATCCTCAAGCGAATGGTGTTATCAAAGCATTCAACAAGATCCTGAAGAATGCATTGACAAATATTTGCAATGTTCAAAGAGACAACTGGGATCTAAAAATTCCTGCAATTTTGTGGAAATAGCGCATAACCTGTAAGAAGTTGGCAGTTCGAACTCCATTTCTCCTGGTGTATGGACAAGAGATTGTGGTTCCAATGGAACATATTGTACCCGACCAAAGGATTGTTGTGATTACAGAGATGAAAAATGTTGGTGATGTCGAGGATAGACTATTGCAGCTTCTACAATTGGAAGAAGACTATTTTGTTGCAGTTTATCATCAAACGTTGAGAAGGAACAATAGAAACTAGGATATGATAGACACATCAAGAATAAGTTATTTCAAGTCAAAGGACTTGTGCTTATGTATGATATAAAATTTGTAAATCATAAGAGAAATATGGAAACACATTGGCTAGGATCGTATATTGTAATTCATATCACTAATGGAGGTGGAGTGCAACTAAAAAAGTTAGATGGAACACCTGTCAAAGGATTGGTTAATGGAACTCAACTAAAGCCCTACCAGGATAGCCATGACTTGGTCGACTAGAAAAAAATAGGAGAAAGGAAAAGATAAAAGACAAAATCTTTAGAGTATTTTTATTTTCATATTTTTATCGCAGGCTACCAGTATGTCGCAAGAGAAAGAAAAAGGCGCCATAGACTATCTGTTAGTCGCAAATGAAAAATGATGACAAAGACAATCTGTATGTTGCACTGAACAAAATGTGTCGAAAACCACTTATACTATGAAATGAGAACTCGACATAGTTCTCATTTTTCTCTCTCCTAATTTTAGTAGTTATTTTTACCTTCATTTCAAAAAGGGTTGATACTAGTATCACACATTTTCATTTTGAGGCAGTTTTTGGGGCCTTCGAATCATCTTTGTCATAAAAAAAATTCAATTTATATTTCAAGTGTGTTTTTTAGAAATTTAACAAAATAACGTACATTTAGAAGCAAGTTATAATGAAAAACATATGCATTTTCTATTTTTTTCTTTAAAATAAGACATTTTTATTGACAAAATTGTAAAAAAATCCAAAAAATAAAGACATTTAAAACCATTTTCAATGGATTTTCAGAGATTTTTTGTATAAAAATGATACTATTTCATATTTTTCCAAAAAGTGACGATTCACATAAATTCAAGAAAAACTATACCATATATTTGTAAATGTCATATTAAAAACATTATATATAGAAATTTTATTTATGAAATAAATTCCGAAAGTCAAAACATTACTAACATATCTTATCAAAAAGTTGTCAAATTTAACATTTTCTTCAAGACAAGAAACTAATCGACAATAACATGCAAGCCATATTCTTCATCAAAATTGGAATTTTATGGAGATTGGATTTCTTCAGGATATCAATGTCTTCTTCCATTGGGTCTTTTAAGTCTACAAGATGCCCAAAGTGATCCTTTCCAAACATCCTTCCTAATGGGGGTTGAGGGTCTTTTGACATCTTTCTCACAAGTGTTTCACTAAACTCTCCTTTCTTCAAACCAACTTTTTACAATTCATCTAGAAGAACTTGAGTAACATTAATACTTTGCTTGATGTAATTGCATTGCATTGGATCATTATCAATGGATATGCAATTTCTTTCTTTATGTAAGGAGCATGCTATTATTGTACCTAATCACCAAAAAGAAAAACAAAAAATAGTTTATTCAAATAGCATAAATAAGCATACTTTAAAAAAAATTAATGACGAATAAAAAACAATACAACTTGAAATATGCTTTCATATGTAATATTAGAAAATTTACCTAAACCCGAGAACAAAACTAAGAACCAATCTCCTTATCTTGAAAATGCATCTATGAGATAATTAATCAACGCTTGTGTCTTTTGATAGATCTTTACAATCACTCCTTTCAAATCCCTTTCTTCATATGTTAATTTTTTAACCACGGCATTATAAGTCAACGTATTACTATGTTTGCTTTCACTATTTTCATTTATTAAAACAAATTCATAAGTCTCATTTTTTGTACAAGTTGCAAGATATATATTTTCAATAACACTGAAAAATGAATCATTGGTGGAGCTACGTTTTCCTATAACACAAATATATAAAACATATTAAAAAACAAAACAAACAAACAGAAATAATGTAAAAAGTTTAATGTTTAAAAAAAATAAAAAACAAAATTATAAAAACGATTTCTTAAACTTCAATGTCTTAAAAAAACTAAAATAAACAAAACTAAAATATACTAAAATAAAATAAACAAAAGAAAACTAAACTAAACAAAAAAACAAAATAGGAAAACATTAACTAAGGTGGAGTGTAAAGTACACTCCACCGACCCCATCTCGCCACCACTCGACCACCACCTCCCCTACCTTATTTTATACGTAGTTAAGAAGAGGGATAATGTAAGGTGTGCATTGTATTTTAATTTTTTTACTTTGTTTTTATTTTGTTTTCTTTAAAACAATTGTTTTAAAAAAATTACTTTTACACTTTGTTTTTTTATAAAGTTTAAAAACATTATTTTTTTACATAATTTCTTTTTTTTACTTATTTTCTAAAATATCTTTTCGTTTTTTTTTTTTTTTAATTCTTTAATCTTGTCTCTTTTTTTAGTAAAAAAAATAAAAATTTGTTTTAATTTTTTTAGAATTTATTTTCTCTTTATTTAAGTTTTTAATTTTTTTGGGCTAAAATTATATGAATCATTTGTTCTTGTATGGTCTAATATATGATTTTATTATGAATTGCATCATAGTTTCTTTGATTTTCTATGGTTAAAGTGGTGAAATCATTTATGATTTTTGTTTATTTGACATACAAGTTTCAAAAAAGTTGTAATTTATCTCTTGAAAAAAAAAACTTTTTCCAATTTAGGGGTTGATTCTAAAGTTTTTGTAAACAACAATATGAGATGTTTAGGTCATGGCTCTATTTTTTATCCAAAAAAAAAGACGTGTATAATGTTATCAACAATTTTCTATTTGGGGGGTGTTTTTGGTGTTTTTTATTTAAAAATCATCATTTTTATGGCTAGAGTTCTCGTTCTTAGTATAAAGTTCTTGTTTCATAGTATGAGTGGTTCAAATCCTGACTACAGGTCGAAGGAAAGAAAGATTTGTCAAAAAAGAACTTGAGTCACAAAAATGATAGTTGGCCATAATTAATTCAAAAGCGTGAGTGATTTTAACGACGTTCTTTTTGGTCACTTCCATCATTATTGTGCAATAACTACCACTGATGTGACAAGAAAGTAATGGTTTATGTGGCATTTTTCATATGATGATTCGGATGATCGGCCCATGTGATGGATAGCGTTGCCACGTTTCCATTCATTGACCAATCGTGTGAAGGAATGGTTGAATGAACATGTATATGTTATCACCTTCATGCCCAAGTTTTAGTTCATTCTGCTACGCCCAAGTGAGAGTATTCCATTATTGTCTGTAGTTGCAAGAGATGAAGTGAGTTTTTCCACATAATATGGTTATTGTCGTTTCCAGTACAAGCACAATTGTAGAATCTGGTGTCATGATCCCCTCACCCATACTCATTATGGACAACATCATCGGATACATTCCGCTAGAAGTCGTGGTTGCAAGGGAAATGTCACAGTTACCAGTGATTCCTCTAGTGAGGTTGAGACCATACCCACCTGATCCGTCAATGAGGAAGCGATCTAGTACCCACAAGAAGAAAGCACCAGCACCACCACTATCAGAAGATGAAGAAACAGGGTCTGTGACTATGCTACCAGACTATATTCCACCCATAAAAGATGATGCACCTAAGATCAGAATTACAAAGAATGCGAGATGCCCATTGGTTGCACTGACAGTACTGAAAGGAGTTCGAGTAACACAGAACATACTCCCCAACCTCAAGAAGATGACCTTTATCGATCATGACCTACGAAAAATTTCTAGAATTGGCAATGGATAAATATATGCTTTCTGCCAAATATACAGAGGATATTCCGACCTGCTTAGTTCCAATGGAATGGGCAAGAGGACTGGAGAAAGCAAGTTTATTATTGTTGATGTACATGCCTCATTTTGGTCATAGTACAGAGGTGAATGCGTGTGTTAAACAATTTATAGTGTCATTTCATGGTGGATGTATAAGACTCAACCAGAAGGTTTATGTGGATGTCGATATTATAGCCGTGATTACAGGGCCCCCACTTGAAGGCCTAGACCCAACACCATTTTTTGCTGGAAAAGAGCAAGATACTACGTTGAAGAACAAGTTAAAATAAAAGTATGACCTCACTAGAGACAATAGAGGATTTTTTATTGCCTCTATCAATGACCACACTGTCGATTCACTGCTAAGGTTCTAGCTAGAAAATTGGTGTGAAATATGCAACCAAACTAGTGCACTGTAGGGACGATTGTTGCAACAGAGTTATGTGCAGCAAGTGTTCAATTAAACTAGTCACAATATCTACTCAACAAAATATTAGCATATGCGGAGGAAGTACAGGAGAAAGGTAACTCATTTCATTATTCATGGCTACTTATTTTGTATTCTTTTGTTGCATGTGCAGAACTAGAAAACTACCAGGGGGTATATGTGCCAATTATGTGTCGAGGCACTCGATACTAGAATATTTGGTTTGAGAAAGATTTGAAGCAGAGACAAAAAGAAAACAGTGTAGAATTATTTATACACACAGAGTCCCTACGATATTATGTTAGAAAGCAAACCAAACTTACCAAGGAAGTCGTTCAGTGATTTTGAAATATTGTCAAGTTTACGATCGGGCCTTGTCATATCTTGTTGTAGCCATGATAAGACCCACAATGCCTATGGATTAGGACACACTATCAACTATCTTCTAAATAAGTTGAGGAAATTATCCAAGATTGTTCGAAAGAATGGTGAGTCCTTGTCACAGGCGATCAGTTATCTCCAGATGAAGAGGAGCGATAGGATGATCCACAGACATAGAAGGATGTGGGACAAGGAGAAAACTTATCAAAGAAAAAAATAGATAATACCCAGAATGAGTCAAGCACGACTTTTATAGACCCGAGAGTGGGAAATAAGAGGAAGCAGACATAACAGTTTGAGACAAGGCATAAGAAAAAGAAGGATAACAAATCAACAGGAAATGTCGGCATTACCAGTGTATATTATACCCTTCTAAAAGAAACAATGGAAGAAATAGCCACCCAAATCATTAAGAATATGGATGAACGCCAAATAGAGCTAACAAGTAGTATTACATACGTAATACAGACGCTTTGCAATGCAATAAAAGAAGTACAGGTAGCGCTTGACTACAGACCACAATTTCTAGTGTCGAAAGACTTAGTTGGCTTATCAAAAGATAAACCGAACAATGTGTCGATACCCATCCCACCAATCAAGACTCAATTGGTGGGATAAGCACTTGACTTGGGAACAATAGAGATAAATTCCACAACCAAAAGTGTGGGCAATGTCACTATAGAATTCTCTGCACTGCTGTTGTATAAGGTATATTCCCTTTAGAATTTTGCGGTCACATAAATGAAGGTCAGGGAAGGCGCATTGGTTAAGAAAGTTATAGAATCGAATAAAACTGTTAATAAGATGAAGAAAACAGTCAAAGAATGGGATAAAAGATCCAAAAACCTAGGAGGAGGACAAGCACCGGCTCGACACGACTATTACATTAGATTGTAGCAACTTCACAAGCGAAGGCATAACACACGATATGGTTACAGAAGCCAAGGTATTTCGAATTGGAGAAATAGCAGAGGACCTACGCAAAAAGGTCATGGATTTGGAAGCACAAGTGACACCCAGTTACCTCCAACGATACTGGAAGAAAGAAGGAAAGCAACAACAGAGGCTATGAATAAGATCGAAGAGGTGGAGGCACTGTGTGCTAAGTCAGTCAAGCAAGTTTCTTAGATGTGGGAATATTTGATCAATGATGAAGAGTTATAGAAATTCATACAAAAGTTGCATGCTATGTAGATACAGGTGAGTGAGATGAAGAATGAAATGAAGAAGTTTCCCTTAGCAGAGAAAATGGCTAAGGCTGTTGAGATGAATAAAGTACAAAAACGGTTCGCAACACTACGAACACAACATCATAAGAATACTAACTAGGTCATGGAATTACCAGAAAAGGAAGAAAGGGTTACATGTATTATTCAACCTGTACACCAGAAAGTGCACAAGTGGTACAGTCAACAATACTTACAACTTCGGAAAACATAAGTTTTGACCTTGTGGAGAATTTGAGGAAAAAGGAAGGATAGGTATGGGAGGAGACCGTGTAGATAGTGAAAATATTTCAGTATTAAAGTAAGCTCGTCACAATAGAGGTTTCAGACTAGTGTGTCCTGGGACGAGCCACGGGTGAGTGTTTGGGGCCTATTGGCCCTAGGAAAAGATAGGAAAAATTTAGATATAAATATGCTTAGGAATATGAGTATTTCGGTCACCGTGACAGAAGAGTCACGACGAAAGAGAAGCTGGGAAGAGAACATCCATGATAGGAGAGAAAAATCATGATAGAAGGAACCACGATAGAATAAGAAGTGCAGTTGTTGAAAAGTACATCTCAATTGATCGTGGGTAAGAAGTCAGTTAGAATAGCACATGCTTTGGTAATAAAGAATCTTTGTATTTTTCTGCTGATAGTTCCTACTGTCAGTGTAAGTGAATGTACAAGAATAGGAATGATAGCCTGTCGGCTAACGGAATAGATTTGGTTGATTATGACATGTAAGAGCCTATAAAAGAGAGAACCTAAGATGTGTGCAGGTTGGTCTCTATCGGCTCCTGTCTTAGAAGAGCTGTAGAGTTGTAGAGAAGGAAATCGATCCAGGATGTGTGTGTATCGACAATAGGAAAAATTAAGAGATTGAAGACTAGAGAGCATGAGAGAGAAACGTTTGTATATATTGTAGAGAAGATATAGAACAAAGTCTCCAAGTTGAGTGCATAGAATAAAGGTGTTATATAGTTCTCATTCCAGATGAAGAGCTCCTTTGTGGTTTTTCCCATATAGGTTTACACGTTAAATGTTGTCTCTATGTGTATTTCATGAATATGCTTATGTTGAATGAATGTATGATGTGAATAAGTAGATCTTAATAGGGTGAAAAAGCATTTGTTTATGAATAAGTATTTGTATTCATGTGTTGCACTGTGGGTAAATTGAATTTGTGTTAAGACTTTATATTACTGTTGCAATCTCTGTCAACAGATAAGTAGATTAATGTCTTGAATGAACATACTAAGAATAGGAAATACACCCCTTGGATTCGGTCGAGTGATTTGGTAAGGTTCCATGAGAGAAGACATCCCAGCCCAAATGCAGAAACCTGGTTCTGGAAGTTACCCATTGAGATATATCGGGTGAGGCTGTATCTGCGTCACATGTGTTGTCGATTGAGCCCTACTCTATCAGGATGGTATCTTGGGCTTTGTTGATGAAAAAACAAGGGTATGAACCTGGGTCAAAGGGAGAAATACCAACAATGAGTTTAAAATGTTAACATGATACACCAAATTTTACATTGTGTGAATTATGTTTTAAAAGGTTAAATAAAAAATTGTGATAGTTAGAATTGGTGTTATACTGGTAGGATCCAAACTATGGAGTTGGTTTACTCAAATATGTTGAAAGTACAACATCATGAGTCATTCTCCAATCCAGTCTTGTGTGCATCTAGGATTGGGCATCATGTGTTGAGGTAGGGAGCTTGAGTTGGAATTAGGAACTTAGAGTAGATTCTTGAGTTGGACTGAAGAATGACTAATCCTTTAGTTGTAAAAGGTTATTCCTCATGTGTTGAGGTGAATGCTTTGATATATCAATCTGATAATGTTTTAAAGTCTTGTTCGACAAGGCTCGGGACTTGTGTGTCAAGTTAGATTCTCATGTGGGCCTATAGTTATAATAGGTACCCATGAGGTGGACCTCTAGTTATAGAGGTAATGCTTTGCATGTTGAAGCATTTAATGTTATGTGATGTATTACTGACCATGGTCACTAATTTCTATTAAGTCTCCTTTAGATATTGTCCACCTCTAGAGTGAATTAATTTAACATATGATCATTTGGTCCAAGAGTAATATAATATGATCACATCATCTGACAAATATTCTTAGTATAATCTGATATGATGGATAAATTAAAGTTAACACGTATTGACCCTACAATAAAAGATAAGAGATAAATATAAAAGCATAGATAACAAAGAGAATTTTAATTTCTCATGTAAATACTTCAGTTGACTAAAGTGAATTTGAATTGTTAAAGCTTCAGTTAAAATAAAAATGTATGCTTCAATTAAAGATTCAGTTAAAGTAACAATGAATGCCTCAATTAAAGCTTAAGTTAAAGCAGCAATGTATGCCTTCGTTAAATATTGTTAAGGTTCAGTTAAAGAAACAATGTATGCATCAATTAATTAAAGGAGAACTCACAATGGTTACTTTAGTAAATCAATCATCATGATTTCAGTTAAGACTAGCTAACTAAAGTGTTAATAAAAAAAGAACTAATTAACTAAAGTGTTTTGCGTGATAACACTTTAGTTAAACTAAAATATGGCACTTCAGTTAAACTAAAAGACAACACTCAGGTTATGACACTTGAGTTAAGGAAATTGCATGATGACACTTGGGTTAGCATACTAACTAAGTGATCCTACATCCAGTTATGAGGAAAGTTCACTCTGAAGTCAGTAGAGAATTACTTAATGTCAAAGAAGAAAGACATTATGCATCATGCTATGTAGGATTGAAGAAACTGAGGTGCATAACAAATATCCAAGGAAATTCACTATAGTTTGCATGGGAGGATAATTCTCAATGTAGTGATTTTCTATGCCTTGCATGGCAGTGATTCTTGTTATTTATTAATGTGTTTGACACATTGTAATTCAATTCAATTGATCTCTATTATCTATTTCTCATTGTTCTCGTATCTTGCACCTGGGGTGCCGAAAGAAATCTGTTGTTGTAAAAATCATTCTCTACTATCTATCATAATTACACTTTGAATATTTGTTGGGGTTTTTCATCCTCATAGTTTAGAGGGGTTTTCCTAGGGTACATCCTGTGCTTGAATGTTCATGTGAATAGTTTATTTATTTCAAGTGCTCTATATTTCTACAATTAAATTTTTAAAGATCAAAGCTCAATGTATTTGATAGTTAGAATTGGTGTTATACTAGTAGGATCCAAATTATGGAGTTGGTTTACTCAATAAGTATAAACCTTAGTGCTTTGCATTAAGGGTTAGTCATACCATTGAATTTAGTCTCATTCATATACTTGTTGTCTAAATCATTTTTTAATTTAATTTGTTTTTACCTCTCACTAGATTGTCCGAAAATATAAATTCTCAATCTCTTATATGCAAATTTGGCCTCATTCATTAGCAACTATGTTACACAATGCAAATCAAAATTGAAATCTAAATTTCCACCTCATGATTCCACATGTTCAACATAATATTTCCTTTCATGACTTTGTTGGGTTATTCTCATCTCCATGTTTCACATTTAAACTCATGAGAGTTGGTTTTCCAATGCCATGGGATGTTAAGTTTCAGATATTTTTGTAGTTTGATCTCCTCTTGTTTGTTGAAGTTGTATATATAGTATTGTTGTTTTATTTTTTCATGTTTTATGTATTTTCTCATCCTGTAACATTCATGTAGATGACTTGTCAATGGTTGTAATATGCTTAACCCTAGAAATTTTAAGAAAATATAGAAAATCAAATACAAATAGATAAAATATATAACAATGTTCATTTTCCTCTTTAAGGAGGCAACCTCCAAGAGCACTCGTTCCACATACAATGAAAATTCTTGACTTCCCATTACATATCTTACTACTCTATATATAGTAGCTCAATATCCCAAGTCCAACTACTTGTGGTACTGGTGTTAATAAGGGTCGACCATCTAAGGGATTTAAATAAATAATAAAGGCCTTTTACATTGAACAACTACCCATTAACTAACTAGCGATCCTTATGGCATTGTACAGATAAAGTAGGGGGTTAGGTTAGGACCCTAATATGTCTTCCCCTTTAAAACAACATTAGCCTCAATGATGGAGATGGGGAAACTGCTACAAATTTGTTGATGGTTCCTAAATAGCATCTACATGTGAGGTATCCTTCCAATGAATCAAAAATTCATAGATAGGGCACTGATGTAGTTGGCTCTCCCTACTTTCCAAAACTTCTTTTGGTTGGAGAAAAATGGAGCTTTCTTCATCTTGTTCAAGTAAGACTCAAAAATCTTGACCCACTACCTTCTTCAAACAAGAGACATAAAATAATAGGTGAATCTTAGAGTGTACCGGGAGTGCTAATTTGTAGGACACTTAACCAATGCATTGAACAGAATGATATGGACCATAAAACTTTGGTGCAATCTCTAATGGAATTTAACTTTGAGACAAGTTTGCTTATAAATTTAAAGGCAAAGGAACACCTGGTCACCTTATACAAATAAATGCTCTAAGTGGTGCTAGTCTTCTTGTTGCTTCATGCAATTTTGAGCCATTGTCAAATTCTTCTTGAGTGTAATAAATGTGACATCACATTTATGAAGCAAATTATCAATTGCATGTACTTTGGATGTACCTGGTAGATAATAAACCATTGAGGGTGGTTGCTGGCTATAAACTACATCATATGTTGTCATTTTTGTATCCTTATGATTAATGGTATTATACCACCATTCTACTAATGGTAACTGTTGTGTCAAGTACTGTTTCTTTTAGGATGCAAAACATAATAAGTAGGTTTCAAGACACTTGTTGATTGCTTTTGTCTGACCATATATTTCTGGATGATAAGATGTGCTCATTTTCAACTAGGTTCCTTATAGTTTAAATAGATATTGACAAAATTTGCTCGTGAATGTGGGATCACAATCTGACATAATGGAGGTAGGCATGCCATGAAGTTTGAAAATATGGAAGTAGGCATGTCTAGTGCATGCATACGTTTTATGAAATCTCGAGTGACCTGAGAGAAGAGATGAATGCAACTATATTAATATATTTTTCTTTAATGCATATTTAGGTACGGGAAAAAGATGACCTTTATATCACAATGTATCATGTTGTCAAGTGTAACCCTAGGGAGGGTTGGGATCCTCCTAGAGGTGCTTGATGATATGAGGTGTAGTAGAATTTTTTATCCATTCTTGTTGTGCTTCCTCTAACCATTCAGGTAATGGAGAGGATAAGGCAAAGAGTGATCCATCTTCCTCATGTTTCCTTGACAAGGCATCTACCACAACAATATATTTTCCATTTTTGCAGATGATATCGTAATCATAGTCAAGAATTTTGGTGACCCATTTATGTTGTTTTAGGGATGGAAAATTTTGCACCAAAAATGTTTTAGCCTATGGCGATCTATCATGATCTGGAAGTATCACCCTATTATATACAGTTTCCATGTTTCAATTTCATGTAGGATGGCCATCATTTCTTTCTCGTAGGTAGGATTCCCCAAGTACTTGTCACGCGATTGCTTACTTGTGAATCCGATGGGTCTTCCTTCTTTGCATCAAAACTGCACCCAAGCCTTTTCTAGAGGCATCACATGTCAATACAAATGTCTTATTAAAATCAGGCATAACTAAGACTGGTGTGGTATATATGGTTTACTTTAGAACTAAGAATGTGTGTTCTATGACTTCGTTCCATGCAAAGGAATTTTTCTTGAGTAGGGTTGTCAATGGGGTTGCAATTTTACCATAGTTCTTCACAAAATTCTTATAGTAACCTATAAGGACTAAAAACCCATGTAATCTCTTTAAGTTTTTAAGGTGGTACCATTCTTGCATTGTTGCAATCTTCTTGGGGTCCACTTTCACCCCATCTTTTCTAACAATGTGATCCAAGTATTCAACCTCTGAGACCCCAAAAGAATATTTGGAGCATTTGATGAATAATTGATAGTCCCGAAGGAGTTGCAAGGCTTTATCAACATGTTGTACATGGGAATCCCAAGTTTTACTATAAATAAAAATTTCATCAAAGAAAACCAACACAAAATGACGAAGATATGGCCTCAAAATTTATTCACGAGGCTTTGAAAAGTAGAGGGAGCATTACAAAGTCCAAAGGGAACTACCAAGAACTCATAATGGACTTCATGTGTCCAGAAAGTTTCCTTTGGAATGTCGATGTCTTTCATATTGATTTTGTGGTATCCTAAATGAAGGTAAAGTTTGGTGAAAAAATTATCCCCATGGATCTCATTTAAAATATCATCAATGACTAGGATGGTAAATGTATCTTTGATGTTCAACTTATTGAGGGCAAAAAATCCAAGACACATGTGCCAATCACCTTATTTCTTTAAAACCATAACCATTGGGGATGAATATGGGCCAGTGATGGGACATATGACTCTCGCCTCTAGTGGCTCATGAACTATCTTTTCAATTCCATTATTTTGTGCAAATGGATTCCTATATGGTCATACATTTGGTGGTTGACTACCTAAAATCAAGGGAATAGCATGATCATTCTCTCCTCTAGATGGGGTAAACCCTTTAGTTTCACTAGTGTAAAATGATAGATTAGTGACCAAAAAAATGACCAAAATACGCATATCAATGACCACTTTTGGTTTGGCGATCATTGGTGGCTAATTTATGGTCTTTTATTACGTGACCAAAATTGGTCATTTTTATTTTGGTCATTTATAGCTTGTCAGTTGGTCATTAATTTAGTCATATATTTGAATCAATGACCAAATATATGTCCACATTTATGACCACATAACAAACTAGAATATGACAAAATTTGGTCGCATAATAAAAGACCGTAAATTAGCCACCAAAACTGTTTTTTTGTCATTTATATCTCATTGTTTGGTCACGTATCTCTCAATTTTTGGTCATTTTATATGCAAATTTTGGTCATTAATCTCATTTATCGGTCTGTAATTTGGTCATTTCTAGTCATTTTATGTGTGGTTATTATATTTTAGTAGTTTAATGGTGTCCATTCCTAATCAATATAAATTTTTAATATGATATTATGTTTAAATTAAAAAAAGAATAATACATTATTTATCATCATCTAATACACATGTGAATTATGCAATGTCACATTAATTAATTAATAACAACACTTATAAATAATATAAAGTACAACCATATAAGTTTTTAAACCGCACAAATTATATTATATAAAATGTCAAATATTACAATAAATATGAGTTTTCTCAAAAACTATCTCTATATAACTTTGCATGAAAATCATTTAGTACATTGATGACTTTTCAAAATATTACAATGGCTAAACCATCCCACTTGTACTTGGATTCTAAGCCATACTTAGATCCCGCGGCATCTTCAAAACCATACTTAGCAGCTTGAAACCCTCAACAATAGGCTCTTCATACTCAATGGAAAAGCCTCAGCAATAGAATCTTCATACTCAATGGCCCACTTTCTGAGCTTTCTATCTGTGCACGTGCTTCTGTATCTGCACTGCACGTGATTCTGAACTTCCTGAGCTTTATATATGTGCACGTTCTTCTGTATCCACACTGCAGAAGCCTCCCTCCTCATGTTGTTATAATTCTTGCGAGTAAGGTTACCTACAAACAACACATGTTAAGCAATAAATTTTGCTGCTCGCTAAAAAGAGAAAAAAAACAGAAAAATGTACGTAGTAATTTCACAAGATTTAACATGGCAAAAAGAAACAATTCCAACAAACAGCAGGTGTACTCAAAATGCATAAACATTTAGAACCAATAGACCTACAAATACATGAATATGAAAAACCTCTCCATAAGGCCTGGAGATCAATGGCAGCATTGTGCAAAGCAAGAAATTATTTCCGAGCAATATATGATTGAACTTTGCACTGAATAATTTTTGCCAAATTTCCCAATACCCCAGTTCTTCTAACATATAATTCAGCCATTTGACCCGCTCTGAGGAAAACCTTGGTTTTCCCTATCTGAATAGTAAAGTAAATTTTAGGTTGTTTTTATTAGCATTTTAACCGAATAAAACAGTGGTGGAAGAATCCACAACCTTAGAACATATACACTAGAAATTGAAGACATTTTTGGGGCAAAACTAGAGATATAATGTGCAAATATTCAGAGCTATTATATTGTTTTGTAAGGTCGTTGCCTCGTACTTGTATCTTTCATTTTCTGGTGAACTTATATTGAAGTTCATGTCTAAAAGGCTGAAATGAGTGACGTTTTATCATATTTAGGCCTTTTGAATTCACATATGAACTTAGGCTATGTATGGGAGCTATTCTTCAATATAAAATTTGTCTTTCAACTACATGTATTCAAGTTTGAAGATATCTCTAATATATTGACACAAGTATTTGACATGGTATTTTCATCTTTCTAGCATATAAACATGGCTATAAAACACATACTATAGGTTTGTTATATCCTAAAGAGGTATGTTATAGCTTAGTATTACCTGCACCATTTAAGTAATTTAAATCTATTAAATTTTCAATGTTTTGGTGACTGTATAACATCCTAAACAAAAACATAACAAATTCCACACCATCTGGGAAGTACAAATGAGAACAAAATGAACTTTATTTTAATTCTCTCAATGAAGGAGTGGGTGAGTAAACAATGAAAACTGATAATGGGACTATTGGCGAGATATTTCAACTGCTTTTATCAGCTCAAGTTCTTTTTTTATTTACATCGAGTTTTGCAGATGAGTTAAAAGATGCGACACCTCATGGGAAAGGTTTCGATCCGTCCAAAAAATATGAGATAAAACATGTAGAAGGTTCTTATGCCATTTGGCAGATTGCTACAAGACAACTGGCCGATTTTTACAAAAGCAGGGTAATTCGAGGATAAACAACTGAGACCTATTTTTTGGGTGAAATAGGGCAGAAAATACCTCAAGTATCGAACTCTCCCAACAATCCTATCCTTTTTTTTTCTAGAGAACAGTTAGACATTTGCAGAGAACATGGCATTAATTCAGCAGTCATAGAGGACAAAGGGAAGCAGTCAAGACAAAGAGAGGGTTGGAATTTTTTCCACATAAGAGTTGTAATTTTGATGCTGGGAGGCAGGGGATAAACTAGGAGGGTTGTTTTCATAGCAGATTAAGAAGCCTTCATTGGAATCATCACTCTTTTGCATAGTTGTTTCTCTATGTTCTGTATCACTTTTATGTTTTATTACTCTTTTATCTCTGTGTATTTTTGTAGCCTTCGGGGCAGTTTGTTTATGCTTATAATCAAAGAGGTAATTTATGGTACATGAACTTCCCAGTTGATCTCAGGTTTACTGTGAGATATTGATCATTTATTTTCAGTTGAAGATATATACTATCCCTTTGAACTTTTTCTAAGCACTCACATGTTGGGCCCATAAATGACCCCTTTTTGACCTCACTCACTATACCCATTTTGCCTTATCATACTCCATTTTATGCACCAAATAGATGTTCTTCCTTCATTTGAGACCTGAATCCTTACAGGTATGATTACTTATTGTTTTATCTTATTAATACTCATTATTGTTATAAACGGGGCTTTGCCTCTTAGATTATGCTAACAAATTGAGATTTTATGAAGATAGTTCAAGATGTGAAGAATACAGGTGTATCAAGCTGAGTGGTTTCTATAAGAGATGAACATCCATTGCCAGCTGTATGCACGGAATCCATCTTTACATGTGAAACACAGTCAAAGATCCTCATTTCATGCAAGCTGCAATAGGCAAGGCTGGAACAGATGCAGCCTCAGCAGTGCGTAGTTATTCAAGGGTAGTTACAACTAACGGGGTATCTCTTAAATAGGTTCTATTACTTTATCATCAGCTTGAGCAACATACTTCCTATATTCCCTGCTTTTGTTTCTCCCACAGCTGTAACAACACATTGTAATAGGGTAGCCTAAAGATCCTAGATCTTCATGGATGCCCGATATTAGTGGGAAGAAGTTATGAATATCAATGTATAAATACTAGGAACTATTGAAAGCCGAAGGTTGGAAAATAATTGATTGTATTATATAAGCTATGATAGAGATTGTACTTTCATTCTATCATCTAATACAAGGAGCAGGATTCTTCATATCTCTGTGTTTTAACTTGTGTTAGTCTCTGGCGTCTCTGTTCGAAGGCTGGGCCCTCCTTCCCACAGAGATTGTCGATTTAATTAGGTATTTATATTTTCTGTCATGTGGTGTAGATGTTACAGTAGATGCATTCTTTTGTAATAGTTGCAACAGTAATGATTCATTGTGTGTTTCCTTGAATGGTCAAGTAATTGCATTTCCTGTAAGTTGCAGCAGAGTGGTGTGACAGTCGAATGTGTAGGTTAATTTCCTTTATGCAATTGTGTGATAGCTGTAACAACCAAGCTCATCCCTCGTTTCTTTCAATTATTGTCTTTCTTGAGTTTTGATAATTCAGTCCACTTACAGTTATAATTGTTGAAGTTCAATTTCTGCATTTTTTATTCTTAGATTAAGGTTGAATTAAGATAGTTATGATGGATTTCCATATGGCCTAGTAAATTAGGATTTAACTTTCTGCAAAAGTAAGTCTAGATGTTTATTTCTTGAATCTTTCATTTCTAGATTGAAGTTGTAGGAAGGTAATTACAATTTTGCATTCTTAGGAAGGTAACTTATATTAGATTAATCATAGGAAGAGTTGGGATGAACAGATAGGTAGGATAGTTCATTCAACAACATCCACTACTTAGTGTTTAAGCACAGACATTGTAAATTATCTTTGCAATAAAAAGACTTTCCTGGGTTGACAATTTATATTGAACATTATGTATGTTGGCTTTAATTAACTTGCATATAGAGTGCCCAACATCACAGTTATCATTGAGTTTGTTAATAATTCCAAATGTAAATCAGATCTTGGATATATCTTGAGTGAATTCAAAACCTGTCTTAAGGTTCCCGAAGTAGATTTGAGATGCTGGATTCTTTTTGAAATCCCCAACACATTTTCTTTGAATGATCGTGCCTTCCATGCCTTTCAATATATTTGTTTCCTCATACATCTCCTGAATCTTACAACTAATTAAATTTATATCTCTGCATTTGGGATAAATATGCCCAATGGAATAACACTACGTTTGAGGATTGGATGAAATTGCTCGTATTCAACCTGCAATGTTCCTTCAATACACTTATTTCGCATTATTTTTTCTAAATGTTTTAAGCTGGTGTGGTAACAATGGGAAGCCGGATTTGACAATGGGCAGCCATCTTTTTAAAGATCATTGAGGGATACCCTTTGTCCCAAGATTCATCTTGAGGCCTAAAGCGGGTTGTAGTTGGCTCAACATAGTTCCATTGCAGCTGAAACATATATTGGTTCATTGTAAGGCTAAATCCTTTATGAATTTGATGTTCATGTGGAAGAATCTATACGCTTTGAAGATAAGGATTATGATAGGTTTACATATCACCTTAATTCCTTGAATGCCTTGCTTCATTAGCTTAAGGTCATTGGTGGCAAAGTAAAATCTTAAGGTCGTTGGTGGAAAAGTAAAAGACAAAGATGAATGATGGTGATAGGGTTACATATCAACTTAATGTATTCAATGCCTTTATTTATTAGCGTAAGGCCATTGGTGACAAAGTAAATGACAATCAATGAAGAATATCCATGCTTTGTTTCCTTTTGGATTTTGGGGAGAATATAATAGTTTCCATATGCATATCTATAAAGGTATATCTATAACAAGTTGCTAAGTATTCTTACTTCATTTGAATTGAATGCATGATTCAATGCAAAGAAGCAATATGCACTACAAATATTTTAAAAGAATGGAAGAGATGGAGTGGCTACAAGACTGGCAAGGGAAGAAGAATCCAAGATTATATGCGCCAAAGGAGATGGTTGGAGGAATTCAAATTCACATGTTCCTTTATTAAAACTATTCTTAAGGCCATTATGTGTTAGATTTTTTTCATTCAAGCTAGCATTATGATCTTAGGATCTTTAGCTGAGAGAATAACATGCACAAAAATAAACACAAGAGACAAGAGACACAAAGAATTTTCCTCAGGGAAACCATAAAGGAGAAAACCCCACAACTTCCTCAGAGATAGAATCAGCACCAAAAGCAAAACTCGAAAACATAAATATGATCTCCTGACAACACTAGTCTCTCTCTTGTCCCAGCAACTTCTCTCTCTCACTCATGCGCCCCAATGAGTTAGTGTGTGTGTGATAAATAGAGAGTCTCGCTTTCTATTTATATTCTTCCGTTCAATTAATTTCCACTTTAACATGTCGGCCCCACTTAACAATTACTTACTACAGCCGACATCTCTAGGAGAGTCTAATAACCCTAGTGCCCCATAACTTGTGGGGACTTTGCCCCTTCGACCACCAAGGAGGGTTATCCTTAACATAACGGTGGGGACTATTGCCCCGAATTACAATAACTCACCTAGGGTCGACTTCTCTAGGATAGTCTAATAACCCTAGGGCCCCACAACTGCGGGGAATTTAACCCTTGAACAATAGGAGGGTTAACCACAATGACTTGACATGACTTGTTTACATTATTGAATCTCCTGATAGGCACATCGGGGCATGACATGACTTCAATACATTACAAAAACTTCCTAGAATAAACATTGATGTACAATACATAAGATATACAGGTGAATACATTATAAAGTTACAAATACATCAACACTCCCTCTTAACTAGGAAGGTATTCTCTTGACACAGTTTGTCAGCACTGGTCTTCTTCTCTGGATCGTCGCATCATCTGCATCTTCAAGTCATCTTCATCTTGGATCTGGACCATCACTGGATCTGGATCATCACTCGATCTGTATCATCATCATTGGATCTGGATCATCACTTGATATGGATCATCATGGGGACATCATCACTAGATCTGGATCATCACTCGATCTGGATCATCACTCGATCTAGATCATCACGGAGACATCATCAATGGATCTGGATTATCATTCAATATGGATGATCATTGGGTCATCATCATAGGTGCTATCTCATGATTCATCTCATCATAGGAAGTTCTACAAAGCCAGCCCTTTTTCATGTTGGTTGTAGGCATAGCCTCCATGTAGGTCTTCTTCAGTGCTTATATCTGACCCTAAGTCAGAATGGCCAGCACTCACATATGACCATGAGAGGAACACATCCAATACCATGTCAGAAAGGCACAGCACTTACATTCACCAACATGATAGGACACAACTACTATCATCTGTGAAAAGGCACAGCACTCACATCCTCCAGCATTATAGGACACAACTACTATCATCTGTGGAAAGGCACAGCACTCATGTCCACCAGCATGGTAGGACACACCTACTACCATCTGTGGAAAGGCACATCACTTACAATCACTAGCATGGTAGGACACACCTACTACCATCTATGAAAAGGATCAGCACTCACATCCACCAGCATGATAGGACACAACTACTATCATCTATGGAAAGGCTCAGCACTCACATCCACCAGCATGATAGGACACAACTACTATCATCTGTGGAAAGGCACTGCACTTACATCTGATCATGTGGGAACCAATCCTACAGTCACATCAGAATTTCCCTCAGCCCTAGGCTGAGGATTCCAGGTAACTGACCAAGTACCTCCATTCAGAGAATGGAAACAACCCTTATATCTAATCATGTAGGAACCAATCCTACAGTCACATTAGAATGGCTCAGCACTCACATCTGACATGGAAGGAACCAATCCTCTCGCCATGACAGAATGGCTCAGCCCTTACATCTGACCATGGAGGAACCAATCCTCTCACCATGTCAGAATGGCTCACAGACTCATCACTTCCCTTTGGAGGGAAGCTCGATCTGGAGAACACCAAGATTCTTCCTGAAGTACTCAAACTTCACTCTAGCCAATGGATTCTTCAACACATCAGCTATATGTTCATCCATCGCAACATACTGGAGCTTCACTGCTCCTCTCTACACCATATCCCTGATATAGTGATACTCGATCTCGATATGCTTTGAATTGTCATGGAACATCAAGTTCTCCGACAACTTCACACAACTCTGGTTGTTGCAATATATACAAGTAGAATCTAACTGGAGATCAAGTAAATCAAACAGTAGATTCCTTAGCCATACTACCTCACAACTAACTGAACAAGATGCGACATACTCTGCTTCCGCTGTACTCTGTGCCACACAGGATTGCTTCCTACTAAACAAAGAGATCACACCTGATCCCATACTGAAGCAACACTCTGAAGTGTTCTTCCTATCAGTGGCACTGCCCAATCTGAATCAACATAACCTTCCAGGTTAATCTTCTGATTCGCCTCATACTTGAGCCCATAATCAACTATACCATTTAGGTACCTTAGAATATGCTTTGCAGCAGTCAAGTGAACGTGTCTCGGATCTGTCAGGAACTGGATTAAGGTGTTCACAACAAAGCAAATGTCTAGTCTCGTATTCATTAGGTACATCAAGGACCCAATCATCTGATGATACATCATAGCATCAACCATATCTGATGAAGCATCACTCAATAGATTCATGTTCGATGACTTAGGTGTGGCCATGGCCTTGCAATCCATGATCCTGGACCTATTCAGGATCTCTACTACATACTTCCCTTGTCCCAAGGATATTCTACCACACCTCCATGCCATCATATCCAAGTCCATCATCTTGAACTTGACATCAAGTCTCCTTCTTGCAACTTTAATGAGTTCCTATTTTCTATCAGGAACAAGTCATCGACATATAACAAGAGCATCACTGGTATTCCACCTTCAACCTTGAAACAAAGGTTGGAATCCACTGTACTCTCAGTAAATCCTAGAGTCATCAATAATCTTTCCATCCTGTCGCACCATGTTGAACCTCAAGATCTTCTACAGTCACTCCCTCTGAAGCGGAGCATCATTCTCCCTCTTTCTTTCGTACTCTATGTACTGAAACATTCGGTACCGGAGTGACAAGTAGCTTCCTCTGCTACTAATTTTCTATGTATCCATCTAGGATCACTAAATACCAAGATCCTCTATCTTGAACTTTTTTCAAAATTTCTTCTCGCACCCATCTGTGAGCTTGTCATCCTCTATCAACCTTGTAGCACAGGTTCAGATCTTCATCAAGCTCCTCATGTATGTGTTATCCCATGGGTGTCTTCTGAGCTCGTACAAGGCCTTATTTCATTTGCACACATGATTTTTCCTGTCATGTGTCTCAACTCCCATTGGCTGCAAATGTCTCTTCATAGTCTATGCCTTCTTTTCATGAGAAGCCTCATGCTATGAATCTTGCCTTGTATCCCACGATGTTTCCATCTACTGCATGATGGAACTACGAAATTCCCTTCATGTATCGATACTAAATCCTAGACATCATTCTTATTGAATTGGTCTTCCCTTTCTTCTCGGTTACTTCTTCATAGCTGGAAGGTTCTGCATCAATGATGTCGCTCCATTCATCATATTATTCTTAGCCTTGAACTGTCATCACTTGTTCTTCGGAACAAGTCTCATCCTTCTTTGCTTGTAGGTGATTATGTATGCGATCTTTCCTACAAGTCAAATGCATTTGTATGGTTAGAAACATTTCATAAGGAATATTCATAATCGCAAACTCTAATGCATAAATATATGATCATGTAACTATTTTAGCCAATACAACATTCATCCATATCTCACGGAAACTTTCTAGATTCCTTCCATCTCTACCAGGACAACATTGAGATTGTGCACTAATCCAATATGTCAGCAAAGAGGTTTCATTCTAGATAAGTAGCAATGGAGAGTTGTATAGCACCATGAGCTACTTACCCATTCCATGCATATTAGTAGTATACTATCATTAATGCAAGCATTCTATCATGCATAATACATCAACTGAATATAAATGAATGCATAACAAAAAACAATATCATGAAATGACAATTGAATACTTATCTTTATTTGTTTCGTGGGTAGACTCATTCTTGAGCCTTCGTCTTCATCATCTTCTTCATTCATAATAGCATCATTTCTTATCCAAATGCTAAGATGGATAAGAGGTTCTTCAAGAGTTGAATTCTTCATATTCCTCATCGCTTGAGGGATCTTCTTTGAATTGTGAAATATTTATCTTCAGTTGCTCCCATCTTATTTTCTCTTACTATGAGTTGAGAATCTTCTTGTGTGTGCTCTTCCCGAAGTCTTTCTGAAAGTAATTAATTCCTTCTGGCACACATTCCTTGAATGAATGAATGCCATGATCCTGGGAGGTCCTTCAAGGTGGTTATCACAACTTCTGCATTTTCCACTTCTTCTTCTACCGCTTCAAGTTGTTCTTTGATTTGAGAGACCCTTGTAAAGTATGACTGTATGGTCTCTGGATTCCGGATCTTCACATTCTTCAACTGGTTTCTTAAGGTCATCTTCTTATTTGTGTTATTGCCTCAAATATCTTGGTCAAGGAATCAAACATCTCTTTCAGTGTATTTAGGGAAGACACTTGTGGTACAAGGTGATCCATGATTGAATCAACAATGATCTTCTTGGTCTTGACCAAGTTCTTCGTGTGTAAGGCTTTTAGCCTCATCTCCCTTTGGAACTCGAACCTCTCTACTTGTGTAGGTGTCCAATTCATTTTCTTCAGAGAGATCATATACTTCCATGCTTAGACGTTGTCAACTTCACCAAGCTTACCATCAATCTGATGTGATAGGTCCCTTTGAAATGAGAACCTCAAATGAAAATAGCAAAAGATTAGATCTTATCGATTTGAGGTGTCCATCCTGGTTCCAGAGCTAGCTGATCTAGGGTTTGTCAGAGAAACCCTAATTTTCAAAACTTGGAATCTTTTAGATATGATTGGATAGAAATATAGACCTATTCAGGGTGAGCTGTCCAATTTACTCATTTTCTGAAAATAGTGGAGGGAAACTCCCTGAACAGGAAGCCCTAGTTTTCCAATTTCTTCTACAGAAATTCCCGATACTATTTTTATGGTATCTCCAAAATCACTACTCCTCTGTGTCTAAAACATCGCCTTGAGCTAGCCTCTCTAGTCCCTATTCCAACACCATAGGTTTCATCAGAATTGGTTTCACCAATTTGGACTTATGATTATTTTCCCAAGGTGACCTGTTTCGGGATTGTTCATCATAGCGAAGTTGTATGGAATGCCACGTGTCACTGTTTTATCTTCTTGGACTAAAACTTGGAACACAGAAGATATAGTCCATGCCCTTTCTGTAACATCTTCATAAATTAAATTTGCACCTTCGTATCTTGACATATAGCAATTCTCCCCAGGTGTCATGTTTAGGGATGAATCCTGGGAGAGGCTGAAACCCTAACTTGGAGGGATCGTATCTCCTAGAATGTAGCAAATCGGAGGTGTAATTTTGGATACAGTGTAAATCAGGAATTTATCTTTGGCGTGTGAAAGTTTCAGCCCCTGATCCTTCTCCAATCCCAAGATATAGTGAGTTTACCAAAACTTATCGGTTTTAGTATTTAGGGTTTTTCTAGCTGGGGGTCAAACTAGGGTTTGACTTTCCCAGAGTTATACCAAACCAAAAATCTCTACCCAGGTCTCTAAAATTCGATTTTGATGAGGAGAGAAATCATATGCTAGGCTCACTCAAAAATTCCTCTTCTGTAAGAAGCCCTAATTTCCCACAACAAAAACTGAAAATGCTTAAGAATTGAATTCTGCTTCAATAGAAAGATGTGCCCTTCAATGGAGAGTCAGCCTAGCATACTTTTTCTGATGGATTATGGAGAGAGAGACCCAAAAAGTAAGAAGCCCTAGCTTCTGCAACTGCACAATGTCTTCTTCTCAGGTTAGCTTTGATACCATGTTATATTTTTATTATTCAAGATAGCATTATGATCTTAGGATCTTTAACTGAGAGAATAACATGCACAACAATAAACACAAGAGACAAGAGACACAAAGAATTTTCCTTGGGGAAACCATAAATGACAAAACCCCACAACTTCCTTAGAGATAGAATCAGCACCAAAAGTAAAACCCGAAAACATGAAGATGATCTCCCAACAACAGTAGTCTCTCTCTTGTCCCAGCAACTTCTCTCTCTCACTCATGCGCCCCAATGAGTGAGTGTGTGTGTGATAAATAGAGAGGCTCACTCTCTATTTATATTCTTTCGTTCACTTAATTTCCACTTTAACATGTCGGCCCCACTTAAAAATTACTTACTAGAGCCAACATCTCTAGGAGAGTCTAATAACCCTAGTACCCCACAACTTGTGGGGACTTTTCCCCTCCAACCAACCAGGAGGGTTATCCTTTTCACAACGGTGGGGACTATTGCCCTGACTTACAATAACTCACCTAGGGTCGACTTCTATAGGATATTCTAATAACCCTAGGGCCCCACAAATGTGGGGACTTCAACCCTTGAACAATAGGAGTGCTACCCACAATGACTTGACATAACTTGTTTACATTATTGAATGTCCCGATAGGCACATCGGGGCATGACATGACTTCAATACATTACACACACTTCCCGGAATAAACATTGGGGTACAATACATAAGATATATAGGTGAATACATTCCGAAGTTACAAATACATCAACATTATAAATATAGACAAAGGTTCCCCTTCTTTAGAGCCCCAAGGGATAGTTCAATTGGTTAGACCCTTTATGCTAAGGCATAATCCCCAAGGAGGTTGTGGTATCCATTCCCATAGAGTCCTGCATAGTTACCAATGGCTATGGCGGCTAAGAATTAATACCACCCTTCATTTGGAAACCCGGGGAAGAGGGGGGGGGGGATTTGTGGAACGACACTATAATGGTACCAGCTTCCTCATTGTTTGCTTTACTGCATATGGATGGGGAGACATTATCTCTTTGGATAAAAAAAAAACTTCTTTAAGAGAGGTTTATGTCACACAAAATAATGTATTGTATGATGGAAAAAAATAGTGAAACAACTGAAGGTATTGGAAGTAGAGAACTCTATAACAAAATTAATGCCATTCTTCATGAGAGGCAACACAAATTGAAATCTCTTTTGTAGATGGTAGCTCATGATTTAAACCCAAAGTGGTATGAATAAAATCCTCATAGTGTTGCACCTAAGGATAATGCAAGATGTAAAGGAAGGATTCAGGGAAGTTGTATCAAATATGAATCCTCCAATAGAGGCCATCCTTGTTAAATCACATTCTCTTTCCTTTTCTATTATGGGAAATGAATTTGAATCACCTTTGGCATGAGGGGATCAGACAACAATGGCCCAAAAAGATAAAAATGATTGGTAGGTGATGCAGGGAGGTCAAGTTCATGAGATTCAACATTTTGCAATATGACTATTGTTCCACGTTGCTAGCTCCTTCTCGTGTGAGAGGAATTGCAGCACATTGGCCTTTATTCACTTAACCAAAAAGAATGGGATCACTTCAAAGAGGGTAGAACATTTGGTCTACATACATAGAGCCTGCAACTTTTGCAATGAAGAAAAAACAACTTTGTAGTGGGGCCCAATAGTTCAATGGGATGTTGATCTAGAATATGCACAACAAATTTTCAATGATGATGAGAGTTATGTGGAATGGATTTTCTAATATTGTTCACTTCCCAATAACCAATCTAGATCCATCTTAACTATGGACTTATAAAGTACTAAGAGGGATCAAATCCCTTGAGGTGAAAACCCTTCCTCAATTTTTGCACTCTAAAAAATATTTGTACCTTAAGGATTTCATCCCTCTCGGAAATTTATAGATCCAGAGTTAAGATGGACCTAGGCTCATTTAAAAGGCAATCAAGTTTTTAACAACATAAAATTTAATCAATATTATGAACATTTCTTAATCTGACTGGAGACACAAGGAACAACAAAAATTTCAACAATGGAATTAGAAAAAACATATCACGAGAAACATGGCACAACCACATACACTGAATTTATAGATGTTGCATAGTTCAAAACCACAGAATCCCCTCCAGCTACTGCAAAAGTCAATATAGTGTTTCTCTTTGCTAGCTAGCTTTCTCCTATAAGCAAGTCTTCCATTCACCATGCAAACTTGGTAGGCCTATGCGTACTTGTAAGGCCATTTTTGAAATATTGTATTATGTATTTGGGGAAAATCTCAAAAAGAAAGGAAAGTTGGAACAATTTTATGTCTCACAATAGACTAAATTTTGACTACAAGAAGTTTTTTATGTTTTTTACTAAAGCAACTTCCACATTTATGAAAAGAAACCATTGCCAAGCTTTCCAAAATTTGTTTCTCAAACATGAACCCAATATTTAAATGTGGATAAAGCCTATATTTGACTTTCATACAAAATTTGCATCCAGATTTATAAATAGAAAATTTAAAATTTAGCTCAATTGTAGGTCCCAAAAGAAGTGATGTATGGAAATGTGTTTGCACCACACGATAGCAAATTTTAGATCCTGAAAAAATAGGTACTTGCATTTTTTCTTGACATGAAGATAGTAGCTTGCTATAAACACACATGACAACTTTGACATAACCAAAATGCTCACTTTGTAGTTCCTTATAGCACCGTTGCTCCAAATATTTTGTGATGTGTTCCAACATGCAGTGAATATTTTTGAAGGTCAAATCCAGAAAATCCATAGAAAAGAGAAACCCAACAAATGCATTGGTAGTAAACAAACACCGGGCATTGTAGGGTTTTGGGAATTACTAAAACCAATCTCCTCCCCAAACCGTGGTAAATATCTCTTTACAACAGTCTCTCTCTCTCTCTCTCTCTCTCTCTCTCTCTCTCTATATATATATATATATATATATATATAATCACACAAATATGTAAAATGTTTTGACAAAAGTCTAATGAAATAGAACCAAATATTTGCATAATCACTAGGAAAACTAGGATGAAATAGCATAAACTGACTTATCTGATAGGACAAACATAAGGTAAAGTTTTCATGAATCACAACCATTATCTTCATAAGAAAACTAAGCTCTTTGCATAACAAAACAACTATATTTTTTCTATTCTATCATGCATGTTTATTGGATCTTTAGTTATTGCAGTAGAATCATGATCAATAATATTCATGTAAATCCATATCTTTGGCACTTTCATTTGTCAGCAGTTGACTCTTTCCACTGCATTATTTCCTTCCTTTCAACAATTGCCTACCGCAATCTATGATCTTGTGAATTTCAAATGTGAAATATAAGAAATGGAGAATTACCAAAAAAGAGTTTTTTCCCAAGTACATTGTCACATTATGAAGTAGGTAGCCTTTCAAAAGTGGAACCCATGACTATTTCACAGTGACATACGCAATTTAAAAACAAATCAATGCTTAAAAGGAGCCTTATAATATCCTTCATACAATTTGTTTTTGTTTTCTACTGCACAACTATGCCTTTCAGCTATTACTATCGCACATAATTTTAATTAAGCACTTCTTCTATAAATTTTGATGGGTCTATCTAAGAGCTACTTGTTAAAAAACAAAGTGCATTATTATCGATGTAATTCAAACAACTAGTAAATAGTATCCAATGGTATTCTCAATTTTAAACAACAGGAAAGAAATCGCCCTGGGCTTGATAAGATCCTCCAAGTTCTTATTGTATTCTTCTTGTAATGAATACAAGGAAAAACTCATGGAATAAAGGATGAAAATAATCTAGAGGCTTCTGAGATTTCATCTTTGCGCTATTAACATAATAAATTTTGAGACTAGGATCTTTTAAAAAGGATAAAATAATAACTAATAACAACAAAGTAATGGACACATGATGTGCTAAAGTTAAATTCGTCAAGGAATAAAGAAATTATGCACAATACTTAAATTGGCAACTTCTTTGAGAATATAGACTATATCACGTCCTCAAAAAATTACAAATACTGAAGGCGGTAACTGAAAATTTCCTCATGTTGTTAATCTGGAAATGAAAACAGACACATAGAAATCTGAATGATATAGATAACCACTTCATCAAAAATAATAATCTAAAAACACTATACACGATTACTTTGGTGGGGAGCCACCTAAATCTCTCAAGTTTCAAATACTAACTAAATGAGCAAAAGCAAAAAGAATCAAAGAAACAACATTTAAAAAAATTTCATGTTCTCTCAAAGACAATGCACACTATACATACTAACTCATATGGCATGGATATGGCAAACAAATCCACATGATATCATCTTCATTTAGATACACACAAGTACATTGAAGAAAACAGGGAACAAAAAACACTGCAACAATTTTTGAAGATACAACATATAGCATCAGTGGCAAAAGGACCATACGATAATGATTTTATAAATGATACAAGAATGCCTCAAATTTTCCGTCTAGAAATTTCAATATTGATTAAAGTGGATGGATATATTTTATCCAGCATTCCAGGAAACTGTGGGTGCTTGGTCCTGGAAAAGGGTGGAGGACAAATGAAAAATGGAGTGGCAACAAGCTCAATATCCCAAATAGAAACTCGATTCTTCCTTTCACCAACACTTGATTCATCCCACCCAACCTGCTTGGAAAATAAACAAAAACACATTAAATAAGATGACAAGACCCTCATACATGAAGAGTTAAAACTTTTAGTAACATCGCAGCGTTGGGAACCCTTACTTCATAAATTTGACAGGAAATGAAGCATGTATTTCCAACAATGAATACCTAGATATTACGCCACTGTGATTTTGGTCATTTAAAAGGATTAAGGTCACTCATTCCTGTAATGGTACACATATACCTGCACAAGAAAAAAGACAAAATCAAAGCTTCAATATCAAGAAACAAAGAAAAAATAACTTTCCTAGCACAAATCAAAATGATAAATAGCAGAGAAAAACACATACAGGTGAAAAGTAGTGATCTAGTGAATTAATGTTGTTTTCTCTGTTGATGAAACTACTATGACTATTTCTTAGTAAATTGGATTGATTTGGATCAAAATCTATTAGATATTCACCCTCACCTATGTGTTTGGATATTATCGGACTGTAACTAGTCAATATCCATCTCGATAATAAAAAACACGTTTTAAGCACAGTTCTAACCTCCAAGAAAGTGTTGTGACCTTGGAGTATGGATCTGTATTTTGTTCTTCTCTCCAAAAAATTTGAGTTCAAGTGAATTATATGAGGTGCTTGCTTTGTTGATGCGTTCTAGCTCACTGGTATGGTTGAATGAGTGGATGGAATGGAGAGGTTGGGTGGATGGGCATGGGATGGGTAGGCTGGAATTGTTGGGATATTTGGATGGATGGCTTGGAGAATGGGAAGGTTTTAGGCCATTGTGTATCAGATTCGATTCATTCACTTGTTCCATTACCAACCCAGCTATGTTATCTTTAGACATAAAAAAAAATGTATTTATGACAAATGATGGATCCATGAAATACAACTCTACACTAACAAATTATTCAACAAAGAAAGGATAAATCCTACCTAACCTTAAAAAATTGAACGGAAGCAATACTGAAATTAGATATAACTACCTTAAGGGAGCATTCGACAGCGGTGAAAATCGAAGTCATTTAAGCCCTGAAAGGTTTTTGAAGTTTATATCCAAAAGGAAACCCCAAGCCCCTCTTAAACACAAAATTCATGCAGAGCCCAAATCAGGGTTTTCAATGCCGATCAATTTCTTGTTGTAGAGAGCTCCACCATCGATTCCTCGAGGTTGTTAAAAATTATGGTGGCTCGAGAAATGAGAACGAGTTACCTCTTTGGAAAAAAACTCCAATATGCCCTTGTGTAGTGATGCTTAATAAATTAATTCTAATGAATCAATGAGCTTTGTCTCGACTACAGTCTATCTCCCTTCAGGTGGAAAGTATAGGGTTTGAGGTTTTCCAAATTCTGCAACACACCGATGGAATTACCAAATTGTACCAATTCATTGTTTGGCAGAAAATCCAAATGAAAATGAATATATTTATTTTCTTGTTTTTTATATATATTTGTTGTTATTTATTGTATATTATTTATAATATAATATAAAACTAGGATACCATTGTTTATATGTTATTAAATTAACTTACTAATATATATATATATATATATATGGTGGGAAGAGTTTTGGAACATTGGAATTTAGATGGGCTGTGTCAAATTCGAAAGCCATGTGGCCACCAATCAAGGGAGATGGGATGCAGGACAAAACATTCTTATATTGACACATGCGCAATATAATGGGAGGTGATCTATAGAGGAGTTTCAACAGTTGGACGTCACGGGAGAGCTTGTAGAGGTTATAGTCCATAATGAGTACCACTTTGTACTTCCTATTAGTCATGTTGATTCACTAAATCATGTTACAGAATAATCCATTTAATGTTAATCCATGGAATCAGGTGGTTGCAGTAAGCGGTGCAAATCTGCGTCATGCAATAATGTTGAGATGTGACACATGAGGGGGTCTACAATTTACTAAATTCTAACACTATGGATGGATTCAGAGACTCTAGATCCATCTGCAGTGTTAGAATTTAGTAAATTGTACAAATTCATTGTCAAAATTGCAATTTTCCATTGCAAGAGTGACATGACTAAAAATGACCAAATGTTATGTGGTCCATTTTAGTCTAGATATCATGTGACCAAATTTGGTCATTTATCTTGGTCTTTTTTAGTTCAATTTTTATCCTATGACCAAAAGTGGTCATTTATATTGGTCTTTTTTAGTTAGGTCACTTAAATTTATCAATTTTGGTCATTTATTCCTTGAAAAAAATTGTGGTGACCAAAATTTTTTGGCCTCCTGGTCACTAATCTCTCATTTTGTACTAATGTTTCTCAAAGACTTGTTGACATTTTCCCAAAACCATTTTCAAATTAGGATGGGTTTTAGTTTTGTTTTTATCCAGATCTTGGATGGCATGGAAGTGAGAAATAATACTAGAATGACATTTCTTCAATAATTTTTCCATCCAATGAGAACTTATTATTTCAGGGGAGATTGCTTGGATCCCTTTGAGGGTGTGAGTATGGGAGTTGTGAGTAAAGATTAAGTAGAATTCCTTGAATTCCACTGTAATTCGGCCTAATGTGCATATCCATTATCTATCACAACCACCCATATCTATGGCCAACATATGAGTTTTGAGATGATAATTACCCAATTGGAGTTTTATATTTTCACAATGCCCTCGACATTTCATCATCTTCACCTTATCTATCATAATTTGAAATTTGGGCATTGGTGGACATAACAATCGAGTTCCTTATCCAATCATTGGTTAATAAAGTTGTGAGTACTTCCACTATCAACCAATACTACCACCTTGTGATGCTTGATGTAACCCTGAAGGTTCAAGGTTTGTGGGGATGATACACTGGATAAAGTGTGAAGAGAGATCAATAGTTATTCTTTATGGACTTTAGTTTCCACTTCTTCTTACATAGGAGGAGTTTCTTCAATAGCCTCAAACTTATGAGTATATTCCATAATGATGCCTTCATAACTTGTAGGACTTGTCACATCAATGAGGAATAAATTTTGTTCTTTACATTTATGACATGGAGCATACTTTTCATCATAATTATAGTATAGTCCTTATGTTTTTCGGTCCTCCATTTATGATGGATATAACTTATGTACTTTTCAGGGAGGAGAAGGAATTGTTATTTAGGTATTGACTTGTGTAGGGCATGAGCGGGGAATGAAAGAGGGTTTGTATGATTGTGCATTAATCATTGTATCCAATTCTATATCCCTCTATGATGCATCCAAAAATTTAGTAGGATGTTGCATTTTGACTTGTGCTTTAATTTCCTCCTTTAGGCCACTAATGAAACATTATTTATAGAAATAATTTGTTAATTTATCTGTATGGTTGGATAGTTTCTCAAAAGTTGAAATAAAATATGCAATTAAGCATGTTTGGAATAACTTTGTAAGTTGCCCCAAATAGTGAGGATCTTGCTCATAATGGTCATGGAGTTTAACAAATAGACTCCAAGTATTGTAGCACCTATAGGATTTTTTATGCCTCTCCCACCATTTCCATCTTTCTAGATCCAAATACAAGACCCCCACCTTACGTTTCATCATGCCATCCATAATACCATGAAGACTAAAGTAATTTTCCACTGGAGTAACTCATCCTGGTGGGTTAGAACCATCAAACATGTTTAAGTCTAATTTAGGAAAACAATTCCCGGTGTTATTATCCATAGAGTGTCATTTATCACTATGAGGAAATAACAAAGGTTGTTGTTGGATAAATAGTCCAAGTTGGAAAGTTTATTCATGGTGTGGCTCACTATGTTGTGTATTCCATGTTCTTCTACATGTGTGGTACTAATTGCCAAATTTGTTAACTTCTCATCCAACTTTGTCTCCCAACGATTTAATTTTAAATCCAACATATTTTCCCATGTTTGATCCCAACTATTGATGTTCTATTGAATCTATTCATTAAGATATATGTATTGAGATTCTAGGTTGTCCAACCTGTTGGCAGTAGAATGATATTGTTTGGGGTGTTGGTGTGAGGTGGTTTATAGGGTTTTTCCATGGGTGGAATGTGTCATATCCTAAGGATGTTACTTATGCAACTCTTAAATTTTTGCACTTTTGAATACTTGTGTTCATCAGTAGCATGAAATGTGTACTCTATAATGCCATAGGTTTCATTGACTTTTGATTTGCCAATAAAAAATGAGGTTATTTTTCTTTAGACTTGTCAATTTTGGATTTCTCAAAAGGGATAACTTGTACGTCCTACCACACATCCAATTTTTTTGTTCAAAATATGAAATTGTTACCACAAGTACTATGTTTTTTTTTCTTTTAAATACAACTAGTGGCACTCAATTTGGGTTTTTAAAACTTTAGATATAACAATTTTACTCAGAACACCTGCTTAAGGCTAGTTTGCGGGACATGCAAATTACCTAATGTGAAGTGAGTGTATCTATGAAATGATAGTGACCCATAAGGTTAAATTTGGACACTAGTTACCTCATTGTTTCCTTTCTATGTATTGCGATATTTAGACCCTAAGGTGTTGCATAAAAAAATGGGAGTGAAAATTCCAAATTGACTAGGGAAAAGTGAAAGATCCAACCCCTAGGGAAAATTCCCTTAACATTAACCGAGTATGTCTCCAAAATTATAGTGACCCAAAAGATGAAACTCAAACACAAGTTACCTATTTATGTCTTTTATGTACCCTATGAGTTTTAGATTTTGAAATGACATAGAAAAAAAATTTGGAGTGAAAATGCCAAGATGACTTTTTTGAAGAGCCAAATCTTAGAAAATTCTTCCCTTTTCCCAAGAAAGAGCTTGGATACCACTTGCAATATGCTTGAACCTAGAAATTCGTAGAAAATATAGGAAAAACATAAAAATCGATAAAATTGATAACAATGTTCACTTGCCTCTCCAAGGGGGAAACCTCCAAGCACACTAGCTCCAAATAAAATGACAATTCTTGACTTCACATTACATATCTTACTACTCTATGTATAGTACTTTAATAACCCAAGTCCAATTACTTGTGGTCTCGCTATTAATGAGGTCCAACCACTTAAGGGACTTTAATTAATAAGGAAGACCATTTTACACTAAACAACTATCCATTAACTAATTAATGGATCATATGGCCTTGTACATAGATAAAGTAGGGGGACTAGGGTAGGACCCTAACAATGCCTTTTCATCCATTGGGCACTTTTCATCTTCTATATCTCAAGATTCAAAACATTTCCTAGATTATTTGTTCCATGTTTTTTCATTCATTTTAGGTCATTTTGGTGGATTTTAGCCAAAATCGTATTGCTTCTCATCACTGCCATTTTTTTTATCATGCACAATCAATTTTCTAAATACTTCTAAGTCTATTGGGTATAGCCATGTTTTAGTTAGAGGTATCTTGTAAGTGATGATGTTTTTTTTTTCTCATAGAAAACTTATTATAAAGTGTTTTTACTCATAGTAGACATTATTATAAGACCAAGTACAACAATATTAAACATCATTTTTCTGCATTGTTTTTTATACATGGAAATTATGAACCCCAACTATATATTAACATAGTAACTCACTTTATCATAGATAAGGACACCATAAGATTTGCATTTTACACCTTTATCTTGAAAGATAATCTCATTTAGGGATAATTCCCCAGTAATGGATAATGAACACAATCCAACTATAGTTTATTTTGGATAATCACCATGTAATGTACCTAGGGAGGATAATATGAGGCACCTAGGAAGGTACACAACGAGAATGAAGAATGCAATGTGACTATAATTATGAAACAGGTCCACTTGGTAGTTGGTGGGTAGTAAATAGACCCACAACATAATTAAAAGAAATAGATATAATAATGAGGGGTAGTTGGCTTAAAAACATATGAATAATCACTAGAAAGTAGAAATACAAGTGTATCATTGTATTGAGATATGTTGGATGTTGAGGCTTCTATTGTAACAAGCATGAGTTGTGAAGTGATTCCTTCTATAATGACTATTTAATGGTTTTACCTACCTTATGTGTTCTCTCTATACTCTTTTGTTGTCTACTGTGTGGATGCATTTTAGTATTCCAAAGTCAAGGGTTCATCTCTCATATTTGATCTTTTATTGAGCAAGGTTCACTATTGAAAGCGTTGACTTCAAAAACAATTAAATACAATCACATAAGAACGTTCACAAGTACATAGAAAGAACCGTCAAGGTAGGGAACACCGTTAAATACTCATTATAGAAGGAATCACTCCACAAGCCATGCTTGTTACAATATAATACACAACATTCAACATATCTTATTAAAATTATACTCATGTATTTATGTTTCTCATAAGTATCCCTAAAAGTTTATACCAACTATCCTTTATTATTATATTCATTTTTTAATAATATAGATAACATATTTATTACCCTCCAACTATCAAGTATACCTACTTCACAATTATTATTCCAATATACATGTATATATAAACACACCTCAAATAAAATTACATTGCATAAAGTACTTTATGATATATATTGCTAGCGCTTTTCCTTAGAGATCACAAAAAAATAAAACAACCTTCATCCCATAATGATTAAATAAAAATTTATCATTAAATCATTTATTAATCATTTTCATAATTTATTTTTTTAATTAATAATTCACTTAAATTAATTTATTACATTAAGACATTAATTTTAGAAATTAAAGTTTTGAATTAATATGCCAAACAATAGTTGCAACCTTGTAGAACCTTTGTTAAAAAATAACACTATAAAAGTTTTACTCTATTAGATTATAATATTTATATTATAATCTTCCAATATAAAATGTAGATATGTGTTTTTTTTTTCTCCTGTATATGGTTAAATTGCGATACGGTATTGTGTTAGCCTTTCCTTTTAGAGTATGAAGTAAAACCACTTCTCATTGGTTGGCTACAGCGAAGTTGATTGCAACCGTTATGTATAGGTGGCTAAGATAATTCCGCATTCGAGATATTGTGATTCCAAATTTGTTCACGGGACTCGTTAATGTTGTCGTATTCTCAAAAATGGATATTTGGAATTAATAATAATAATATTAAATATGTAATTTTTTTATTTGTACTTTAACATATTTATATTCTTTTAACAATATTTTAAAAAATATAAGATTTTTTAAATTATATTTAATTCTAATTAATTTAAAAATCATCAAAATATTTTTAAATTGTATATATTATATTAAAATATAATAATTATTTTTAAAATCATTATATTTGAATTGATTTTCTATATTAAAAACTATTTGAAACCCTTGTGTCACATGTCCTGGAGTGAATAGTGATATGTAACCTATAAATATGTTTTTATCTTTATAAGACACAGGTACGACTTGAGTGAGCCTAATGGTTAAGAACATGTGTTTCCTCTTAAGGGGTCACATGTTCAAATCTAAAGGGGGTAGGGTATGTACACCTCTGTAGACTTTAGTAGTCAAATCATTGTGTGCAGGGGGTCCCTCGTCCCACAAATAAGGGGGTCTCGTCCATAAATTTGGTGTTGGCTTGGTTGTGACCTTAAAATTAGATTATTATTATAATTTTATACTCATTACACCAACCCATCATGACTAGCAATGAAGTAATGCTTGTGTATGCATTTATAAATTAATTGGAATACACATGAGTTTTAATGTTGCGAACATATGTACAGGAGTAGCAGGTGCAGGGTGATTGTTACGAAGAAGATATTCCTATGGCTTGGGGTGGACCACAACATACATGATGACACCAGAAATAAAATCCATTCTAAAAAATGCTAGATAAATGAAAGGAGCTAACAACGAAGGGATAGAGTATGTACCTCAACCGAATGTTCAAAGAAGACCATCATTGAGCTCCCGATCAAATGCTTGATCCCTACAATTCATTCTCAACAACAAATATATATCATTTCTAGAGGTGTCACGATAGCTGCCAACATAAGGTAATATCATTTCCCGCCCAGCCTTTTATGTTTTTTTTCGTCTTTTTCATATTATAAAGCTTGAAAAAGAATAAAATGTGCTTATAAAAAAACAAAGAGGAAACGAGTGTCACAGTCAAGTAGACTAGTTCTACGGAATGGGGTCTGGACACAAAGGCGTTCATGCTAGATAGGATGTATTTGAGGATTGAGGTAGAAGACATATATTTCATTACCATACTATCTCGGCAAGGTGAGGTGGTCAATATTCGGGCTCGTGGAGCCGGTGGGGGCATGAGTATTGATGAGTACATAACCACATATTGTCTTCCCAGCACTGAAAAGTGGGAATTCAAGTCCCTATTAACGTGATCCAGAGCCTCGACCTCAAGGTGACCATTTTAGTTCTGGCTAGGATATCAGGTTCGGCATCACTACACCAGGCCTCACAATTCCTATGGTATAGATCAAGGACATTTCGAGGCAATGCAAAGACATGTGCTTAGGGTACCCCGTCTATGCATTAGACTATTTAGGCGTTTAGTGAACGTTGTATTTTGTTATCATGATCATCATCCAGGGCCACAGGCATAAATGCCAGTTATTATTTTATATCAACTATGTATATTTTGATGTCTAAAAGCCCAATTTTGTACTAAGACACCATATTTCTTGGAACTTTTATTCGAAAATAAAAACTTATGGCTTCTAGTTTGATATCTATACATGTGTATGAATGTGAAAGTAAATGTATATGTGCATGTTTCTTTCTTAGTTATGTGACAAATGCCAATCTAAAATATAATTTGCATATGAATCGACAACTTGATTATAACGTCTAGGTATATGAACATATGTAATAAACTCAAAATGTCGTTCCAACAACCTTACCCTTAAGAATATTATGAGCAATGTAGGATCTCTAATGAGGTACCAACCATTCAATTGTGACACAATCAACTATGAATCTAGGTGAACCTCTAAAGACCAAATTTCATTCCAAATGGCATACCGTAAAAGTTCAATTACCGCACTATACTCAACCACTTTGTTCGAGGATGGTTGGAGGCATACTCCTTCTGAAGACACAAGTTGACCCTTAGGTGCATAAATGACCCAAGCAACATAAGCTATGTTCTGTGTATGGCGACTGACACCATCCGCAAATCATAAGTACGTCAAAGACTTCGTCGACATCTTATAACTAATAGGAAGCATGTCAACAAATTGACGACACTATAAGCAAAACCTAAAGTAATGCAAAACTGTACAATAAGTTACAAGGTACCAGACCGGCCTGGGAACTCAGGCATAGTACTTCTTAAGGTAGAGCCAATTTCTAGGCTCCTTCAACACATTCCCTTCATAGTCCTCTAACTCATAGGTTCCCATCTCTAGGACACACCCCACGATCTAAGGACCATGCCACATAGGATTAAACTTAGCTTCCCCCAATAGGTTTGTTGGTTTGGTCATATAAAAGGACCAAGTCACCCTCATTATACAGCAGGGATGGATGGACTTGTCGTACTAGGCCTTAAAACGACTCTTATTCACTTCTTTTGCCACATAAGCATCTCGACGCTCGTCAAGTTGCTCAAGGGGGACTAATTGTTCTTCTAACGCAGAGGTGTTATGAAAGAGTTTTAGCGCTAGTTTCAAGGAAGGGATTTCACATTCAACAGGTAAAACTGACTCCACCCCATGAAATAACTAGTACGAAGAAAAACCGGTGGAAGTCTTAACCGCGGTCTGGTAATCCCACAAATTAGGGTACAAAATGGTATGCCAATTAGTCTTGCTTTGTGCGATGTTTTTTTTACAGAATGGCCTTAAAAGATTTATTAACCGCCTTGACCTAACCATTCACTTGGGGGTACTAAGATGAAGAATGTTCTTGCTTAAACTCCAACTTTAAAGCTAACTCTGCCATCATATTATTCCGAAAGTGACTTCCATGATCAGTGACAATCTCCTTTGGGATCCTGAATCGGGCGATAATCTGATTGAATACGAAGTGAGTGGTTTTCTCACCATCATACTTGACTATAGGCATAACCTATTCCCATTTCATGAAGAAATTCACGACCACTATAATATGATGATGCCCCTAGCTGACGTTCGCTTGCAATCCATAAAATCCACCCCCCACTTAGTGAAGGGACCGATGATGATAATAGGGTGTAACGGGGTGGGATGTGAGCGCATGTTCTGAGAAAACACTTGGCAAGGCTGAGATCTCTTGATCGCATTAACGCAATATTTAAAGATCGACGACCAATAATAACCCGCTCTTAAAATCTTTTGAGTTGTAGTCACACCCTGCTAACACAAAAATTGTTCACTTAGCTCTCCATGGTCTAAACCATAGCCATACATCATATTCCCACCATTATTTCCTTCATTTTGACCTTCACAATTGTATTTCCACTAAAAATGGTCTAAAACATCATTATTCCTTCCCATAAATGAAGGGATGATGAGCATTTATTGTGATTTATCCCCACTCTCTCCAAAAAAGGGTCAAAACCTAAAAACGAGAATGGGTCAAAAAACCCTAGATAAATACCATGGACAGTAAAATACCATGGATCAGAAACCCTAATACCATACTATAAATACATTGTGAAGGACTCCTCCAAAGCACTTTTTGGCCATTCCAGAAGCACTTTTTTCCATTTTCTCTCAGTCACACCACATACTTTTCCTACGATATTTTTCCACACCATTTCCCATGGTGTACGTTGAGTTCACTCTATACGCATTTGGATCCATTCCCCCATCTAACAACAAGTTATGGAAGAGGCTAGAGACCCAAACCATGGAGCTGCATAACCACTTCCAAGGACAGATACGGTGGCCCATTTTTAGAAAAGATATTTTTATTTTGTTTTATGCATTAGTTAGGTTATATATGTGAAAACCCTAAAATATATTTTTTATTGTTGTCTTGTTTCTTTTATTGTTGTTGAACTCTTCCTTATGCTCTGGACGAGCTAAGGTTGGTGCTTTTGCACGTAGTAGGGGGGAAATCCCCACTACAATTTTGGAGACCATACTCTGTTGATCCATACGGATCTCTATTTTTGCAAGTTTTTCTATTGGTTTGTTCTCTCTTTGTTGCCTTCAGTTGTCACAAAAATGACTCTCTTGCAATAGATCTGAACCAGTATTGCTTCAGTGCTTTCCCACAGGCCCTAACTGACAGCCATTTTTCAAAAAAAATTCTTGTTCAGATTGATTCGATCTTATCCGGCTGAAAGTTGCGACCTAGTCGCACCTTTTTTCCCGATAAGTGTGACCTAGGTCGCACCTTTTGCCCCGATAAGTGCTGTCTGGCCCAAAAATCCAGATCACACTTGTCCCAAATTCCAAAGCGACCTCGGTCGCTACTATGACTCGGTTTTGAGTGATCTGTCACACTTAATTCTCTATTTTGCGTGACCTGAGTCAGTCGACTATTTTTCTGTCATGATCGTGACTGTTTATTAGTTTTATGAGACCGCGATCACGTCTATTCTGCTGACATGTGTGGACTACAGTTTTCAGTCTATTTTGGTGCTTCATATCCCTGTTTCAGACCCCCTGTCTGTGTTAATCCCCTTTTTGACATGTTTCTATCCAGGTCTGATCCTTTCTAGCCGAGTCTGTTTTGAGATTCTACTTACTTGGTTTGTGATCCGTTCTAGTCGAACTTTGTGGTTGAGATCCCATGTATGTTTCCTACATTTGATTAGTTCCTTTTACTACTCATTTACTTCAAGTACATTTTATTTATGGAAGAAAAAGTTATTTTGCAGCATATTTACTGTTCTTTACTGCTTTTTATATGCATTATATTTACATCCCGATAGTGAGATTGCTACATATTCATCATGGATTGTTGGGGTTTGTATACACATCAGTTGCACACATCTCACACCATATAAGTGAAAACGCTTGGTTCATGACCCCAAGCAAGCCTTAAAATTAACTTAATATAACCAACATAGTAACTTCATTTGAGGACAAAACAATATTGTAGCTAAGTTAGGACTTTGGGGATAGGCATCCAAACAACACTCCTCTGTCACTTACATATTGAGACATAGTTGTTTTCCATTAGGGGACCAAAATCCTCTTGTACTTGTTGACATAGTCACAACCAGTTTGTCGGGAGGCCCCTTGCTCAGCAGGAGTAAGCCGAAAACGAAGGGGTTCCAGAAGTCAGGGTGGAATACCATACTCCATCTTGCACTAAAGGCTAACCCTTCATAGTCCTCCTTGTATCACCCAGCAGGGGGTCGAGGGCTAAAGGGCTTGAGCATCAGTAAACCAAATGGGTGTGTCATGAAAGAGGTAGTCTAGTTGCCATTATTTATAGGGATCTTTTACTAGAGGTCCTTCTCGATAGTGGGATTCTCTTAGCCTATATTTTTGTTCCATTTCATATTGTATGACTAGGATTTCATCACCCTGCTAAGGATATGATTTGTGAGGGGATTCCAGCTTGTAGTTAGGAGTTTGCTTGCACTTTTATCCCATAGATTAGTGTGTCATTTTATTTTATAAGTAGTGTTGCTTGTTTTCTTTCTGACCACTATGTTGTAGACTTGCCTTGCTATGACCCACTGCCACAGTTAGGTAATAGAGATTGTTGTTGTCCTATGAGTCATCATTTCATACGCTCTCCTTCTACACACTCGGTTGTAGTTGGGTTTTTTTATCGTGCGATTGATACTCTTGTTTTTTTATTCATTACACAACATTCCATCACACCATTATAGCTCCACCATGCTACTCACATAGGCTTAAGGGGAATACCCCCAGTTCGGATCCTTGAACCATCACCATCAAATCCATATTCGACATTGTTCACCACCTTCGAAGCCACCCACGACCTTTGAGTCTGATTTAGATTCATATCAGTCTGAACCCACCTTGTTCACTGCTCCATCTAGCCCCATGGCTAGTGCAAATCTTGATCCCTTTCAGGGAGGGATGGTTATTAGTGGGCTTATGTCCATTCCACCCATCATTATAGGTATTCCTTCCATAGAATAAATAGGTCCTAGTCCTAGTGGGACATTCCAAATTGCACACATTGTTGCTAGTCTACTGCCCACTATTATTGTCCCCACTCTAGCTCTCGTGTTTCCAACCATTCCACCATTTATAACTGGGGGAAGTGGCCCTTCCACTTATGTTTCGACTATTCCTACCATTCTAGTATTATTCCTAATGTCAGAAGTGAACCTTACACACCCCCAGTTACATAGGGGAACTATGCTCCCGCCGTCGTCGCCACCATTATTGTCCCTCCCCAATCCATTCTCGGTTCTATTCTACCTTTCATGGCTAGTCTCAACCTGCCTGATTTGGCACAGTTGACCAATGACCCAATTCTTCATAACCCACAATGGCCTCCTATTCCTACCAAACTTCCCTCATACATCCCTAAGTTTGAGGGTAAGGTGGGGGAGGATCCTCAAAATCACATTATGTCATTCCATCTATGGTGTTTATGTAATAACATAGTGGATGATTCTATCTGGTTTAGGTTATTCCAGCGCACACTGACTAGTGCTATGGCCAAGTGGTATATTGAACAACCGAACTTTTCCTCATTAGCCTTTATGTTCTTTCAATACTTCTAGTTACCCTTTTGTTATGACTAGGGAGTGGAAATCTTATTATCCTGTCAACAGAACACAACTACCCATATCACGGATCATATCCATGAATGGAAATGTAATCGTAGCTTCTGTAAGATCTAGTTGGATGATAGGATTTTCCTAGAGTGCTTCCTCAAAACCTTACTCCCCCCCCATATCCAAGGACGTTTCATCTGAGCGCCCACAAACCGAAGACGAAGCCAGCCTTACGGCTCAGTAGTTCGATCTTATATACACCCAATCCGGTTACTTGTATACCATTATACCCGATTCTCCCCATGTTGGCTCCTCACGTTGAGATATGTCGGGGGAATTCCATGCTGCTAATGGAGTCATCGGATCCATTACACAACACCCTCACTTTTATTCGGCATCACTAGTGATGCCACCCCATTCTGGTCACACCCCTAGTGTTGTCCAACCAGGTTACACCCTTGACTATTCACATGTAACATCTCAATCCAAATCCACTCCTTCCTATGCACCTCCCACACCAAATCCTCACGTTCATGGACCGAATTTTTTGGCACACTCATGTACTGGCCAAATGACCGGCTTTGCAGCCCCACTAGCCACTCTGGTCTATTACGCACCACCTATGTAGTTGGATCCATCTTCGGCCCCAACTCCTCCTGCTCCTACATGACATGTCTATGCACAACAAAAACTCCCTAACCAACCCACCCCTAATAAACAAAAAGGGAAAGGAAGGAATAAGAGAGGTAGGAATCGGGGTAACAACCAAAACCAAGGAGGTGGCAAATAGGCCAACCCTCCAAACAATAATGATGCCGAACCCCCTACACAGAATCCCCATCCTCCCGATCGACCTGGGAAGAACCCACAGTTACGGAATAACCATCAACGTGCCATGTGTAATACTTATGGCCATTACACTCATTAGTGTCCTCACTTGACTCGCATCCACCACTTACTCCAAAATGATAGGAAACATGATCACAACGTGGTTGCTCCTACTCATCCAAACCCAACACCACTAGGTCCTCCACCTATGGTGATCCAAAATCCCCTACCACACCAATGAATGGTTGAAGCCCAACCCTTGGCCCCATAATCTCTCGCAACCACGCATGCAGCTCAACACATTGATCCTGGTGTCCATCACCTCATGATGTTATCGTCTGATGTCAACCTTCAGACTCGACGAAACCAATATGGTTCCACCACGAAAACTATTGACTAGTCTACAAAATCTACCTTTGCCACTCCTGACATGTCTTTTCATTTACTCAGACCCCATATGAACAAGAATACCAAAGTCCTATGAATCCCTATGCTTCTTGTCGTGAACAATGCCATTTCCAGAGCTATGCTCAACTACAATATAGTTGATGACTTAGACCAGTCCCCCACAACCATGTATACTCTGGAAGTGCTAAAAACTTGTCCTTCGCAACATAAAGCATTGTTATCCATGCTAGGTGTTGTCAAGCCCTCTGACTTTAGGTTGATCACCTTCGACTTAGATCAAGGAAAACCCCGAATTCCATCATCCATCGCCTTCTAAGTTCAGGTCACAATTCAGAATTTGGTCATTCATCGATGCATCATTGACGAGGAGGCGTCCACCTGTGCTATGTCAACCTTTGTTTGGAAGAAACTCGGTTCCCTTACCCTTCAACCTTCCACCATGGCTCTTCGGGCCTATGATGGCTTCCTTACTAAACCCCAAGGCATTCTCACGAATGTCCCTATTGAGTTAGCCGACAAAAGAGTGTTGATTGACATTGAGGTTGTCAACACCCAACTTGATTACAACCTCCTCCTAGGACATAGTTACATGTATGCAATGAGAATCATTGCCTCTACCGTCTTTCGACTCTTGATGTTCCCTCACGACGATAATATCGTGACCATCGACCATCTGACGTACTATGATCCGAAGGAGACAGACACTCTGAAACACGTCACTACTAGATTTCAATCCAAAATGCGACGGTTTTTTCCGACGTCGCGCGGATTTTTTATTTTAACAGTGCCAAAAATCAGGAAGATAATTTTTTTTTTTGTAATGATGGTGATTAGCGTCGCTTAAGCGACGGCTAGGCTTTCAAGCGTCTCTTAAGCGACGTCTCTCCTCCTAAGCGTCGCTTAAGCGACGGCTATCCTCCTCTAAGCGTCGCTTAAGCGACGGTGCTTCAATCATTCAATAATTTACTAATGTTTTCTCAATCATTTAATAATTTGTCGTAATCGGTTTATTATTTAAAATGGAAAGCGACGCTTAATACATTATCCCACACACATTAAAATGGAAAGGCTAGGTTCATTTTTCAT
>LPNX010825697.1:328159-382717 GCA_001517045.1 Pseudotsuga menziesii | reverse complement strand
AGGCTTTTAGTGGGATTTTCAGGGAAATATGGTAGGTAAATGGACGAATGAGCCATGGAATGGGGTAGATGAGGTAGTTAACCATTTTTGGGTGTTAACAAAATGGGCCTTCAAAAAATAATACAAATTCCATGTCATCAAGTATTAGCCAATCAAAATTCTTTAAAATTAAAAAAGGGAGCACCTCTTAAACATATTTTTAATATAAATTTGGGGATAGGTATCATAAAAAACTATTTTTTTTGTATTTTTGACATATCTCCTTGTGTTTTTACTCAAATGTCAATTGGGAGAGCTCTTTGGATGCAGAATTAAATTTCACATCAAACGCGTACCTACTCGACATAATTTTGATAGGCCCTACTACCCCAAACACAAGAAATACCTGGAAAAATGTGATGATGATGTCATCATCACATTTTTCTAGGTATTTCTTGTTTTTGCAGTAGCAGGGATTGTCAAAAGTATTTTGAGTAGGTACTCATTGGATGCTAAATTTAATTCTGCATCCAACGAGCTCTCCCGATCAAAATTTGAGTAAAAACACAGGGAGATATGTTGAAAATATGAACAAAAAAGTAGTTTTTTCTTTTCTTCCTCCAAAATTAATAAATATTACTTGATTAATTTTCCTTAGGAGGCCCATTTTGAGTTGAAATTTCCTCTAATGTTTGGTTTATTCTTGGTTAAGGACACAAAGAATCGATGGAATCTATTCTAACGAATGAGTCCAATGATTTGACATTTACTAATCCAATTATGACTTCTCTACTATAAAGAGACTGTCAAATCAACTTTGGAGAATCCAATTCTACATGTCAACATTAACAACAATGCACATTATAGGAGGAAAATAAGTTAGCTTATACATGTTGGCTTTCTAGACTTTAAGGATTCGAATCCCTCTATCCCCATCCCAAACAACTGATCTAATTTCTCTGATTCCATTTATTTAAATCAATTCTCAATCAGTTTGTATGTTACATCATTTTTTATTATGTCCCTCTAATACTTTTTATTACGTAACTCTTAAATATTGGGGAATATGGAAGAATTTAATGGAAAATAATTCGACTCTGATCCTAGTAAGAATCTATTTAACCAATTCCATCCTTGAACCAAAATGGATGGAATATATTATCCAAATAATAGATATATAATTGCAAGGTTGCAAGGTTGACATCAATTCAAATCTTTTGGATGGGTATCTCTAAAGTAGACTTGAACTGAAGTTCAGAAGATTCAATATTCTTTGAGAACTACCCGGTTTACAATACATCTTTCATTAGAGAGGAGATAAGATTTTAAAATCATGAAAAATGCTCCAGGACACCATATCTAATGATTTATTATGCCCTGTTTATTGATCACTGTTGTTTATTGCTCACTATTAAATGCAGACCCAGGTCCCACACAACACATCCCAAAGACAAGGAGCGGTAGAGAAGGAAGGGGGGCTGAGGAAGCACATATGTTCATCTCACAACCGATCACACAGAAGGTGGGCCACTAACTCTTTGAATTCACCCCCATTGGCGAAGCATGCATTTTCATCTCACAACCAATCACACACACCCAGGGTCCGTCACAACGCCATCCCACAAAGGAGGAAAAGGGGTAAGCAAAACCATTGGCATAAGAATGTGTTGGATGTATATGTTGCAATGGAAGCAACCTCAAAACCAATGTGAGATAAATAAAAAATTTAATTTAATCAGCGTCAAATTCCAATTAGTGTCAAAATGTTTTGAGAAACGACCCTTGTTTGAACTTTGCAGCACTTCCTTGAAATTTATTCTTTGGTTAAAATTTTTTGGTAGTTCACCATCTTTACAGTTACTGCGTAAACTCATTCTTAACATTAGATTACCCTCTTTTTAGTTCTATGGTCCCAAAATTTTAATGTGTACAAAATATACAAGATCTGATAAATAAATGCATAACTGATCTTCGGGATGGAAGTGGGGATGAATAATCTCGTTCATGTCCAGATAAAGATTATTGAACTCCATATTATTAGGGTTAGGATTTATGGTATCAACTGGAATGGTAACGACATTGATCTCAATGGGCTCTTCCTCTGTAACATCCATTACTATTAGAGGATATTTATCAGCCAACCATTTGTAAAATGCAGGAACACCCATATTTCCCAGGTAAAGAATCCTTGCAGATGCTCTCCAAGAGAAAAGTTTGAAACAAATGTTTCTTATAGGACGCCTAAAAGCTTGCTTGTACAACAATGGCGTTGTCTGGGACAATGACAACTACAATTTTTTCTTCACTCGGAAAAGAATTGCTACAAAGACATAACAAAACAAGCAAAACAATTGAAGCCCCGCCTCCACCCGAGGGTTTCACTACAGAGTAAAATATACTTCACATGTATAGATATCTTGTATCAATATCCCTCTCTATTGCAGTTGGAGAGAGTGGAAATATCTTGCTGACAGCATAATAACCCAAAAGAAAATGAGTTCGTCGCTATTTAGGGTTAATCGTTACGGTTAGGTTTTTGTTCCTCGGGGTTTTGGTGTGTTCTTCTATCCAAATGACGAGGAAATCACTTGCTGGGTTCATTTCTCCATTCCACTTGAATGGACTCAATGAAATTTTATTTCAAGAACTACGATCACTTTCTCATATGTGTATTTACTCATTTAAGTTTTTATGTTGGGTTAGAGAGGTCATGCTTTATTATGAGTTTACTTATTTTTATTTGGTTTTTATAATAAAAAAATGAAATAGGTCACAAATAGCACTTTGAAAATATTTTTGTCACCATATAAAAACAAAAAAAAACATCGTTGGATAATGGGGAAAGATCAAATAGTTAATGATTCTAATAATATGTGGTGTCAATAAACATTTTGCAATACTTAAGCATAAGTTAATATAGTAGGTCATAAATACATCAAAACACATTTAGGAGGCATATGCTATCACATAAGAAAATCATAACTATTTTCCACATAATTTGTTACTTGTTAGATCGATCCATAGGGTCATTCTTTTATAGCGCCAAGATGTAACAAACTCTCTTCAAGTGAGGAAGACTACCTAGGTCATAACACATAATGGCCTCCATGATTTTTGCCTTGTTTTGTGTCGTAGTCAATTTTTATGTTCTAATAGCTCAACCAATTGAATGGTTAGTTGATTTTATTCTAGAGCATGGTGTTCCAACACCCCCCCCCACCCCCCCAATATCAACATAATGTTATGGATATTCAAGTGGTGAAATTACTTCTGCAAACCCCGCCATAATTGCAACTTCCTAAATCAAAAGCACATCTCAAAGTTTCACAAACTTAGCTTCTAATCAATGCTTCATAAATATATCAATATGATCATCGATTATGCAATAAATAAGATCCACAAGTATTATACTAGTTGACATATGCAATGAACATGAAGCTCCACATGCTTCATCTTTCTATGTGTGATAGGATTGTTGGCAACTTTTATTGCACTATAGTTATCACAAATGATAACAATCGCAAACTCACCCAATATTTGCCAAATCCATATCGCCTCTATGTTTGCATTAACTACACCACGATATTCATCTTGTGTGGTTGAAAGAGAGGCTATCTTCTACTTCTTACACAACCAAACCATGGGTCCATAACAAAGACAAATCGCATATCCAAATTTAGTTTGTTTGTCGTTGTTGTCCCCTGTCCAATTTCAGTGAGTATAATCGACCACTAAGTATGGTGTATAACTTCAATATTATATATCAATTCAATAAGTGCTCTTGATATAACGAACAATTATCTTTGCAACATTCCAGTGGCTTTCTAACTAATCCTGCATAAATCGAGAAACCACACTAACAACAAAGGAAATATCAATTTAACTATAAGTTAAATAAATCAGGGTACCAACCAGCTATCTATAGAGAGTCACATCAACTTTCAGTGAATCACATTCTTTGGTCAAATTCACCCCCACTTAAATGTGTAGCACAAGATTTTTAGTCTTCCATTTTCAATCTTTGCTAAAGACCATTACATACTTAAGTTGAGAAACAAATATATTGTCATCCATTTGTAGAACTTGGATACCAAAAATAAATGTAAGAGACTAAGGTTAGTCATTTCAAAGGTATCATCCAATTGTTACTTCAAACCTAGTATCAAATTTTCATTGCTCCAAGTAATAACTAGTCCTTTCAAAGGTATCATCCAATTGTTTCTTCAACATAGTATCAAATTTGAATTGTTCCCAGTAATAACTAGTCATTTTAAAGGTATCGACCAAATATTTATTTAAAGCAAGTTTTATCATCTACCAAGTTTCACTATTAATGTTTCATTATTTACATGTAAAAAATAGGTGTTTTGATCTAATTCACATTGTTTGAAGCCACGATTGATAAAGAAACAATCATTCTTCTAGTACCAAGCCCTGGGGGCCTATTTCAAACCATATAAGGATTTTTTCAATCGGCAAACAAGATTGGCGTCCTTCATAAATTTCTCTAGTCGGATCTCCATGAAGAAATGCACTTTTGACATCCATTTGATGTACCTTGAATCCAAGTTGAGTAACAAGTGAAAGAGAATCAATCTAACAAAAATAATCTTTGCAACATGGGAAAAATTTCAAGTAGTTGATGCCTTCTTGCTGAGAAAAATTATTTGCAACCAAACAAGATTTATGTCTTTCAATAACATCACAATATGTGAATTTGGTCTTGTAGACCCATCAACACTTTACTATGTTATTTCCTTCCAGTAATGGAAATAAATCCCATGTTTTATTTTTCATTAGGGAATGGTACACTTTAGCCATAACCCTCTCCCATTTAGGATGCTCATCTACATTTGCATATGTATTTAGATTGCATGCCTCTAGTACATGTTCCATTATAGAAACACAATCACACTATTCCTAACTTCTAGTCTTCCTTGGTTTAGTTATATCTCCTGAATTGGCTCCAACAACTTCAATTTGTCTTAGTAGGCCATTGTGGTAAACAAGTGTTCTGCAGTGAAAAGATTCATGTATTCACTAATTCACCAAAGGACTATGTAGGGGTTCCAAAACTAGTAGGTAATTTAATAGTCAATGATCAACTACAAGTCAAGGAAGGGATATGAATCCATTTTCCAATTGATGCTCCAAAATGGTATTTAGTCAATATTAATTCTATCATAATTTTAAAAGGACCATTGCTCATCAAACTAGAAGTGGAATGCAACCATTTAATACATGAGGTCTTTTTGTCAAAGATAACATCCCTTTGAATGATGGTATGTTGTTTGATCATGTAAAACAATCTATATTCCTTTGATTCTTCATAATATATCATTGTGCTGCAAGCATGAATTTTCACATCCAAAATTTTTATGCAACCATTCAAGATGTTCACCCACTCAATACATCTAAATTTTTTAATATGTGAGACTAACAATTTCCCTCCACTCCATTTCTTAATAGGAGTTATATCAAATACAATTTTAGTAGGAACGAGGTTCAATAGATAGCTTATGCACAAAATTTAGTTGGCAATCCTTTGGCCGGAAGAAAATATTGTGCCATTTCAACCAAAGTCCATTTGTTTTACAATTCCATTATGCTAAGGTGTGTGATGTATAAATCTCTACCGAGGGATACCATTTTGTGACATGTGGTTTCCAAAAACTCAATTCACATATTTTCCACCAATGTATGATCTTAGATTTTTCATAAGTCGACCACATTTTTTTTTGCAAATGCCCTAAATTCCATGAATTTTTCAAATATATGACTCTTATTCTTCAAAAAATATACCCAAGGGTACCTGGAAGAATCATCAATGAAGTTTAAAATATACCTTGCACTTTCTAGTGATGGTTTCTTTAGGGGACACATATCATTGTGAGAAGTTCCAACTAAATCGATACAGTCATTTTGATGATAATAGGGTTGTTTAGATGTTGTTATAGACATTTGTGTGCCATTAGAATCAATTAGGATCCAAAAGTGATGCCACATGTCTAATCATCATTGGCATCCACATCCACATGTCCTCATCATCATCATTTCTGAAAATTGGCCCACAAAGCATGACACCAAAACCATGGATGATGTTAGCACCAAAATCCAACCTCTGAATTGACAAAGATTTTGGAGTGGGAGACACCCTATAAACTATCTCTATCTCACCATTGTCATGTTTGTGGGATTATTCACAATAACGGTGATGTTAAAAAACACACTAATGTTTCAAAATATAAAAAACATGTGCCAACAGGTGCACTACTTCAATACATGGCCCTTGCATCAAAATTATAAACCCATGTCGTATTTTTTTCAAATGCTCATGATGCAAAACACGACAGAATTGGGGCATCTTAATTTGTGCTAATTTAGAATAAATCTACAGCTTTATTATCAATGTAATGAAAACAACATGTCATGTTGGTGTTGCATTGGTATCATGTGTAAACTTTTGGCATCGGGTTAAAGACGTTTTTAGAATCAAGTCACAATCAAATATTTGCGATGCGTATCCAATTATCAATTATTATTTAATCATTGATTAATTAATTATCAATAAACATTAATTAATTAATCATAATTATTATTTATAAATATTACTTATTAACTATTAATTTGTTATTGTTAATTATTAAATATACCTCTACTTTTTGCACTAGGTGGTTGTCTTAATTAAGTGGAAAATTGACCTTGGTAACATCATTGTTAGAGGTTATACTTTTATATTGACACTCCTTAAATTACATCCATATTGATGTTTTGGAAAAAATATGGAAGAAAAAGAAAGATAGAGGTGGACTCCCTTTGGTAAAATGGAAAAAGCATGCCAAGACAAAAGTTATGGGGTTTGGGGACTATATATAATGTCCATCATTTTTGGAAATCCCTATATTTTAAGAGCCTTTACAGTGTCATTATACATTGCCTATGTTTATAGGAAGATGTAATTAAATCAAAGTACATACACCCCTTTAATTTGGATATTAGATCAAATATAGAATAAAACTAGTATAGAATGGGAAGCTTCAACTCTAGCATTTCCCCCTGTAGGTCAATGGCTTGCTCGGAAAAATAGAAATGGACAAAGTTTGAATAGGGGAATATTTAACTCTATCATTTCGGCTTATAAGGCCAAAGATGTAAAAAAAATTGATCGACTTCTTCAAAGTAACACTATGAGCATTATTGAAATGCTTGTTGCTTCATTCCATTTTAAACCAATACCAAAATGTCCTTAACGGTACAAAGAAAGTTAGTTTTTTTGTTAAGATTGATATCCACTTCTTGTGCCTTGGATGCTCTTAGTAAAAATGAGGGCATGGATGGGGAGGTTGTCCAAAACAACCTTTTAGGGTGACATTTTGGTAGCACCATGATAGGTGTTATTGCAATACTACCAGCTTTCTACAAGAGAGGTGTAGGGGGTGGTGGGTGGGGGAACTACTAAACCCAATGGCCATATCAGTTGATGTAAAACCCAATGGATAACAATATTTGTATGGTCAACACCTCATAACCTCCATTACTTATTATTAACTCCAATGTCTCAAGTCCTGCAGTATCCAGAAGTATTGTGACATGCATTGTCATCATGGACATCAACGTTGTCATCATCATCATCATCAATGCCATATGGTACATCAACATCATCTCGATCATCATCCTCATTATCATCATCATCGTCAACATTAAGTACATCATCAAAAAAATCATCTTCATCATTATCATTATGGTCACTCATATTCCATTAGTGTTCTTAATCACTCATCGCCATTAGGATTCATTTCATGTAATTTTAAAGGTCATGTATATGTCATTATAGTCATTTCAATGATAATGGGGTTGTTTAGATGTCGTTACAGACATTTAGGTGCCATTAGAATCAATTAGGATCCAAAAGTGCTACCACATGCATAATCATCGTTGGCATCCACATTGTCATCATCATCATACAATAAATCAACATTATTGTCTTCATTGTAGACATAATCAATGTCATCATCAATTTAATTGCGATATTAATGAGCAAGGAGCCCTACTACCTCACAAGAATGGATGATATAATCTTATACTTATCAAATCATATCCATATGCTCCATCATAATTGTCGTAATGCATCATCATCATGTTGTTAGGGCCAATTAGATGCAATTAGGGTCTATCAAATGTTGTTGGGGACACTCAAATGCCAATAGATCTATTTAAGTGGCATTAAGGTAATTTACCCCTCATTAGGGTTAATCAAGATACAAAAGCACCACAATTACGATCATTTAGGTGCTACTATGATAAATCAAGATCCAAAAGTACTATCACATGAATCATGATCAATGACATTAACATTGATATATTTGACATTATGTCGGACGTTTTCTGAACATAGTACCTAGCTCTAAACCTAGTGCAATTCCTAGCGCGGTTCCTTTCAAAATTTCTGGCATTATTCTAGGGGTTACGCCTGGCTCTATACCTGACACTATGCTAGAAGTTTTCTAGGTGAAATTCCTGGCTCTATACTTGGTGCTATGTTGGATGTTTTTCCTGTCGAAATTCATGGTGCAATTCATGTTGCTAACCCTGGATTAATATATGGTGCTATGTTATTCATAATGGTTTTTTGGAGGCTATTATGGGAGTTATATTGGATTATTTTTTGGATGCTAATTCATACATTAATTGGGCTGCTAGGATGATAATTGTGATGCTAATTGGGATGCTAATTGGGATGTTAATTAGGATTTTAATTGGGATGATAATTATGATGCTAATTGGGATGTTAATCAGGATGCTAAATAGCGTCCAAAATAATGCCAAGTTTTAAAAAGAATGCTAATTAGCATCCAAAATAGAACCATATTTTAAAAATGGATGCAAATAAAGCCATTAAAAGCACCATCCCATGGAAAAGCATCCACTTTTTCCAAAAAATGATGAGAAATACACTAAAAGTGATAGTGGACACAAAAAAGGAAGCTAAAAGAGATGCTAATCACATTTTTTTGTTGTAGTGTTCCCCACTGGACCACCTTGCTCATCTACTCTACTGCACCATGCTCTCCAAAACTACGCATTCCCTGCCCGCCCACTTGCACATCATCATCGCACGCCCATCCTTTGCACATTCCCTGCCGGTGTCATCCCAACTCCACCCTCCCTCCTCGACACTCCTTAATGCTCCCTCCTCCACCATTCGCCCCCCCACTTAACACCTTCTCCTCCCACTTTCGCTTTCCCAAACAGCCATCAAATCCATGTTGTCGCTCCCCCTCGGCCTCCAAATCCACACCATCGCTTCGCCTTGGCCTCCAACTCCACACCATCACTCCGCCTCGGCCTCCAACTCCACGACGTGCAAAAAAAAAACTAAAACCAATATATTATAATATAAAAAATATAATATATTAAATCAAATATATTATAGTATAATATATTTAAAATATTTCTATTTTTTATTTTATTATATTAAAAAAATAATAATATAAATGTTTTATTATATAATAATTAATTATTATTCCTTTAAACCTCACCATCCTTAGTAATTTTTTTTTTAATGCCTCACAAGCCAAAATAGCTTCGAAGTACACACCTCCACATACAAGGTTCAAGACCATGGAGGAACTAAAAGAACAAATACAAAATATGGAGAAGGACATCGAGTCCCTTATCGATAACCAAAAAATATTGAAGGAAGAGATGAAAAATAACAATACGGTACTCAAAGATGAGCTTGTTCTGGTACTAGAAAGAAGGATGGATGAAAAAATTGACATCCTGAATGAAAAACAAAAAGAATTGGATGAGAAAATGAGTACCATGACTCAAAACATAAACACCTTAACACATAATTTGAGTGCCATGACGCAAAACCATAATACATTAATCGAGGTGTTACAAAGACTCATACCTAGTCCGAACCAAGTTAGCAGTCGATACATGTTACATGGCTCATTTCATGTTGCCACACATGAAACACTCGTAAAGAATAAAAAATAATTGCAAAAATAAATAAAGATTAATAATGTGACGCTTAAGCAAGAGATAGAAACAAAAGTACTTCCAGATATGGAGGAACGATTAAACAATAAAATAAACACTATCAATAAGATAGTAGAGAATAAAAATGTTAAAAATCTATGCCAACAACGAAGCAGTTCAAATATGTCACTTTCATCATCCAGTAGTTCTGATCCACCATCAAATCACAAGGAAAAAGGAAATCAATATTGGCCTTACATATTGTACCCACCTAAGTAAAAAATAGAGTTGTCAAAATACAATGGGAGTGAATACCAATGCATTACTTAGCTAAACAAAGTAGAAGAATACTTTGACATTTACAATATTCAATCTGACGAGGAGAATGTGAAATATGAGTCAATGCATATGGAAGGGTATGCCTATAATTGGTTTCTTATGGTGGAGGAGAGATAATTTTTCCTGCATGTGGAACTTTTTCAATAATGATTTTTTTAATAGGTTTGAAGGAATCAAAGAAGATGATTTTTTTAGTAAACTTACTAGATTACAGCAGGTTGGAAGTGCTGAGGAATTCACACATCACTGGGAATCCTTATCGACATGAGTATTTGGGTTGTCTGACAAGAAAAGAATCAAAAACTATTTAGGCAGTCTTAAACCTTACCTCCAAAAAGAGTTAAAGTTACATGACATGTACCTAATGTAGAAGTAGAAACATATAAAGCCAAATTCACAGAGTGCAAATTGGAAGGAATAAGAACAAGAGGTGATAACCATTATCGACAAGAAAAAGAGACACAATGTAGGTATTGTGAACATACTTGGTCACCCGACCATCAATGTCACAAACCTAAATCATATTCCTATGAAATGGAAAATAGGTCGAAGTCATCTAACAGTTACTCTGATAATAGAAAAAGGAAGAAAAACATATGTCATCGATGCGGTGATGGTTGGACCATTGGCCATAAATGTAGGAACGATCACACAATACAATGCATAATCATCAATGAAAAGGAAGTGCAAGTCTCTGCACCAGAATCGTGTTCGATTCTAATATCAACACCGAATCATAATGAATGGAGACATTAGGGAATAATAAATCTTTGAGGACAAATCTCCCTTAAACGGAGTGGAAATGTAACGAACAAAAATAAGATAATAATTAAATAATTAATAGTTAGGTTAATTAAGTTATTATGAAAGGAAGTGTCTCCTCAACATCAAGTACCCAAGCATATTTAAGGCCGAGAAATCATTGTAATATTATCATCTAATACATTATTATCATTTTACTATCAAACATGGAAGTTGAATTCGACTAATAAGAGCCCAACCGGATATGGTTGCTCCACTTATATTGTTGTTCAATGTACTTGGGCGGGTAGAACTCCTTCTGGATGTGCTTGAAACATTTATTCCATGTGTCCATGGGGTCTCTTTATTTATCCATATTTTTCCATATATTCTCGCACCATCAGTGCAAAAAGGTCAACATATTTAAGGATGCAATGGTGCTATTTTTCAGCATTTGAGAGTTGATACACATAGTAATAGGATTCCAGTGCTTGTACCTAATTGTCTATGGATTACGCGTCAATATTTCCTTCTAGATTTCGTATGTCCAAGTTTATTTTCACTTTGAATGGATTTATTTTTTTGGAGTTAACTCTTGTCGAGAATCCTCCTGATGTCGAAGCGTATCGCGTGAGAATCTCATTGAAATGGGAGAACATTTTGGTTCGTTGTTGAGCCAGTTATTTATCTATGAGTTTCTCTATCTTGTTAGTTGCATGTCTATTGTATGTTTATTTGTCCATATTCGATATAGTGGTGCGAGAAGATAGATACTCTGAAGTTGAAGGTAGTTTCTTCTTGGATTATGGAATTTGCGAGCATGTATGAATAGGCATAAGTCAGGTAACCTTGACAGAAGTATCTACACACTACTTAAGCATGAACAAGCTCTAAATAAAGCTCTGAATCAGCTCTGATACCAATACCAATCATCAAAATCCCCAGGTGCACGATGGGGATAAGAGTTTGAATAAATGAATTGAGTACTATTATGAAGGAAGCATAATACTAAGGAGCAATGAAGGAAATACATTACGCACATAAACATACACACATACACAGACAATATGCAAGAGTTCAAACCAATCTCTATTATTTCATTATTGTTCTATTACTTGCTTATTACTTTGATCTAAATTAAAATAATGTACATCCTTATATAGAGTGTTGAGAACACTTTGGGTTGTCTACCTGCTAGGTTCAGTTACAAAGAAGTTGGGATTGTTTAGAAGTTCAACCATTACAGATGAATAAAAGATAGATAGAAAAAAATTTGTAGTCATGTTCATCGTCGGTGATGATGATGCTTGTCGAAGTCATCAAACAATGCCAATTGTTGGGTGGATAAAGCCAAGAGGCTAGACATGTTTTCATGGGTAATAATTTAAGATATGTGATGGATATATTTAGATTGTAGGTGTTAGCTACTGGGGTATATGATCATAAGGTGATTGTTTTGCAATTGGATTTTAGGGAAATAAACACTCTAATTTATTTTAAGTTTAATTATACTTGGCTTGATGAACAAGCCTTATGTGATTTGGTCAAGAGAAATTGGTCATCTTATGGTCATTTGGATACCATGCCTCCTATACCAAAATTAGTGAATAGGATGAAGTTATTAAAAAGGTATGCGGCTAAATGGGACAAAGATAAAAAGTAGGAAAACATATTGGAGCTACTTCAAATCGAAAAGGAGATGGAAATGGTTGCAGTAATGATGGATGATTCATTATTTTCCACATAATACAAAGAGAGAATGATTAATCTTGATTTCAAAAAAAATATATTCCAAGGCAAGAGGAATAACCTTGGAGACTCAAGAGAAGAGCAACTTGGTTGTTGTAAGGTGACAACAATACCAAATGTTTTCACAAGTTTTCTAGTTAGAGAAGATTATTCAACGCCATTTATGAGGTGGAAGATGAAGATGGTTCTTTTGTCTATGATTAGGACTCACTATAAAAAGAAGCAATTGATTTCTTTAAATACATTTATGAGCAAAGAAACTCTTTTAATTTGAAGAATTGGATGAAGATATCGAAACATTACCCTAGGATTTTTTCTCAAGAAGAAGGACTTATGGTTGTATGTAAAGTCATCCCGGAGGAGGTAAAATCAGTATTGAATCTAGATTTGTAAAGGAAAAAATCTCGGGATCTAATGGATTCACTATGGAATTTTTTCTCCATTTCTTTGATATGGTTGGAAAAGATCTGGTAGAATATGTGGAAGAATTAAGGAAAAAGGGATATGTTTTGAGTAATATGAATTCTAATTTCATTATTTTGATTCCTAAGAAGGATAAACCAAGGAAAATTTTAGGGGAAAAAATTATCCCATGAGCTATATTTCTATGTTTTTTTCCAAAAAAAGATTCACCAATTTCCTTTCTTGAAGCCCTGTTTTGCACAATTTTGAGCGGGTAAAATTTTTTCACTCTAAAAGCAACCAAATTATTATATAAAATATATCAAACCCTTAAAATTTGAAATATTTTTAAATAAATATCGCCAAATATTTTATAGTTGACATTTTAAGAATTCGTAAGATTCACCAAGGTTTATACAATTTTAAATATGGATACTTAAAATTTTCCTTGGGATAAAGCTGAATCTTTTAATGATTACAGACCTATATCCTTTTGCAATATGGTATATAAAATTACCACAAAGGTTATAGCGAATAAAATGAAGCCCATTCTTGAAGAGAATATATCTAAAGAATAGTTCAACTTCTTATCAAACAGGTAGATCCTTGATACAATGATATTTTCTCAAAAATGTCTCCATTTTATCAAATCCAAGAAGATGCAAGCATTTACCCTTAAAATGTATTTGGACAAAGCCTATGATTGAGTGGAATAGTATTTTCTAAATTTTTTACTGATACAAATTGGGATTTCTTTTGAGGAAACAAATTGGATTATGTCTTATATCAAATCTGTGAATTTTGCAATCATTGTGAATGGCTCTCCCTTCAGTGTTTTCAAAGAAAGAAGAGACCTTAGGAAGGGTTGTATATTGTCCCATCTTTGGTTTCTCCTTATTATCAATGGCCTCAACAAACTCGTCATTGTAGATATAAAGGACAAGAAATTACAAGATATTAAAATATCCAAAGTTCGTTGTATTACATACCTTTTTATTTTCGATGATGTTCTTATTTTTGGGAAAGGATCAGTTGTTGAATGTTCCTTATACAAAGATTTAATTATGTCCTTCTTTTCAACTACGAGGATGGACATCAATCCCCATAAGTATATATTTCTTCATTTACGCTTTGACCCAGGAATAAAAGTGTAAATTGAAATACTCTTACCTAATATAATGAAAAATTTGGATACTAGAATCAAATATTTGATTTTTTTCTTGAATCCAAATGCTTAAAGAAAGGACGACTAGAATTGGATAATTAGGAAAGTAGAAAGAAGGATTTATAATTGGGATTTCATATTTTGTCTTTAGGAGGAAGGATTATTCAATCCAAAGGTTTTTCTTGAGAGTATACTAGTTTATGGGATGTTTCTTTCTATTGTTCCATCTTTAGTTCTGGTGGCAATCAAGAAAGGACTTTTCTAGTTCTTATGGAAAGGAAATTTGAAAAATAAAAAGATATGTATTTCTTCTTGGGAAATATTGTCCCTTCTGAAAAACATGGGTGGATGGGGTTTAAAACACATGGACTAGTTCGATATGGATATGATTTTGAAAATTTTATGCATATGTATTAATGGAGACGATTTTTGGAGTTGGGTAATCAAAGACAAATATTTAAAAGGTTGGGTGGTGACCCAATGGATTCACAGGTTAAAAAAATCAGTTGTGAATGCCTCGATTATATGGAGGAATTTGGTTAATATTTTCCCTATTTTAAGAAAAAAATTATTATTGAGGATCAGTTGTGGATCTCATATGTTGCTAGGCATCAATCATTTTATTGAATATGAGGGTAATTACTCTCTTTTGAGTTCTTTAATCTATGATTTGAACAAGAAAAATGTATAGTACCTATCCTAGGCCAGGATATCTTATAGTTTTGAAGATGACTCTCTTTACTGGATTACTTTTTGATATTTAGAGTTGAATGTTATACAAGAAAAAGCATGGGATGATTATGTTTTGAGACTTAATAAAGATGGTATTTTTATGAAGAATGAAGAAGATATGATTTCCCAGGAAAGTAAATCTTCTACTAGGTTAGTTACAACTAAGTTGGCTTATGAAGATATTTCATTAGAGGCAGGGTCTTTTTCAATCAAATGGTGGACCACTAAGTTATGGAAATGGAAAATCCTTTTGAAAATAAAATGCTTTCTTTGGCTTAGTACTAAAGGAAAGAACTTAAGTGGGATAATTTTATTAAAAGAGGGTTCTAAGGGTCTTGGGATGTGTGTTATATGGATAAGTGAATTGGAATATATGTCTCATATTTTAGTGAATTCCAGTTTTTTTAAGGATATTTTGAAATATTTAGGGAGGTTTTGAATTTCCAATTCATTTGGGGTGCTTCTAACCTACATGATTGTCTTTATAAATGGTTTTATAAAAAAAAAAATTAGAGATCTTCCTTTATTCCTAGTTTGGAACATATGGAGGGATTGAAATATTTGCATTTTTTAAAAATATTACGCCCTCAATTTGCTCAGTTTCAATTGGAGTTACTTCATGTTTTTTGGATTACTATAATGATATAAAGGTTTCCAATACTAGGATCCTTCGTAGACCTAGTTTGGAGGTGAATTCCCATTATGGCTTCTTTAATCGTGCATAAAAGAAAGGTATTTGCGGAACAAGTATGACTTTAGGTTTCAAAATGGGGCACATTATTAATATGTGATGAAAAGGGGGTCAATAACAAATACAAAAGACGAGCTACTATCTCAGGAGTTTTTTGTGGATGGCTAAAAGGAAAGGACTTAGAAGGTTACAGGTGATGGGAGATTCTAAGGCTACTATTGATTGGGAAAATGGATTTTCAGGCTTGAACATTCTTGCACTTGAACAATGGACTAAAGGAACTAGAGATCTAATTCCCAGTTTCTTGGAGATCTCATTCAATCATATTTAGAAGGAATTTAATAGGCATACAGACGATCTTTTGAAATTAGTTGTAGGGGATATAGATGGGTTAATCCATTTTGAAGAATTTATGGATGAATCCTTTATTGGTGGTGGATCTATTTCTGTGTTCCATGAATGATAGTTGGATTTTTTCTTTCTTTCTTTTAAATTAGTGGGAACCATGTACATTTTATAGTCATGGAGATGTTTTTGGACTATTTTCTTGATAAGGGTTTTTGGATTTTGGTCTAGGTAAGAGTGTTGGGAAGAAGATGTAGTTTGTTTTGTTGTTCATGGTTGGAAAAATAGTTCCACCTTAATGTTATTTTATGCTCTATTTTGATGGGAACTGATCTAACTTTGATTTTGTAATTGTAATTATTTTTTTAAACTTAATATACATCCTTTTTAAATTATGAGTAAATATTATATTTGTTTTTTCTTATGAAATAAATAAATATAAATATTTTAAAGTAAAGGGGTGAGTGGACAAAGTTGAGGGGCTTTTTAGATGTAATGGTGGAGTGAAATCAATCACTCTTGATCCATAAAATAGAAAACATCCCAAGCAACCCCGAACCTGCCAATCCTAGTACCAAGGCTACCAACAGGTATGACAAGTAGGATAGTAGATAAAACCGTGCCTCCATTTTATTGAATCAAATCACGCCTCCATTTTAGTGAACAAAATCGTGCCCCCATTTTGTAAATCCTATTTTTTCATTTAAAACAGGCTGAGCCCGTCATTTTCACCACATTGCAGCACTGTTGGAGTTGGACAGAGCAGAACGCAAGTGGGAGAATGTGGTTTAGGTGTTCCAAAGCCATCCACGTCCACCTTTGGATCAACCTCCTCTTTGTGAGGTATTTTCCTCATTATTTTTTTCCTAAATTCATTAATTTGTTTGTCCCAATTTGAAAAATTAAACCAAAATAAATTAATTTATGGCCAATGGAAACCAAAACCCCAATTTAATCATAAAAATCAAATAATTTTGAGTATTTACCAAAATTCATACCCAAAATTCACATGCCCAATGGAAACCAAAACCCAAATTAACTCATAAAAAACAAATCAATTTCACTATTTCTATATGCATATTCACAAGCATCCTTGTGAATCCATACCAAAATTCACAAATATGCAAAGTTTGTCAAGAACATTGCAAGTTTGCATAAGTAATTTACATGCCCAATGTAAACCAAAACCCCAATTAACTCATAAAAAACAAACAAACTTCACTATTTGCCTATATGTATATTCCCAAGCATCATTGTGAATCCAAACCAAAATAAAAAAATATGCAAAGTTTGTCAATTATATTGCAAGCTTGCATACAACTAAAAAAAAATCAAGTAGAATTCATATATTCCCTAAAATACATAAACAAACATGGTAAATACCATGCCCCTATCCAAAATATCGAAGTTGGTCATCCAAGAACATCAATAAACACCTTATAGTTTTGATGAAACTTCCTAATCCAAGTGTTAAAATAAGGTATAGAAGCTTCCCATGCTTTTAACAAATATTTCCTCTTGACTGAAGGGTACTTTTTGGTTAAGGTCAAGATAATGAAGTTCAACAATAGGCTCTACGAACATGAAGATACATAGGTAGGTTGATGTGTTTGATTAAACATGCCAATCACAGACTATCATACATGATATAATCCTATGGAAACCTTGCAACGATAAAATACACTATACACAATTGTGCATTTAAAGTCTCTCATGGGTATATAGAAAGAGGGCCCATAGAACTAGAATAACATCAAATGTAATCCACACATGGCCCAAATTACATCTAAACAAAGATATGCTAAATAGACTTTGGAGTCCCCAAAGCATCACACTACAACAAATAATTACATATCTAACAAAATCATTGCCTATACTGGGATTTTATTCATCAATAACACATTATGCCACCTATTCTAGGGTCTATTCGTTGCCTCTACCCGCAATTTGGGAGCTGGTCCTGCAAGGGCATTAGTTAGCACCTCACAATTTCGATGAAACTTCATAATTCAAGCCTTAAAATAAGCTAGAGGAGCTTCGCCATCAACATATGCACATAAGACATTTTATGTACACATGCATATGGAAATTGGAATTAATACTTGAATTTATGACATAAATTTAAAATGAAAAAATGTTAAATGTTTATTCTTTACTGTAAAATTAAATATCAATTTTTAAATTTACATAATAGTTCTAGTTTATGTTGTTATTTGTATTACATTAGTTATACAGTTTTCAGTGCTTAGAGATGTCATTATATCATGTGTTTATATTTCTAATGATATTTTATTTGTATTTATGATTACAGTGGCTACTATGGATAACAGTGTTGAGATACTGAGGGTTATTGGCCATCTAAGAGAAATTGGTTGTGCTTGGAGGGGTGGAGATGAGCCATGCCACTCCTTATCAGATTCATTGTTGACTATTGTTGATACAATCGCAAGATAGAATGATTCTTTGTATAGCATCACATCATACAGGGAGAGGAGAAGACAGCAATACACTGATGGGTTGAGCTACAACGAGGTAAAGAAGCTGAAAATAACAAAATAACACATATATACATTGTTTAGACTACATAGGACATATGACATTTCGTAGATCACCAGGACACATATTTCTATTGAGTAGTGCACCTTTCTGCACATTAGAGACCATTGGATGGATATGTGGTAAATGGTATTTGACATTCCCACGCACAACAATAGGGAAGTACCGTTGTACTTTGTCCAAAATTTGTATCAAGAGTTTTTGATGGGGAAACATCTCAACTATTTTGACATGTTGGGATTCCAGGTTGTTGGTAGGGGGATGCCCCAACACCGACCCTATGCTAAGCATAGAGATTCCAATCCAAAGATACATGCACCTAATACTGAGCTACCAAGGATAGACAACCCCCTTTCACATGGCATGGTTTCCCAAACAAAGGAGGCATTTTTTACTTTAGCTGAGATGGTCTCTTGACACATGACCATTGTTGACCAGAGAACGACCTCTTCCTTTATTGGGGTACAACCACCAGCTTCTAGTGGTACAAGAACATCTACAAATGGGGATATACTGACATCTCATCTGCCTCAAAGCAAGCCACATGTCTGCACATTGTGTGGTTAACCCTATTTTGGTCCTGGACCAAGACATGGTACCTCTACAATGACTAGTGGTCAGGTAAGGACATTGTAAAAACTCTATTATAGTTCAATTTTTATTTTTTCCATACTGTATGTAACATATTAAAATATTTGTAATATCATAAATATTTTCTCTTGCAAGAGATTGATACCTCTCAAGGGGGTAGTACTACACCCGGTGTGGTTGTACCTGAGGCCCAAACAAGCACCATTGGGGTAATATTTAAACATTTGTCATTTTGTTAATACATATCATTTTGTTAATGCATGCGTTAGTCTTGATTAATTTGTTAAATTGTCTAATATTTACAATTTTTGATGTTGTAGGAACCCCACTTAGAACGTGATGCAGGAGACATTGATCTCAGCGAAATACTCCAAGGTGGAATTTATGATTACTTGAAAAATGTAAGTGAATGGTTAATGGCTGAATGTTGTTTGAATTATTTAAATTTCTTACTATACAATCCTTTATAGATTGCTAATATTTATAATTTTTAAACTTGCAGATGGTATCAGCATATGAAGAGGGGCAAGAAATTGATGGAAGCAGTCACTCCCATGGGGGAGATATGTCCTAGGAAGGGGTAAGTATATTAAAACATGTTAGTTTTTCAGTACATATTATTCCATCCATTCAACTCCGTGTCTAACTATGGTAACATTTTATGACTGCAGACATCATCACAAATCCCTGCATCACCTCTTTGGTTTATATCTCCCCATAGTCCAAACGTAGATAAGGGGGTTGTTTACATCAAATGACCCTCTTCCTTGAAAAGAGCGGGTGTGCATGAGGATCAACCTAATCATCCCACGGTAATGTACACACTTCCAATGGGAGTTGCTGGTTAGCTTTGAATTCACTTCACAACTTGTTTTTCTTAATGTTATTTTCGCATGTTTATAGCATCAGGATGTACAGTCATCCGTGCTAGATCTTAGTGGGGTTGTTGATGCTGTGGTCAATTCTGCATCTACAATAGGGATAAGTAGCACTCAGGTACATCTACTTGAATATTTTTAATTGCATAGTTCATTTGTATTGTTTATGGACATGCATGATGTCTAACTATTTTATCATTTGGTGAATGTAGCCACACAGTGGTACATTAGTGCATGAAAATGAGGTTGATATTCAACCTATGGCTCCTCTAACTACTAAAGAGTCCAAGCCTCTTCCCCTAGAAATGTTTTTTTCGGTGAGATGTTCATTTTTTACATAATTGATTAGTACTTTCTCATTCATGTACATGTTGATAATTCTTGAGATAATTGACATATTTTTTTTTATTTGCAGAGAAGCATTGAAGAGAGACTCTCTGGAAGGAGGAGGACACCAGAGGCACCTACACCCTCGACAGATGTAGTGATTCTTTGTTTTATGTACAATTGAGTCATATTTTAAAATTTCAAACTTTGTTATTGCTGGATAGTACTAGTTCAGTTACTTGATCAAGAAATATTGTCATTGATTTGCAGTCGCCAGGGATGCACAGTGGTTGTTGAAAGAGGAAACAAGCATCAGGCTCCGGTAAAAACAAGAGAAAGTTAGAGTTTTGATGTGTTAGTCTAGGAAAAATATGCATTTTTATGTACAATTCGGATTTAGAGTATAGGGGCATGGTCCAGGACAGATGTACTTTGGTTTGCACATGTACGTCAAAGATGTTTTTGATACATGTACATTGACACCCCCATGTACCGGTGCATGGATAATTTTGTAGTTGTTTGTTGACCAATGGGGAGTGATACACGATCCCAGCTGTCAACCCAATATGTGGATTCAAAGTTTTCCCATTCACCACTGCTACATGGATAACGAAAACAAGAGAGTTTCCTTGTCCACATTTCAACTATAGCATTGTTTGACGTCCTAACTGAATGGAATGCATGAGTTCCTTGGATGGTCTTGCACTCATATAGGTGTGATCAATCTACATCGACCACCTCCCAAAAATATCTCTGTACATGTGCTTTTTGAGATTATTGGTCTTCTTTCCTTCTAGCTCCCTTCCCCATCACTGAAGAACACCATGCAATAATGGTATTTGCATCTCAAATGAGCGAAATAGTTGTGAATTTCATATCTTGCCTATGTAATCTAGTCTTGATGCATGCACTTGCTCCATCATGTTCCCCTTTTCCTTGTCCGGTCTCAAAATAGTTCCAAATATGTGGCATCTTGTGCCTCTTGTGGAGAATACACAACCATTGGAAGACACGGGAATTTTTGAATTGCCCCACACAACCATTAGACCAAATCCAATGTTGTTCCATTTGTATATTGTTATCCTCCAAGTGTTTGTAGAACAATTGAAAGTTGTGTTGTAAAAAAGCCAAGTCATGAAACCTGTCATCACTTATGTAAATGTGATACTCCTTCAATATAACCCTTTTCTCTTCAGAACTATCTACCCCATTTCTATAGGTGATATGGACCATTATGTTGACCTAGTCATAGTAATAATATTGACTCTGAATCTCGTTCGTTGGTTGAAGCGTGTAGTTTTCCGCAAAATCGACCACTAATAATATAGTTCCAATAGGAAATGTATCCATTCACGCTCTAAACTGCTCATCTTGCCAATGAGCCACATGTACATGCTTTACATATTGTTGTGTCTTCTCAAATAATTCCCCCATGAAGCTGCATACTAGTACCTGGTCAATCAACAATAAAGATGTATAGATCAATAGGTTGTTACATATATGAAGTAGCAATAGATGAAGGAAAAATACTGTCTAGGAACTCATTACTAACCTAAGAGGTGACCAATAGTATATTTTTTCTTTCATTCCCTTCATCGATATCATATGTGACATATTTGAATGACTGCAAGTTCACTTCATGTCTCCCAAGTTCATGCTCATCGGTGACATGTATGAATTTATCTGAAAATTCCATTCGACCACACCCTAGGCATGTTCCGTCTACGCAAGGCCTTTGATAAAATGTGCAAAATTCTATCCTTCTACACAAGATGCTATGGATAAACTTTCTAGATGATGTCGATGGAAATATAGTTGAGCATTCTTGCACAAGAGTGTTATGCAAAACACACAATATATTAATATATGTGTCATAATAATAACTGTACTCAATGTGATATTGACAACAACAGGTGTTATGAGTTGTGTTTATTTTAACATGCTTATCAATTTTAGTACATATTTTTGTTTGGATGAAGGTCTACTATTGGCATGCCAAAAATCCTGCACCAGTCCCTATACCGCATCAATAAGCTTCATATCGAAGTGTGGAAAGCTGCCAACAAAGGTCCAAACATATGTTTCACCAGAGTCACCTTCTTCTCTTATAGAACAATACCTATGGAGTGCTTTGATATCCAATCCTACAAGTTTGGATGTAGGCTTAAGAAGGAAAAGGGCCCTGGTGCTTTTGTTCACGATTGATTGTCACAACACACAACAAGATGCATTGCGATCCTTTGAATTAGATTTCTTTCCAATAGTACTAAATGCATCTACCAAACTTCTCACAACATGAGAACTTTGTTCAGAACTGTTTATCATCTTTATCCTTAAGTTTTTCCTAGCAATAGTCATAGACCTATATTTTAACAATGATATAAATAATCTACATTTATCTCCATCACATTTAGAATCAAAATAGTTGACAAGTATCTGTTGAGCTTGATATGCAATACCGCGTTTAGACAACATACCTTCAAGCAAACCAATGATACTTTCATTGATCTGTATACATTTTGGAGTTCTTCAGCGTGAAGTTGCTAATGGAGGTAGGGAGTTTGGAATTGCACCCTGTACCATATCACTCGGTAGGTCTAGCATTTGAACATGAGATTCATGTCCTTCCATGTCTTCCTGATGGTTGGACGGTGGCAATTGGAAATCCTCTTGGGTGGTTTGAACAACATTGTCTTCTTCGAGCATACGTTCAGCATTCAACGTCTCTCTAACTTTGTACCTTGTATACCCACATTCAATTAAATATGCAAAGGTTTCACGTGGACTTGATGTGCACATATGTTTTACTCCTTGATCAGAGCCATGCAGTGCTCGTTCTTTTACTGATATGGAGACCAAAGGCCCCTCGAGCGAATGCTTTTGTCTTTCTTGACATGGATTGTTAGGAAGAACTATGGCATTCTCAACAACCAGAATTGGTTGAGTGTCCATAGAGCATCTTCGATTGGTCATGTCATTTCTTTTCTTCTCTCTAATTTCTACAAGGATTTCATTGGGTATCCTCTTCCTTGCTGATTTTATTGCTTGATTGCGAGAGTTTCCCATCAACACAATGATCAATGGTATATATGGTTTCCTTTTCTACCTCCTCAATGGTACTCTTCAATGGTACTCTTCAATGGTTTCCTTTTCTACCTCCTCCGAGCTTGGTTTCTTTCTTTCTTATGTGTCTAGATACTCAAGTTAGGGGGAAGATTGGGAATAAAGTTGACTTTTCTAGATCCTCAATTGCAATAAAAACAATGGTATAGATGCTCTATGGTTCTCCTCAATGGGAAATTCCCAAAGCTTGGTTTGTTTCTTTCTCAATTGTGTCTACATACTCCACCACAATGACCGAGTTAATGTTGCCTTTGCTAGCCCCTCAATTGCAAGAAAAACAATGGTGGAGATGCTCTATGGTGCTCCTCAATGGGAAATTCCCCAAGCTTTGTTTATTTGTTGTGTTTCTTGCTCAATTGTGTCTACACACTCCACCACAATGACCAAGTTAATGTTGCCTCTGCTAGCTCCTCAATTGCAAGAAAAATAATGGTGTAGAATCTCTATGTTGCTCCTTGCTCAATTAATGGATTCTTTCTTACTCAATTAATTCTTTATTTCTTTCTCCTGGATGTATACCATGCTCCGAGAAATACTTATAAACTTGTGGTGGAGATGCTTGATGTCAAAAACAATTTTCTGTGATAATATGCTGAAGAGGAGAATGTTCACGCACTGTCTGTAACTTGAAATTGCACTCGGACAGTCAAACATGTGTGAAATGTGTTAGAGTGTTTCTCGGATAGGGACTGCTATTGTTTATACTGAGACTAAATGTGCACGCATTATTGTTAACTAAAACGGGAGCACGTTTCGGACACATAAAACGAGTGTGCGTTTTACTCTAATAGAATTATGGAGCATTTAAGAAGTTAGTTCCATAGCTAAGGGATCATTCAAGCTTTAGGGGTAATTAACAAGCACTCCCTTAGTCTTTGTGCCTTAACACCCCCCCTCTCTTCAACATGACTATATTGTTTTACAACTCAAGGGATGTGTGTGTGAGAAAAATATAGGTGAAGGGGTGTTAGTAATAAGGGGATATAAGGGATGTGTGTGTGTGTTCTAGAGAGATAGTTTAGGGGGTGCTAGTGGTAAGGGGAGACATAGGGATGTGTGTGTGTGTGTGTCAGAGATATAGGTCGGGGGGGTCTAGTGTTAGGGGGAGGCATAGGGATGTGTGTGTGTGTGTGTGTTAGAGGGGAGACATAGGGATGTCTATGTGAGAGAGAGTGAGAGGAAGGGATGTGTTAGGAATTTGGGAGTGGGGAGGGGTTAGATTAATGTGGGGGTGTCTAGGTGAATGTACAACGGATGTAATAGAGGGGTGAGGGTTATAGGTAGTTGGACTAGTTGGGGAGTGATATAAGGGAGGAGGGTGTTAGTGGTAAAGGGAGACCTGTGGATGTGTGTGGGGGTGTCTAGGTGTTGTAGGTTATAGGTTAGGGGGTGTTAGTGGTAAGGGGAAACATAGGGATGTGTGTGTGAGAGAGAGAGAGACAAACAAAGATAGAGTGGAGGGGGGAGTCCTTAGTGGGGTGGGGTGACCTGTGGATGTGTGTGTGTGAGAGAGCGAGAGGAAGGGATGTGTTAGGAGTTTAGGAGTGGGGTGTTAGATTAATCTAGGGGTGTCTAGGTGAATGTAGAGGGGATGTAATAGGTGGGTGGTGGTTAGATGTAGTTGGATTGGTTGGGGAGTGATATAACAGAGGTGGGTGTGTATGTGTGTGTGTGTGTATGAGAGAGAGAGAGGAAGGGGTGTGATAGGAGTTTAGGAGTGGGGGGTTAGGAGCATATGTGACAATAAGGAGTATTGTTTTTATTAACAACAATGCACACTCATTTTGATTGAATACAACGTGTGCGCAATTTAATTAACAAAAACAAGAAAGCAATTTTATTAGCAAAAACATGCACACGATTTAGAATATATTGTTTTGTTTGTGATTATACCATTTAAAGGTTTGGGGGAGGGGGGTGGTAAGGGGATTAAAGGTAGAGATGGAGAGGAAGTGTAGAGGAGTTATAGGAAGAGACCAAGGGGGGTGTTAAGATATTGTGGATAAGTGGAGAAAGGGGGAAAGAGAGTGAGACAATGTGTTAGTAGGTGGGGAGATAGAGAGGAGGAGGAGGGGGGGTTATAGGTCAAGAGGGAATGTGTGTGTGTGTGTGTGAGAGAGAGAGAGAGAGAGAGAGAGAGAGAGAGAGAGAGAGAGAGAGAGAGAGAGAGAGAGAGAGAGAGAGAGAGAGAGAGAGAGAGAGAGAGAGAGAGAGAGAGAGAGAGAGAGAGAGAGAGAGAGAGAGAGAGAGAGAGAGAGAGAGAGAGAGAGAGAGAGAGAGAGAGAGAGAGAGAGAGAGAGAGAGAGAGAGAGAGAGAGAGAGAGAGAGAGAGAGAGAGAGAGAGAGAGAGAGAGAGAGAGAGAGAGAGAGAGAGAGAGAGAGAGAGAGAGAGAGAGAGAGAGAGAGAGAGAGAGAGAGAGAGAGAGAGAGAGAGAGAGAGAGAGAGAGAGAGAGAGAGAGAGAGAGAGAGAGAGAGAGAGAGAGAGAGAGAGAGAGAGAGAGAGAGAGAGAGAGAGAGAGAGAGAGAGAGAGAGAGAGAGAGAGAGAGAGAGAGAGAGAGAGAGAGAGAGAGAGAGAGAGAGAGAGAGAGAGAGAGAGAGAGAGAGAGAGAGAGAGAGAGAGAGAGAGAGAGAGAGAGAGAGAGAGAGAGAGAGAGAGAGAGAGAGAGAGAGAGAGAGAGAGAGAGAGAGAGAGAGAGAGAGAGAGAGAGAGAGAGAGAGAGAGAGAGAGAGAGAGAGAGAGAGAGAGAGAGAGAGAGAGAGAGAGAGAGAGAGAGAGAGAGAGAGAGAGAGAGAGAGAGAGAGAGAGAGAGAGAGAGAGAGAGAGAGAGAGAGAGAGAGAGAGAGAGAGAGAGAGAGAGAGAGAGAGAGAGAGAGAGAGAGAGAGAGAGAGAGAGAGAGAGAGAGAGAGAGAGAGAGAGAGAGAGAGAGAGAGAGAGAGAGAGAGAGAGAGAGAGAGAGAGAGAGAGAGAGAGAGAGAGAGAGAGAGAGAGAGAGAGAGAGAGAGAGAGAGAGAGAGAGAGAGAGAGAGAGAGAGAGAGAGAGAGAGAGAGAGAGAGAGAGAGAGAGAGAGAGAGAGAGAGAGAGAGAGAGAGAGAGAGAGAGAGAGAGAGAGAAATGGAGTTTTAGGGGTTTCGATGGAGGGGGCACTAAGTGATTAGAGATAGAACAATAAGGGGTTTTTAAGAGTTAGAGGTAGAGACAAAGGTTTATGGGTTTAGGGGTTGGGGGGAAGGGACATACAAGTGTTAGTGATAAGAGGGGACATAGGCATGTGTGAGAAAGCGAGAAAAAATTGGGCAATGGGGTGTTAGGGAGATAGAGGGGGGGGGGTGGTTAAAGGTAGGATAGGAGGAGGGAGGATTAGAGGTAGCGAGAGGAGGAGGGGGGGTTAGTAAGAGTTAGGGAGAAGAGGGGAGTGAGGGGGACATAAAATAATTTTAGTATGGGTATAACTTACAAAACCAAACTCATTGTGGTAGTTGCACGGGCGTTGTGATTCATAAAAACATGTTCCCATTTTTTTTAACATGCACGCGTTATTGTTCATAATAACGAGCACGTGATTTGTTTAAATTCAAAAATGTATTCCCTCCAAATGATAAAGCCGAGCTTCCACCCATGCTTGCATGGAATTCTTATGCCTATGTGTCTTCTTCGGACTTTGCTTCGGATTCAACATGCCTATGCCTTGGAGTATGATAAACCATGGCTATTTCAACATTATATCCAAATTTTCAATATGCTCGTGTTTAGCCGTTTGTCTGAGTATGCTGCACACCATTTTTTATAAGATTTTAGAAATATATATGTTTTTTTGCAGATTCCAAATATGTAAATTTTAACAAGAATACATAAATTTTTCTATTTTTTTCCTATTTATCTTCTGTCATCACTCCTAAACTCAAAAAACAAACTGTTAGTGTTTTGTCCATGTCTCTTTCGTTTCTCAACCATTAAAAAAAAATGTATGGTGCACTAAAGAACATCAATCTCTACATGCTATAAAAAGCCCATTCTCAAATAATTGCATTAAGGCATTCAAACACTACACCCACAATTGATGTACCGTTTTTGAGTTTTGATCTCTTAGATAATTTTAAAAAAATTATTTTTATTATTGGAAAAATAGTCGTGCACTAGTACTATATGTTCTCTATATGTATACTAGTTTTTCGTAAGTTTATTCCATCATTTATTCACTCAGAGGCTACACCCACAAAAACATATACCTTATAATTTGTCCCAAAAATAAAAAGTGCCCGTTAAAAAATATCTAACTTTAAATAGTTAACAACATTTTCAATAGAAAAAAATTAGGAAACGTCATTCAATTTCCCACATTTTTGTTTTTTACTCATTGCAAGATTCATTGTGTAAGTGTCTGAAAATATCTATGCAAGTTGATGGATGCATGTTTTTTCAATTTTTTATTGCATCTAACGCGTCAAAAGAGACCCTCATCAGCTTGCACACACCCAAAGGTATTTTTATTTTTATTTTACAGCTAAAAAATCTCTTGTTTTTAATGTATAAAAAATCTATCCCATATTTTATGTGTACATTAAAAAATAACATACGATTTTGTTTTATTATTATTTTTCTCTATATATTTATCTCACTACAACAAAATAGGAAATTAGCACCTAAATATAGTGCGTTTTAGTTCATGAATTGTGCACTTTTGTCGGCACCAAACTTGATGCCACAATTCATGTTCTTCGGTGCCAAAAATAGTAGCTGAAATAGCATCAGATGTAACTTATAGAAAAAAACTTGATATTGCACCATAAATTTGGGGTCTAAAATAACGTTGTATTTTGCATTTGGATTACTTGCCATTTTAGTGCCTAAAATGGAACCGAAAATAATGTCCAAGAAGCCTTTCAGCTTTGCTTCCATTTGGGTGTCTATTTTTTATCCTGGGTGTGCTCCCTTATGATCAAATATATGACTTGCTACTATGCCTCATCATCATCATCATCATCACCATCACCATTATGGTCACTATGATGACGATGATGATGAACATTATCATCACCATCCAACTTGGTATCTCCTATATTAAAGGTCATCATCATCATTTCCGAAGTTTGTACCAGACCCAACATAATCTATATCTATATCATCATCTAGCTCAGCAATATGTTGTACAAGAGGCATATTCTTAAAAAAAACATTAGAAATGAAAAGTTATTATTTATTTCATGCAATAATTAAATTTTGTATTCTATTTCTAATATTACAACATATCAAAAACCATAATCATATTACATTAATATCAAAGTGCACATATCACATACAACTTCAAACCTTCAAATAAGTTATAGCTAAGATGTCATTGCAATGATGTAAAACATGCAATAATTCTAATGAACTTTGGTAAATATTATTGTTATACAATTCTGCAGTTTCCTTGCAGCAATGCCGAACATATAAAATATATATTACATTTGGTATAATAAGATAAGCATATATATTTAGGCTTATTAATATAATCTAGAGAATCATTATATAATTACTTTCAGTGTTTAAACCCACTGAAATTTCAGAAATTTTGAGAAATTCAAAAGAGGAAAAAAACAAACACTAGTCAACCAAATAAACTAAAAGCATATTAATTTTTTTATTTTCCAATTTGAGCTTCCAAATTAGGGATTTAATCTACGATTTCTAACAATTGAACTACTTCAGATATAATTTAATGGAAGAAAACTTACTACTCCGTAGTCATGGCAATACAGTCAGTTTTACAGGACTCACGGCCGGATTTGCAGCGGCAAGGGTTTCTGCCATGGGTGGAGAAGTTACAAGAGCCGGTTTTGGCAAGAGATTGTGATTTTGAAGCCGAAAAGAGAGAGAAATCCGTCATCTTCTCAAATCCATCGGGTGGAGAAGGAGATATGTGACTTTCTCCAGTATCAGATGCCTGCCTACTGATCGTGCCAATACAGACGAGCGCGGTGCATCAAAACGTGAAAACGAAAAAAACTGACCCAAAAAACGGTGTATGAAAAAGAGGAAGTCACGTGTCAAAATTTAGTTGGACCGAGAAATCTTTTGAGACTACTGTTTCCATTGTGTAACGCTTTCTGCATAATTAGGTCGTGCTGCAGTTCACAACAATAAGAAACGGGGAATCAACTTAATGGCTTGCATATATAATTAGGTTTTTCTGAATATGTCTATAGGTGTCAAGAAACTGGAAATAAGAATGAATTTGAAATAATTAAGTAAAGTATTTTTTTTGAGGGAAGTAACAAAGAAATTTTAACTTTAAATCTTAATTATTGTACCAGCAGCTTCTTGGCATTATTCTATTCCTCATATACATTAACAACAATACATATTCATGATCCAAACGGTAACACTGTCGATTATTGACTTTGGATTAGGGTCGAGTTATTTTAGGCGTACATAATACAGGATTAAGCTGTTGTTTTGGTTGGCTTAAATTATTATAAGTTTATCCACTTAAATAGGGTTTTTATTTTGTTGACAATGAAAAGAGGCGACTCTTCAATTATGATATTTCCATATCACTACAGAACTCCTCATTAAACAATTAAAATCACAAACTCTTTTATCATTTTAAACCTGCAATCCATTTTATTAACATTTCCAAATCCCATCAATATTCCTCTATGCCAAGGACCACTGGACTATTAAAATTGGCGAGGATTAAGTTATTCCTTTTCAAAATAATAGGGTTCTTTATTTTGTTAGCCTATGCAAAATATCTACTCTTGGCAACGTGCTATCGATTTTATTGACCATCATTTCCAAAGCCCTATAAAACTCGTCTTTGTTCGGGCCCATGAGTTTGAGTTTTTTTATTTCCGGGAATGCCATACAACGGTAGTGGATATATGACAAGTATGACGTTCATAAGTGGCTTTTAAAGCTAGTCTGTACTGAATATAAATATATTTATATTAAGCTCTAGTTATCGTTGAAGGCCTGCCGGCCACCCTTGATTTTATTTGATGACGTTGGGCTATCTTTCTCCAGCCCCTGTCCAGTGTTGTAGTGTTGTATTCTGAAGGTTTGGTTTATATTATGGGGTTCATTATTAAAGAAATATTATATCAAGTTTATTTATATTTGGATCTTGAATACTTTTAGAAACCTAAAAAATATATTGTTTTCAAGAGGGGTTTTAATTTGAAATAGTAATAGTAAATTTTAATTCTAATTCATTAAAACAGTCTTGTACCTACTTTCCTTCAATCCTTGATCATCACATATCTTCATCTAGCACTATAAAGATAAAGATTATGCACATAAAACTACAAACATTCATTCACATAAATATATTTATACAATTTTATTTCTCCTATAATATATGAGATTCTAGTTATCTCTCTATTCAAATACAACTAATAATAATCTAAGGATTCTAATCTAATCTCAATTGTTATCACAACTATAGAGTTAGAGAAGTGGATGTCATTTTAGATTGTTTCTCACGAGAAAGCATACTAAATTCGGTGCTTACAATGTTTTACCAATTTTTTTTTGTCCGCAACACAAATAAATGTATTGTTGTCATTGCGTACAACTCACTATTATGTTCTCCTTAACTTTAAAAAAAATGTATTGTTGCACAGATTGCATACAACTCACTATTATGTTGTATGCATACAATTTAATTACGTGAAAAGCTTCCATTACTACTTAAAAATACTGCAGTTTTATCGATTAGGCTGCTCCATAAAGTATATTAAAATAATTAAACTCAATTTTCCCCTTACTTGTTATTTGTAATAAAGTATATTAAAATAATTAAACTCAATTTTACCTTTACTTGTTATTTGTAATTAGTTCGTGTTAGATTGTTTGATACATTAAATTAAAATAAGTATACTTCATCTTCTCTCTAGTTGTTTTATTATTTGCAATTAATTTAAAAAGATTTATAAAATTAAAATAAAGCTTAAAATAATACAAGTACTAAAAATTCTCGGATGTTAACTAGCTGCAGGGCTGGGAGCCTCGGTTCCTAAGACAGAAAAGTGGTATCACACGTACTCGCTAGATCACCACCCTCGAGTGGACCTCAAGTTCCCTCGTGCAGACGAATAGGGATGTCTTTTCTCGGCCTTCGTCCTGCGTTGGGTCTTTCTGGAAAGGCTTATTGCATTCATTCATGTTCAGGGAGGTTTAATGGTAACACGTACACAGTTAATGTTGGTTAGGGTGGCGCCATGAAGTGGAAAGCCATGAAAGAACAGGACATTGTCACATGTGGTGTGTTTAATGTTTTGTTTCAGTCTCTGGATGCTCTGTGCAGCCTGTGGTTTTGTTTTGGTCCACAATTCTTTTGTTTGCAGGGATCCTCCATTGGCCTACAGTCTTTGATGGAACCTCATTCTCCTTGGTATTCACAGTGTTGGATGGGTTCATCATCCATGTTCATTGCCATGAATCACATCATTCGACCAACCCTTTTTGCAGCCCCCGAGTAATTGGCTCTTCACCATGTCCACGAAACGAGGTACGTCTAGGCGTGCCAACAACCGGTGAGGGAAGGACCAAAGGGGGCTCAGTGTTCAGGTGGAGGAGGGGTACGATGAAAACATCTCAATGTCAATCAGAATCCTCATTGACTATTGGGAAGGTAGGGTGGTGAACTAGAGTTTAGCTACTGGGCATGGCGGTAGCAGGATTAACCGCTAATGGTTGGTAAAAAATATACTAGGAAACCTCATAGAGGATATGTTGGGTAATTGGAGTGCTGCTCACTAATGGTTGGTAAAAAATATACTAGAAAACCTCATGGAGGATATGTTGGTTAATTGGAGTGCTACTCGAGATACATTCCTCATCGTGAAGGTCGAAATGGCGAAAATAGATGAGCGAGTCAACAACTTGGATGCAACTTTTGCATTGGAAATGCATGGTTGATAGGTTGGACACGTGGATGGAGGAAGCGAAAGAGCGACAGGAGGCAGGTCAAGAGACGCAAGCTCGGTATTAGCACCCCAGCTGGTTCATGCTCCCTCTTTTCTCATCCCGACCACCATTGAGCCACTGTTCAAGAGGGTGCAGGAAGACGAAGGGCCTCACATTGAGCCCCCTCATTTTGCGATGGCTAGCAATGCTAATTACACTAGCAACTCAGAGGAGGGAGGATGGTTGTGCCCAATCCTCGAAGAAACACCCCCTTCTTGATCAATGCTCAAGCCATCTTCACAGTTGTGTGCTTCTTAGGGGTTGGACAGTTATCTCAGGTTTTGATGTTTCTAGTGTTTAGTTCACTTACAACTCTGTTTTTTTTATAATAAAAACTTAGTAAATATGATCGTGAACAACTACTTTGGGTTCCTTAATATTGTGAACATCTTCTGTAATAAATTTCACAGACGACCCTCTATTTTTTATAGGCTCAGTTGGTGGTTTTACCACCTGATACCTCCTCTATCCAGGGCCATTTTGTTAATTTTTGTTGTCCTATATTAATAGAATTTGCACCCTTGCAAAAAAAAATACAAATGCTGATAATAAATAAATTTTTTATTTTAAATCTAACTTCTCAACAATGTCAGTTGTTTTTCCAATTGTGTGAGTACAATAATTCATATTTATGGAAATTCTTGCTTGCTATATAAAATATTCAGTTACTTGAAATATATATTATATTTTCTAGTTTTATCACTACAATAATGCATATTTATGTAAATTCTTGTTTTTTTATATAAAATCTAAGCTTGTAGAAAAATATTTAATGGTGTAATGTCAACATAAGTCAATGAACTATTACTTTTGCAAGTAACCAGTTGCATGATTTTTTGAATGGATGGGACATTTTCTTTTTTTATATAATCGTTTTAGAAATTCAATCACTTTCAACTTGTTAAAAAAATTTGTTGGAAGCAGAGGCATGAAATTAGAGAGAAAAGAGAGTAAAACCCTATACAAGGAAACATTCACTAAATAAATATTATTCATATTCTTATTGCTTAAAATGGAGATTACATTAGCTTATAACCAATTGTTTTGTCTCTATGAGATTACATGGATATATAGCATTTCTTACATAGTTACATAAAACTAAGCAATTAATTAAACCCCTATCCATATTCTAACTTTAGTTGATTGTTCTTAACTCAAGGAAGAATAATACGGATATAGAAGATTCCCATGTCTAATTCCATAGGAAATTGGTTGTCACCATTTAGATAATCTCCACCTTGACAACAATTTAAGTGATAACTTTCCCATAATTTGTTTATTCATCTGATTTCATGCAATCCAAGAGAAGACAATAACCACCATATATTTTCTAATGTGGTTGGTTTCATGAACATTTCTGCACATCTTTTTTGAGTGTGGACCTTTTTAAGAACCACTCCACCTTCATAAAAAACCTATCTTACAGAATGGTACCAAGTACATGAATAACACTTTGACTATCACACAATACTTTTACATTATGTTTTATCCTTCCAAAATCACCCAGCAAACCTTCTATCCAAATTGCCTCTTTGCAAGTATGTGAAGTAGATATGCATTATGCCTCTATAGCGGATAAAACAACTATGTTCTGAAGATTTAACATCTAACTAATTGGACCACCTATAAGGTAAATACATACCCAAAAAAGTGGATCTTCCCTACAAATTTTAATCAACATAATCACAAATTACATCAATCGAACCATTAAAGGTGATACAATAATTACTTGTTCCCCTAAGATATTGAAGCACCCATTTCATCATTTACAAGTGCTCTTTACCTAGATTTTTTATGTACCTACTAACAACTCCAACTACATGTGAAATGTCTTTTCTAAAACAAACCTTAAAGTACATCAAACTACCCACTGCATTAGCATATGGTACATGAGAGATAAACTCCTTTTCTTCGTCATTACTAGGACACAAACTTGAAAAAATATTAAAATGGGAATACAATAGGATTTTTACTCATTTCACATTATTCATGTCGAAACTTTGAAGTATTTTTTCCACGTACTTATATTGTGATAGCCACAACTTACCATATTTATTGTCTTTGTGTATCTCCTTGCCTAAAAATTGTTTGCTACTCCTAGATCCTTCATATTGAATGTTTTAGCCAAACGATCCTTTAACCTATTGATTTCAACCATGTTTTTTCTTTCTAAAAGCATATCATCAACATATAAATTCAAAATAATGAATACACCATTTTCCAACCATTTAAAGTGAACACAATGACCATACTCACTCTTGCTAAACTTGTTGTACCATTGCTAGGGATATTGCTTTAGGCAATACAATGATTTCTTGAGTTTGCAAACAAACCTTCTATCACGGTTCTGAACAAACCCTTTTGGTTGCTTCATATAGATATCCCCATCTAAATCACCATGTAGAAATGCAATTTTAACATACAGTTTATGTAACTCAAGAGTAAATAAATGAATTGGTGCTAACACTAATAGAATAGAAACAAATTTAATGACTAGTGAAAATATCTCATGGAAATAAATACCTTCCTTCTGAGAATATCCATTTGCTACCAATATTTATTTGTACTTCTCAGTTGTATCCTCAACACCTTTCTTCAGCTTGTAGACCCACTTGCAACCAACAATTTTCCCATCCTTTGGAAGTTATACCAAGTCCCCTGTTTTCTTATTTTCCAAGGCATCCATTTCCTCCATTTCTAATTTCCATTTATAAGTTCGAGATAGCTCCATTAATTCCCAATAACAACTAGGCTCCCCATGATTAGAAATCAAAGAAATAGATGAAGCATAATCTTCATACCTTTTAGGAAATTTCTCACCCATGTATATCTTCACAAAATTTGTTGTCGTACTTCCTTGGTTTATTAGGAAATTTCTATAACCTTATCTTTTATGAACATATTCATGGTCCTACTCACCTATATAAGAAAGAGTCTCCAACTGAATTCACTATATATGTGGCACTTTGTTGTAATCTCACAGATCACATAAGGTTACCAATAATACACACTAAAACAGAGACAAGAGATAAGAACAAATAGGTGAATAATAGATTATATTATACAAATGAGTCCATACACACAGAGAACTGAACTGAGTTCTCATCTCGTTCAACAGCCTAATATATATGATTACAAAATGGTTACAAAATTACTAACTGTTGGTTCGGTGAATCGACACGACCTTAGGAGGTCAACCTAATCTCTAGCTTTAGTCGGTTTCTCAACTAAGTCGGTCCATCGACTTAGTCGGCTGATCGACTTAAGTGAGCTATCATTCAAGTCGACTTATCGACTTGCTTCTTCTACATCTCCCCCACGAGCAAAACATTTCTTCATCCCGAAGAAACGGGGAGGTACAAAATTAATGCTGGCCTTTAATAGTTATTGCAGTGGGCTATGAAGTCCGATGGTCGGTCTTTTCTGTACACGGACTTCTACAATGGCTGGGGCTGTTACTGTGAGATGATGTCGGAAATCTGTCCAACTCTACAAAATTTTCTGGATGTCGATGGTGAGTGTGGTCAGGCCTGATAAGATCAACATCTTTTTTGAGATGGAGACTTCAGCTATCCTCTCCATTTCAGGACCCATGAACTGGTCCTTCTCCTCTGTAGTTTCGATAAGTCGTTTTATATATGGGCAGATGATGTCGAATTTCTCTAAGTTAAGGAGAGCTTATTCCACCCACTGATGTGCTTCCCTTTCCAATTTCTGCAGTTTGGCGGTTTCAAGCACTATCTATTCCTCTATTGTCGTTCTGAGTGCTTCTTTAGTGGTTTTTTTGCTCTCTAATGCCTGAATCCCTTGTCAAGTATGTCGAGTATGTTGATAAACTTGCTCGTAGTGATTGGGCCAGTCTCTTAGTACTTCTTCGGTTATGACAGACTCCTCCATATGATCTTGTAGTACTTTATATGCTTCAGAGAATGCAGTGTGTTGTGCCATTAGGAGTCAGGCAGTTTCCTCTTTTTGTTCCTCCTTTGTCTCTTGAATGTGAGCTTGGAGTGTTGACACCATGTTCTCAAATAGTTGATACACTTTTTCAAGCGGTTTGTTTGTGTCGATCTCTATGGGGCCCGACATGACGGACTGGGCCAGATTCCTGCATTTGTCAAGAAACTCGACCTGTTCTACATTTTTGTCCTAGAGTTCTTTATTTCTTTGCTCACTCCTCGTCTTTGCTTCACTTACTAGGGTTTTGAGGAGTTGTCCTAACTCTGTGTTAGTCAAGGAGCTTGCATCCTTCATTCTAATTTGTACCTTTGAAGTCTTTTCGTGATGCTCCTTCTTCTGTTTCTCCTTCCTCTTCTTATGCTTTTCTTTCTCTGCTTCCTGTGTACCTGCAACAGTCGAGGAGGGATCTTTGGTTTGTGGGTTAGAGGTCGATGGTTTGTCTAGTTGGGGAGGTGGGATGACTACCACCTCTGGTTGTGTGGATGGAATTGGTTGTGGGGGGCTTTCTCTGAGTCAGGGGGTGGTGGTGGTGGTGATGGAGTTGGCGAATGGTCATGGGTGATTGGTTTGGGGAAAGTATGGTTGAGTGGTGGGTTGTCGGGTCAAGGATGTGAGTTTAGGCTAGGTTCTCCCTCAGTAGGTGCAGTGGCTGGTAGGTCGGCTTGGGCTACGGGGTCGGGTGGTGCAATAATTGAGGACCAACGTGTAATCACTTTGGATTCCTTGTCGGGATTTCTTTCGAAAGTCGACGAGATGGTTGCAATGATTGGGGACTGTGTAGCCTGTCCTGGTTGGTGTCCTCAAGACTTGAAGATAGGTGCTTGTGTAGAGATTTTTTGAGCCGACGTAAAAATCGTAGGCAGTTTCTCAAAGAAATCCTGCAAGTCCCTATCTCTATCAGATTTTTCTTTGACAGCCTCCGGCATCGCATTTTTGCATAAGTTGAGGGGGCTAACTGACTGTGGTTCCGGTGCTTGTTCCTCTATTATTTGCATTGGTGATGGGGGTGGAGGCGTTGACACAAGATCGACGATGTTTTTAGGCATCGTCATAGTATTTTCTTTCTTCGCTTGACCTACTTGTGCTCCGGTGTCCACAAATCACTGGAGTTGGGTTTTGACTGGCACTTTATTTGCTGCGGCATCCTTTATGATGTCGAGGGCCATGGCTTCTAGTTCATATTCATATTCTGAGGAGTCGGCAAGTATAAGCTTATGCTTACCTTTACCTCGTTGTTTCTCTTGTGTTTTTATTTTCTTCCTGGCTGTTGCTATTTCTTTTGAGAGTTTTCGAATAATGCCTTTTGTAATAGCATACTCAGGGTTTTCGAGTTCTGTATGACTCGTCAGTTCCTGAGTCGGGACGACACTTTCTGCAGCCGGAGGAGTTATTTGCAGCTGTGTTTGTGGCTTTGGCTTTGCTATCTGGGGTTCTGTTCTTTTTGCGGTCGAAGGTTTGATGGTGATCTGCAGTCGATCGGTGTATTCGACCGGTGTCTCCTCCGACACAAATGTGCTGATATAGAGGTTGAGGTCATAGTCTTCCTCTTTCTCTTGGTCTGTGAGCGGCTCCTCGATAGAGAAGTCGATCTGTTTTGCTGTTGCTGGTACTGGTATTTTTGTTTTGGCCTGTCAAGATAGTTCCTGGAAGATCTGGTCGACAGATGGATAGTAGTCAAGGGCTTTGGTGTTGGAATTGTCGCCTTGCATGTATCACACCGAGGTATGGTCAAGCTCCAGCTGGATGTGGGAGTTCACCGGTAGATTTCGTCGAATGTTTTGAGGCACCCTCCATCTATTCGTGTGGACTTTGAGCTGTTGAAACCAGTTCTCCAACAGTATTTTTCCGTGCTCAAGTTCATGCAAGGTTCCTTTCTGGGAGAATGGTTTAAACCTCCACATGTCAAACTTCGACGGTTCCCAAAGGACTAAACTCCCCTCTGGGAAGATGTGGTACATGATGATCCATAAGATGAGGGAGGGGAACTTAATGATACCCCCCATTTCTTGACATCTCTCACAGATGGTATTCACCATGTCGATGACATAATCACCCCATCTGTATATTTGTCCATCGGTGGCAATAGTGTCGACGGCTTCTAGCATTTCTACCTTAAGGTCGCTGCCTCGACCTACTAGAGTGAGTGTTAATGCAATGATTTTGGCCACAATAAGTGGTGTTCAGGTTGTGATTTGGCTAATCATCAACCCCTTGGAGTTTTTATAGGAAGGTGACCTAGTGAGCTCTTCGACCAGTCCTTCTTTGATTTCGACTGGTACAGGGTCTCCTCCATTAGCGAGACCGGTCAACTTGGAGATGACATCTCCAGATATGTCAACTAGCTCGTCGAAGTAGAACTGGCCATTGTGATACCGACTGATGATGAAATTGACAGCAGTTTCCTTCATACCTCCGAATTTGGCCATAAGCGGTGCGTTGGCATAGCTGAAGAGAGTGCTGCGTTTTATTTTCTTTGCTGCTTGAGTGACCTTTTTGTCGACAAAGGCCAATTCTTGTATTTTGGTCCATAGATTTTTCCATGAGCCTTCCTGTACTTTGGCAGTTTTGATGTTTTTCATCTTGTGGACTAAAGGTGTGTCCACAGCCTGTATCTCCTTGGCTTTAGTTGAGGCTCTAGTTTGTTTGGGGGCCATTGTGTCGGTTTGGGGGTCGATTTCACTAAGGGGTTCTCAGCTTTTGGTCGACTGGATGCTCTGATGCTCTGTCTATATAGGTTGCAGTGAATGATCCTTCGGCGATCCAGTATTTATAGGCAATGTTGTGGTTGTGTGCGGTGATGGGTGTATTAATGGCGGACGTGATGTTCCAGCTGGAATACGTGAGTGTGTGTTAATGGCGAATTGCTTTCGGAGCTCGATGTCATGAATGCGTGATGGGACTATCGAAGTCATCGTTTGATGTCGGTGATGAGAATGGTCGACGAAAGTAGTTGGTCGATGAAAGTGGTCGATGGTGCTAGGTCGATGGTCATGATGGCGGTTGTCGAGATGGTGATTTCCTATCATGGTTTTTTGTCTATAGGGTACTATTTTGTTTTTGGAATTTTTAGTGTTTTATGGATTTTGGTTGATGGTTATGGTCATTATATGATTTTTTTATTTTTTTTAGGTTTAGTTTCTGTAGTGTTTTAGTCGGGCTCCATTAACAAGCTTCTGAAATACTATGCCCTGTAACGTCCTTAGTCAGACTGATCTGTTGGGATGTATCTCTTCAACAATGTAAGGTCCCATCCATTATGTGTGGAGTTTCTTAGGTTTTCCTTTGACCCAACTATTGTATAGTAAATCAAGGTCTCTGACCGACAAGTTTTTGTTCTTGATGTTGCAGTCGTTCCATGATGTCTGTTGTTGCTTCCAGATTTCTTGGTGTTGTATAGCCATGAGTCAGTACTCTTCTAGCTTGCTGAGTTGAAATAGTCGGTCCTTCTTTCCTTGTTCGACATCGACATGTAGTATTTCTGCGATAATAGGTGTTTGTTGTCGGAAGTGTAGTGGAACTACTTCTTCTTATCCATAGACTAGTTGAAAAGGAGTTTGGTCGGTCGATCATTTATAGGCTGTTCTGTATGCCCATAAGACTGCAGGTATTTTCTCATCCCATTCGTCCTTGTCAGCATTACATATTTTAGTTAATCCTCTTGTTAATGTTTTATTGAATGCTTCAATTTCTCCATTCGACTGAGGATGATATGCTGTACTCCGACGGTGGTTGATTTGGAACTAGTCGGTTAGGGTTTTGATAGTTTTGTTGATAAAGTGTGTCCCCTGGTCACTAATCAGGGTTAGTGGACATCTAAATCGAGTGATGATATTCTCATAGATAAACTTAGCAGCTATCTCACTAGAACATGTATCGACTGGTTCAGCTTCTGCCCATTTAGTGACATATTCCACTGCAGTAATGATATACCTTGCACCTGACCTTTTTGCTGGTATAGGAAATGGTCCTATGAAGTCTATGGCCCGGATTTCAAATGTGAGACTAGGGTTTACTGATATCAAAGGAATTTCTGTACTAGGCAAGGGTCGACCTAGTTGTTCACATCTGTCACATCAACTAACAAAACTTTTGCAATCTTTGTGGAGTGTCGGCCACCATAATCCTGACTGTTGGATTTTCTTTGCAGTCATTAGAGGAAATTTGGGGTCTAAAATGGGCCTTATAAGAAAATGTGCCAAAATAAGTTTTTGTGATTTGGAATTCAAGAACCAATATAATTTCAATAAAATGAGTCACCAATAATGGTTGAATTGACATATTTGTCATAAAAAAAACTACTTTTTATGTTCGTATTTTTGACATATCTCATTGTGTTTTTACTTGAATTTTGATTAGGAGAGCTCATTGGATGCAAAATTCAATTCTGCATCCAACGAGTACCCACACTGCATACTTTTGACTGACCCCGCTACCCCAAAAGCAAGAAATACCTGAAAAAACGTGATGATGATGTCATCATCACATTTTTTCCAGGTATTTCTTGTTTTTGGGGTATCAAGGCCCATAAAAAATATGCAGTGTGGGTACTCATTGGATGCAGAATCAAATTCCTCATCCAACGAGCTCTCTTGATAAAAATTTGAGTAAAAACACAGGGAGATATGTCGAAAATATGAACACAAAAAGTAGTTTTTTTCTTTCTTCCTCCAAAATTAATCAATATTATTTTATTATTTTTACTATTATTTTATTATTTTCCTTAGGAGGCCCATTTTAGACCCCAAAATTCCTCTAATGTGTGTCTGCTTGGAAATGTCCTCCTGCAGGTCCATAGTGTGCTTCATGCATAATGTGGTCTCATTCATGTTCTAGTACACATCTTCTAAGGATGTCATCTAACCACATTTTGTATAAAAATCCATTAATGAGACTGTAGGGTGCAGCCTTCATAGCTAAGATCTACTTTTTCTTGGTGCTCATACCTTCTGGTGCATGTCCATTTTCTAAGAACTAAGCTATTTCCTCTAGTTCTACTGGGACTGCTTCTATCCAAAATAAATGTGCATCAGTTAAGTCATCATCGACTCCTGTCGGTTCTTCTCCTGTGTCGATTCAGGATGAATGGTTAGGACCGACATTTAACTTGCCTGGTCGGACAACAACTTCAAACTCAAATTCTTGGAAGAGAAGTAGCCATCGATAAATCCTTCCATGATGGAGTGGTTTATTGACGAGATACTTCAGGGCCTGATGGTCGGTATAGAATATAAATGGATTAGCTAACAGATAATGTCTATATTTTTGTAGGGAAAAGACCATTCCTAGGGATTCTCTTTCTGTGGTCGAGTAGTTTCTTTCAGCCTTGTTTAATTTTTGGCTGCTATAAACTATGGGATAATCCATTCCATCATCTCCTGGTTTAGTTAATATTGCTCCTATTGCAAGGCCTGATGCATCAATATGAACATCAAATTTGATCGACCAGTTTGGAAACTTTAGGATGGGGGATTCAACTAGTTTAATTTTTAATTTTTTGAATGATATGTGGCATTCCTCTGTCCAGTTAAATTCTTGATCTTCTCTTAATAGTTCTTCAAGAGGATAGGTCATATTTGAATAATATCTTATGAATTTTCTGTAATAGCCTGTGTGGCCAAGTAACACCTTGACTTGTTTAGGGTTTACTGGTGGTTTCAGGTCAAGGATAACTTTAATCTTTGCAAAGTCAACCTTAATACCTTCTTTATAAACAATATGCCCTAATAATATCCCTATCGGGGCCACAAATATGCATTTTTTGATGTTTAGGGAGAGTTGAATTTGTCGACATCTCTCCAGCATAAGTCGGAGCCATTTGCAATGATCTTTGAGTGTGGATTATATTGTCCAGTGATCAAAGTATACTGCCATGGTCTTGTAAATGTATTCTTGAAATGTTTTAACCACAATTCGAGAGAACACTGTAGGTGCATTCTTTAATCCAAAAGGCATAACTTTGTAAGCAAAGGAACCAATTCACACACGAAGGTTGTCTTCTTCTGGTCCTCTTTAGCTATTGGTACTTGGTTATAGCCTGAGAATCCATCTGTAAATGAGTAGAATTCATGTCCTGCAACTTCATTCAAGATTTCATCTGCATAAGGAGTTGGGAATGGATCTGTCAGTGTTACTTTGTTTAGTTCCCTAAAGTTGACATACATTCTTAGTTTGGTTGGGTCATGTTTCTTAGGTTGTACCACCATTGGACTTGCCCATTTTGATTGGTCGATAGCGTAGATGATGCCTGCAGCTAACATGTTATCAATTTCCCTTTTGACTATATCCTTGTATTTGTGAGCTAGTTTATAAGGCCATTTCTTCACAGGTCAAACATCAGGTTTAGTATCAATTTTTTTTTCTCCCATTTTGTAGAATAAGCCTCTGAGGTATTTGTAATCTCTAGAAAATACATCTTGGAATTCCCTTAGTAAGTTCAATATCTCTGTGGTCTATTCTTCGCTCCAGTAGTCACCAATATTGGCCATTTTTGGTCAATCATCATTTGAGATGTTGAAATCTTTAGTTTTGACTTTATCATCTAGCCATTCTAGTGCTTTGGCATCATTGATCGGTCGACTTGCTTCTTTGAACTGTGAGAATGTGGTAGGGAAGTCGGCTGCAGTCATTCTGTTGGTATCTGGTTTGTCTGTTGTTTCGACTTTCAGGATGGTGCGAATAGGTTTTGTTGTTTCGACATGGTTGGATTTCCATCTAAAGATTTTTCCTTCTGTGTTTTCATTTTCTAACTGTAATCTTGTCGAATGGGGCTTTAGCTGTGTTTGTATTTTGTTACATTTCCTTGTCTGTCGGTGGTCTTGTAAGGGTTTATTTTAGTTTGTTGAATAAATTCTTTAATTTGTTTTGCTGTTTCGACCAAATTTTCATTTTGAGTTATAAAGTTGAAATCTTTAATAAAATTTTCCTTGAGTTCATGCGATAAGAAGGTTTCACATCTAGCTTCTTTCATCTTATACCATTTGTTTGGAAAGTCAGCTAGGGTTGATGGGAACAAGTGTGGCCATGCTCGGTCATCCTTGTATCCAAGTCTTCTCCACTCTCTTTCACATGTTTTGATATGGTCCTCTGGGTTTTGTCCTTGAGTGAATATACGTATCTGAGCTTGTTGGGTTAACTTCTTTCCTCCAAACCTTTCGACAAAGTAAGTCAAAGTAGTTGTCCAGGTCTGTAATCTTGTCTGATGGGTATCCCACCATCTAGTAGCTGGTCCTATAAAAGTTTCAACTAGGCTTTGAAGTCGGCCATGTTCACCAATATTTTTGGAAACTTGTTCGACATGCATGACTGGTGATTCCCTCTCCTTATATCTTGGTAGTTGTATAGTATTCAGGTTGGTCGGTTGTAAGGTAGGGTGTTCTTGAATTTTATTTTCAAATATTTTTGGAACAACGAACACTATGAAGCACTGTTGGGTGGGATTTTTCTACACTTTTTGTATAGTCCAGCACCCTCTTGGTTGTGTTTCATAGTTCTCAATCTCCCAGTCATACAATTCAGCGTCAGAATTATAACCAACTGAGTCTTGGTTACCTAAGTAAAGTTCTCCGTGGATGTTTGATTCTGTGTAATCGGCATTATTTTGGATCTGGTAGAGTTGTCAAACATCAACTTCTTCATCAATAGGTTCATTCCAAGGTTCCCCTTGAGATGGATGAATGGGTACAATGATCGTTTGTCCATTTCCTTTTAATTTAATTCGTTCCTTGTCCAGGGATATGGATGCTTTCATATTTCTACCCCAAGGTTGACCAACTAGCGCTGGGAAGGAACTGGATCCTTCCTTTGTGTCAATTATTTCAAAGTCGACCTTGGTCAAGATTCCTTTTATAGTCATGTCAGCATTTTTTCAGACCCCAATGGGTTCAATTAGGCCTTGGTTGGCTAGTTTCAGGTATATTCCTGACTCATAGAGTCGAGGTCTGCCCATTTGTTCCCAAGTGTCATGAGTCATGATGTTTACTTATGAGTTGAAGTCGAGCACTACTTGTTAGACGTGGTAACCTTCAATTTCCAGGTCGACAAGCGGGTCAGCATCACCTGTCTTTTTTATTTAAGTTGCAGATGTTCTTTGTTTGTTTTTCAGAGTGGGTACCTTTTATTTCATATAGAAAATCAATAAACTGGGATACTGAATTGTCAGTTTCAATGAGCTAGATTAATTCATTTATTGTGTTAGGTCGACTGTTATGAACATTTTTTTGTCGTACAATTTCTTTGAATACATTAGTTGCCTCTTTGTATATTTGTTTTTCCTTTAGTGGTTCAGGATAGACATTTTTGGTTTGTATTTTACTGATTTGTGGGTTATCAACTCATGTTTTTGTTCCTTGTCAAGTTACAATATGTAAATTTTTAGTGGTTATTACATCATTTTTTTGCACACGAGACAAGACATTAACATTTTTTTTTGTATTATTTTTTTCTAACATGGTAGGGCAATCCTCTAGTGAGTGATCCCCTACCCCATAGTGCGTATAGAATTTGAGATCATTTCTGTCCTTGTATGGATAGTCCGTGTACCGATGATTCTCTTTATAACATGTGAAGCACTGGATGGGTCGACGTGGTTGGTTGTGGCGATTCCCAAGGAATCGACCTCTTCCTCCATAGCCTATGAGTCGATTGTCGTACCAACGCTCATATCGTCGACCATCGTATCTGTGACCATTCTAATCATTTTCTAGATTGTTTTGCTCGTTATGTTGTGCTACTACATTAGTTTGGTAGACCGCCTGATAGTTTTATCGGTTCTTTAGATTCAACTGACAGTTGACCGTGTTATGACTTTTGTTCTCGTAGATGGCACACTAGGAGGACTTGTCGTTCTTCATGTTGAATGGGCAATCTTTTGTCAAGTGATCCCCGTGCTCTTGGAAAATGTCACAAAAAGACTTGGTCTATATGAATCGAACATCATGTTGGCTATATTCCTATCAACAGTTATCTTTGGAATGGCCGGCCGTTGAGCATTTGGTGCACTAGATCTCTTGATTATTGAGGCTTAACTCTTTTAGAGAATTTTGTATGTTCTCGAGCTGTTCTTCCAATCTGTGGTTTGTGGGGTAAGTGGGTGTGTCCTCGTCCATCTCCACCTGAAGAGATTTTGTTAGCACATCTTTTTAAGTTTTGAACGTTTCTAGACTAATGTGTCGATGCACTTTCTAAGATATCCCTGCAAGAAACCAATGGATTAGTAACTATTCATCTATAATGTAATCCAGCTGGCTCAGTAGGTCTCTCCAACGCTTATCATAGTCACAGACCAATTCCCCTGGATTTTGTGATGTGGTTTTTAGTTTTTTTGCGGCCAGGTGCTTAGCATCTGGAGTTTTGAAAAATGACAAGAATTGTGCCTTAATCTCATATTTTGTTGCTCTAGGTTGTCTTTCCGAAAAGGTCATGTACCACGTCAATGCCCTTTTCCTTAAGGCACCTACGAACTAGGCCATTTGTCTATCTTAGTCTGTAACTTGGTTGGCCTCCCAAGTCGACTCGCAGTTGAACTAGTGTCGTATAAGGTCCTCATCCCCCTCATATAGAGGAATGTAAGCCAATCCATGACCCATGTATGAATAACTATCACTGCTCTCAGGAGGTGGCAGTGGTGGGGGTGGGGGTGGCGGTGAGGGTGGTGGGGTTATTGGTGTATTCATCTCTGTGGAACTTTGGTCGATGGAACTTTCGTTCCCATCAGTTGTCGATTCTTTGTCGACTTGCAGTTGGTTGATGTCGAATTCTGTTGTCGATGGTCCACTACAACTATTTGTTTGCAGTTATGAATGTCCTATTTCTTATAAAGCTATATTTGGCGGTTTGGCGGGGTGGGGGGGGGGGGCACTCCTTCATGTGTCGGTAAGAGAAAGTGGATACTTTGGTGGGAGGGTGCTACTTGAAAGGTCACCCAATTCCCTTCCTCTGGTCGACGTATAATGAGGTGTCACCCAGTGTATGTTTCGTCGTCTAGTCGACTCCATATACTAAAGTCACCAGCTCATAGTTGGAGGTATTCTTCGACAATAGTCTGTATTGGAGTACACGGATTCAATGGAGAGAGGGTTGTTCCTTCATTGGGAGCTCTTAGTTGGAGAGCTTCTCGCTACTCTATCCACAATTATTCCTCCGTAGGGGTCGCTTCTTGTTCCACGCCTTCTTCTTGTCGGTCATGACCTAACTCTGGCGGACTCTCTTTTTAGTTGTTCTCCATAGGAGTCCTTCCTCCGTGTAGCTCTAAGGCTCTTTCACGTCTTGATTCCCTTCTCTGGTGTCTCTCTTCTCTCTCTATTTTCTGAATGTCTGACATGCCTTCGTATGATACTATTCTCTTGAGTTCCCTTTTATTCGACTGATCATTGCTGGTGTTTAGTATCTAGTTCTAGTGGACTAGAATACACTATACTCTATCTCGACATATGACCAGCTACCCCCCCCATAGCCTACCCAACGCTTTTTAGAAATCTCAGATAGTTCGGTCTAGTTTCTTAGGAAGTATTCCCACTCTCTTTCTGCAATGAATTGTTCCCACTTTCTCTACTTCTCCACCCAGTTAGAGTTTGATGGCAATTCATGAAATGATGGACAAGGTTCGACGATATGTCCTACTCCTTTCTCGATTAAGAATTTGAACAGCAAGGTTGGTAAGGAACACAGAAATTGTTCAGTGAGATCTGTGCAATATTTCTCCTTGACTGTTTCCACTGAAGTTCTGTCTTCGACTGCTTTCTCCTCACAGAAGTCGTCGGCAATTTTATCAAACCACTCCAACAAGCTTTTTCTACCTTCGTGGATCAGTTTTTCCAGCAACTGTTGTTCTTTAATCCTGTCCATCTTTCTCATCCAGAAATTTCTACAAAATTTGGGGCACTGATTCGACAAACTTTTCATGCATCTCTGTGAAAAATCTTTCTTTTGCTTGTGCGATTGTTAATCTGTTCCTTCGCGCGTAATTCTGCAAATAGTTTGCAACTTTACGTTCCCACCAGTCCTTAATCTCCTGCTCTGGTATCATCTGTTTATATACATTCCAGTGGTGTACTACCAGCATTGGAACCAATGTTGTAATCTCACAGATCACATAAGGTTACCAATAATACACACTAAAACATATATAAATAAAATAGAGACAAAATATAAGAACAAATAGGTGAATAGTAGATTATATTATACAAATGAGTCCATACACACAGAGAACTGAACTGAGTTCTCATTTGGCTCAACAGGCTAATATATATGATTACAGAATGGTTACAAAATAACTACTTGTTGGTTCGGTGAACCGACATGACCTTAGGAGGTCGACCTAATCTCTAGCTTTAGTCGGCTGACTGACTTAGTCGACTGCTCGACTAAGTCGGCCCATCGACTTAAGTTGGCTATCGTTCAAGTCGACTTATCGACTTGCTCCTTCTACACACTTCTACCTATTTCATTTCACATTTACTTGGTCTAATTTAATGAGAGAAAAATTATCAAATACAAAATCTATGTTAATGATGATATTGTGGGAAGTCGGATCCCAAATCTATATTCCTTTATTCCATCATCATATCTAGCAAAGAAATATATATTTTATTTCAGATCTAACTTATAACGTTGATTCTTGAGAATAAGAGCATAGGCATCACAACCAAAAATATTAAGTTTTGAATACTCAGAAGGGTCTCTTATCCATACCTCTTATGGAATATTATAGTATATTGTAGTTAATGGTGATCGATTTACTAAATAGCAAGCTGTAAAAATTGCTTATCCTCACAATTCTTGTTGCAACTTGGCATCACAAGGCATACGCCTTGCTCTTTATAGAAGAGTCATATCCATGCATTCAACAACACGATTTTTCCGAGGAGTATAAATTGTGGTTTTATGTCTTTGGATCCCAACTTCCTTGCAGTAGTTTTAAAATTTCTTAGATGTGAAATAACTGTGATTAATTATTCTCAAACATTTGATCGACTTGTTAGTGCTCTTTTCAACCAAAACACTAAACTGCTGAAAAGAATTAAACACACCAACTTTTTTTAAAGTAAGTAGATCTATACCTTTCTAGAGTAATCATCTATAAATGTTACAAAATATGATGATCCTCCAAAATAAGTAGTAGGGGTTGGTCCCCAAAAAATTTAATGGATGTAATCTAGGACACCTTTGCTTACACGGTTTCTTATTTTAAACTTATGTCCATAATGTTTACCAAACAAACAATGTTTGCAGAACTCTAAAATCAAAGATTTTAAGTTAGGAAGCAACTTATCATCTACAATTATCTTAAGTCCTTTCTCACTCATATGGCCTAGATGTTAGTGCCATAAATAAGAAGAGCCACCTGCATCTTCAGATACTAAAGATGCATGACTTTCCTCTATACTCTCATCATGCTTATAAATGTTACTGATTATTTTTTCCTTCATGACAACTAAGATGTCCTTAGACACCTTCATGACTCCACCTTGAACTACAAACTTATAACCAACATAATCTGTAACTCCAAAAGATATTAAGTTATTTTCTAATTTTGGGAACATGCCTCTTATCTATGAGTGTTCTGACGGTACCATCATACTTTTTAACCTTGATGTATGTACCAATCCCAACAAATATAAAGGAGATATCATTTCTCATAAAATATATACCATTATTAATGGGTTGGTAATTTGAGAACCAATTTCTATGAAGGCACATATGGTTAAAGAAACCAGAATCGAACATCCAATCATGATGGTATTCTAAAACATTAGAAACAAACAATACCTCATCGACCATACCTAAAATTATTTATTTTGTGTTTGCTTCCTTTCTAGAGTCTTCTTTAGATGAAACCTCTTTGGACGTTTGTGTTTTCCAATAATCCTTATTTATATGGACTAATTTATTACAACAACACCACTTCATCTTGCCATTCTTAAATCTTGATTTGGATTGAGATGCACCTCTCGAACTCTGTCCTTGTTCTCTAGATCGACCTCCAACCACCATTGTTGGTGTGTTTGAACCATTTTTTCTTCGCAATTCTTCACATAATAAATATCCAAAAATAACATCATAATCAAAGGTTTCTGTATTACTAAACCACATAGAAGCAGTTAGAGGATTCCAAGATTCAGGTAGTGTATGTATAACAGGGTAATTGTCTTGTCTTCATCTTCAAATTTCACATCCAAGATGGCTAATTAACAAATCAAAACATTAGACTTATTTAAATGGTTCTATATTTTCATACCTTCCTTCATTTGCATGGCATATAACGTTCTCTTCACAAACATCATGTTTGTAAAGGAGCTTGTCATATATAGGTTTTCCATCTTAATCCATAAGCTAGTTGTTGTTTCTTCTCCAACAATTTTGAGCATAACTTCATTTTCTAGGCACAAATAGATAATGTTGAATGCTCTTGAATCCAATTCCTCCCATTCATCATCTAACATATCCTCGAGCTTCTTTGATTTTTCCACCAATGCTTTTTGCACTCCTTGTTGAACAAGTAGATCTCTCATTTTGAGCTTCCAAAGCTCAAAATTGATCTTTCTTTTAAATTTCTCCACTTCAAATTAAATACACTCTGCATATTCGCTTTGATTGTTTTTCCTCTATGGGATTACTTGGATATATAAAATTTCTTACACAGTGACATAAACATGACCAAATAATTACACCCCTATCCATATTTATCTTGAGGTAATTAGTATCAACTGGAGGAAAGCTAATATGGATATTGAAGATGCCCATATTTAATTCTATAGGAAATTGATTATCATTGTTTCAACACAAATTCATATTCTTTATTCTCCATTGATAATGAAGTCACTTATTATATCATTTGAAGTAACATATTGAGCTTTACATCATTTATTTTTTTCACTTTTGTCTAGATGCTATGATTGTGTAGAACTATTTTTATTATTAAAAGCACTATCAAAATGCTAAATGACATTTTTTCATAAATTTTGGCCTCTTTATACTAATGTTCTAAGAAAATCATTAAGAAAATCATTGAAATTAATTCATGTAACTAGAAAAAAAAAATTATAGCAATAATGTTATGTTGCACAATTTGCACTAATTGAATTTATTTTTATTTCAAGTAATTCAATCTATCTTCAGAGTCACATGTACTTGGTAGCATTGTTGTTACTCTCTTTCTTTATATAATTTATTTATATTATTGTTTTTTTATTATGTATATTATAACCAAAATTACTCTTAAAAAACAAAAATATAATGCCCTTAGTATGCTTAGTATGAGAGAAAAAACCCTTAATTATTAATAGTTATAAATTATTTTATAATTACACCCATAGGTGTATATATCTGATATTTTGGGAGCCGGACCTCTTCGAACGGATCATCAAGATCCATGTGGGGTTGACAAATGGAGGGATTGGATCTTTTCCATCGTCATCTTAGATTTTAGTTAAGGTTACTTAAAGTTAGTTCATAACTGGAAATAGTTAACCCTTTCTACAATTACAGTTTGTGGAGTAGTTGAGGGTGCGTGGCTTAGGTGTGCCAACCCTCTGTTGTAGTTAGAGTTGGTGGAGTTTTAAGGGCGTGTGGCTGCAGGTTATGCCATGAACTGGCTAGATATTCATGACGCATGGGATCCTAGGGTAACTACCTCTGAATTGTTTGAACCAAAATATAAAAACTCTTGCTCTCTATGGACTATGAGGTCAAAAAAATGATTTTCTAGCCTAGCTACGGAGCATCCAACAACCAAGCACACAAATTATCATGTAATGTACCATTAGACTATAAAGTGCCATTAGTTCAATGATTAGGATGCAATTTTATTTTCAGGTTTTTTGCAAGTCTTGCAGGAAGACATTTCTGCATCGACATTTGCTTTCAGAGTTATCCTATGAGTCAAATATAGGCTCTTACAGCAGACCTAATGTTTCAATACCTATTGTTTGAGTTTTATATAAATACATGTGATATGATTTTACTAGCACTTCTTCAGTAACTGCATAAACATGAGAATGCCAAATATTAGTATAAACATAAATCCCTTTAGATAGAACCAGTATTTGATGTTACAGCTTTGACAGGAAGAAAATTCCCTGTTTAAAATGAAAACAACGTTTAAAATAAATTTACAATAATGCCATGTGACAGCTTCCACATGAAGAAATTTCCTTTACAATCGTAGGTTTAATGCCAAAATCCCTCGAACAACTCTAAATCAAAGGTCTATTAATTCCAAAAATCCTTGAACACTTCTGTGAGGGGTTTGTAAGAAAACTGTTGTTTTCATTTTAAATAAGTTATTATTCAACGTCGTCTTATGCTGTGATAAATTCTCAATAACTATCTAAACCTGACAATGACAAATCTGAGTATAAACAAAAAAACCTATAGATAGAACTAGTATTTCATGTTATAGTTTCGACAGGAAGAAAATTCCTTTTCAGTCATAGGTCTATTTATCCTCGGGCATGTATAAATCAGAGTTCTATTTATGCCAAAAACCCTTAGACACCTCCGTATGTTCTAACACTAAAATTACAGGTCACTCTTCCTCTCAAATTTGCTTTAATGTGGGTTTTGTCTGTCTGTTTTGTCAAGAAGGTAAACAATTTCATCATCAAAGAGCTAAGGTTTGTGGATCTCTCTAGAATTCGACACAAAAATCAGAGGTGGCTCTTCCTCTTGAATTCTCTAATACATGTAATGAGTGTTGTTGTGCGTAAAGTTAATTTTTTTACCATCTTGTCAAAGATCTGCGTGGCTTACTATTGTTTTTTTTGAGAAGGGGAGGAATTTCTCAGTTGACCCATCCTACCCAAAGATCTATTACTTGGAATCAACGCAACGTCCAAGTCTTGTCACTTCAGAATGTGTGGATAGGTGTAGGTAGCTATTGCACTGTAGTTATGTGGATCCTTTTCGTCTCCTGAATTTCATTTAATGTTCCTTCCTTAACATTAAGGAATAGTGCCACATGGAATCACCATTTACTCTCCTCGCTGGAGACCAAATAAAATTTAATATAAAACCCTAAATACTTAATGGTCTTCCTAAACTCAAAAATCGGTCATGGAGGCATTTGTATAAACCTATGAGAGCTCTGTGTGGCTTACTGTCATTTTTCTCTATCTGTTTTGTCGACAAGGTTAAGAATTTCATGGTCGAAGAGCCGAGTGTCGTGGCTGCCATTACCTGACCTAAATTAACCTATAGAAAATTGTATTAAGGCCCTAAAATAACCTATAGAATATTCTATTAGAGCGTTATAAAAACACAATATTGACCTAATTTAAATTAATTAAATTAATTAAATTAGGTTAACTAAACGACATTTAAATTTCATAACACAAATTTGCATGCCCTCTAACTAAAATACATACACTACAATACAATACCTACACTGCAAGAATTTAATCAATATTGACCTAATTTAAATTAATTTAATAATTTAATTTAATTAACCCAAACGACATTTAAATGTCATAAAAAAATTTGCATGCCCACTATACAAAATACAAACACTAGAATAAAATACATACACTACAAGAATTTAATACCAAGGTTGCAAAACCAAATAAAAATACTTCATTTTATATTTCGTGATCTAAGAAAATCTCTAAAATTATCATTTAAACTACTATATCCTTAACAATCCCAAGAAACACCATGCCGAACAAAACAGTGTGATAGAATCTCTCTTAAATAAAATGCATTAGGATGATTCCCTCACCGCACTAGAAGGGAGGGCCAGAAGACATACCTTGCAATCAGCGTTCGATTGAACCTTTGTCACATAGAAATTTATTCAAACATATTTTGCACCTGTCTCAGTACTATTCTTTGGGCTTTTAAACTTGTCTCCTGGCCGAAGACAATAAAAATACCAACCCAACTAACGAGGTATACAGTATACGTTAACATATGGTTACAAGCAGTTATTCACGAGTCTATTTATACATATAATGGAACCCTTATTATTAATGCCAAAAATTAAATAAAACTAAACTAAACAAGTAGATATTGAACCACATCTCTTTTAAAAAAAATAATTTTACAACAATGAGATCAATATCAAGTCCCTGTGGGCTTAGATAACTAAAGGCCATGTGCTATGAAAATTCTTTGCACTGTTTGTGTTTACAAAAAAAATATCGACAAAAAAACACTACGCAGAGCTTATAATCTGTATCATAATGTTTGGCCACAGCCGTAAAATTCCAAAGTAGGTCTACTATGAAAGCATATCCAACCTTTTCCCCTGTAGAAGCAGGCTTACACATTTGTTTTATAACAAGCAAATCAAAGGTAAAACCCAGTTGATTCTAAAACTAAATTGCATTCCTTTGCAAAAATTTCCAACCACCTCCTTAGAGCCATGCAAGAGAGGGTACAGGTCTTACCAGGTATGTGCTTCCATGAATTTAATGCCAAATCGATTGTAGAGACCTTTTCCTCCACCTACAAAGTTGATTTGGATAATCAGTTATAACCTGCAACTGTAAATTGAATAGGAAAACGAAATTGAAATATATTCACATTTAGTTGCTCACCTTTTGTCGTCCAGAGACAAAGTAGGGTAAACCCTTTCCTTTTTGGCTCATGCAGGTATCAATTGAACCTTTTTTCAGCTCTGAAAAAACATGCTCAATAATCTTGTAACCATATAAAAACTGGAATGAATTAACCAAACGGTAGATCTGAGTCTCTGGAAAGAAACCAAGATACATTGATTCTTCTAAGTTTTTCCTTAACTTTTCTTTAATCACCAGCGAGGAGAGTAAAAGCCTCCACATGGCTTGGGCATTAGACCTCCATGACCGATCCCAAATATGTCCTGCACTTGCATAAAAACATATATATGGGTCAAAACGGAGAGAGAAAAATTATAGAAATCCACGCAGACTTCCCTGTATTAGCGAATTAAAAATTAAAAGGGAATTTGTTTATTGTTACTTGTATCAGTGAATTCCAGAGGAAAAGCCACCTATGAGTTTAGTGTGGGTAGACATGAGGATATAGAGCCACATTACTCATCTCTTCTATAAAATAGATAGAGAAAAA
>LPNX010825697.1:323159-325659 GCA_001517045.1 Pseudotsuga menziesii | reverse complement strand
TTTTACAAAATAGACAAAGAAAAACCCACAGTAAGCCACACAAAGCTATGATAGGCTGCTAATGGTAGCGACAATACTCGGCTCTACGACCATGAAATTATTAATCCTGTCGAAAAAACAGACAAAGGAAAACCATAGTAAGCCACGCAAAGGTTTGATAGGCTGGTAATGATAGCTATGACCCTTGGCTCTCTAACCATGAACTTCCTAACCTTGTCAAAAAAACAGATATAGAGAAACCATAGTAAGCCACAAAGATCTTTGACAGGTTTACAAAACAGAAAAATAAAAACCCACAGTAAGCCACGCAGAGCTATCATAGGCTACTAATGGAAGCGACGATACTCAGCTCTCCGACCACTAACTTCCTAACCTTGTCGAAAAAATAGACATAGAGAAACCACAATAAGCCACAAAGAGCTTTGACAGGTGATACAAATACATCCATGATCAATTTCTGAGTTTTAGGAAGAGCATTAAGTATTGATGGTTTGGTCACCAATGAGGAGAGTAAAATCCTGCACATGGCTTCGGCCTGAAAACTTTAATGTTTCCTTCATACACCTGTCCACACATTTCAAGGCGACAAGACTTGGATGATGTGGTGATTCCATGTGGCGCTATTCCTTACTGTTAAGGAAGGAACCTTAAATGAAATTTTAACTACGGTGTGATAACTCTAATACTAGCTACATACACTTGTCCACACATTCCAAAGCGACAAGACTTGGACCGTGTCATGACTCCATTTGGCGCTATTCCATGTGGAACTATTCCACGTGGTGATATTTCCATGTGGATATATTCCATGTTAAGGAGGTTAATTTAATTGAAATTATTCTTTATTTGCATTACATATGATGTATTGATGTTGAATCTTACACCATATGTATTATTGTTGTAATAATATCTTTTTGCACCATATCAAGTTGACATTGTGGTCATTATTTATCTATGGTTTATGTGATCTAAGACTCGATGTAAGGAAATTAGTGAATATGGCTTTCACATATTTATAGTTTGGGATCTACATAGCTTGACCAACATGAGAACTTGTAATGTGCAATTTCAGATTAACATTAGATCCTAAATGTATTATATTGAAGAATTTTTTTTCGATAAATCTATGTTATTATAGTGAATTTTAGATGGATTAAGATATGTGTTTTTGAAATAAATATTAGGAATTGCAATTTGGCATATGTACATGTGAATACATCCATTTTTTTTAAATGAAGAGTTATAGTACTATACATTAGATATGCTATAATGGAAAAACATAAGTAAAGACATGTCGTAGTGCATTTTTTAATGGTTCCCATGGGCCTTAGTGTTGTACGGGTATAGTTGTTATTGAAAAGGACAAGCATCATATTAGACCTTGATCTCAAATATTGTAGCAACTTTGGCACCAGCTTTGTTAAATTTTTACCTATAGTCACACCACCTTAAATCTTAAGCTTTAAAAGTTAGGCAAAGACAATATATTTTCAAACAACAGTAAACCCATAAGAACGTGGTATGATCTTTATGTTTGATTAAGAAATAAAATGCAAAGATAATGACCTTTACATTGAAAAAAAATGAATGTGTGACCTAGTAGAATTTTAGAAATTATGTTAGAATTCACATAGCTTTAAAGTATTGTTAGTTTTGGTGTCACTTGGAGTAGTTAAAACAGAAATTGTTTGCAAAATTTGTGTAAATTGAGGGGTTATTACATGTTAATGTAACAAAACAATAGTCTAAAACAGTAAAATAATAACACCATATATATATAGTCTTATATAGTCTTATAACCTTTACATCGAATAAAAATAAATGTCTCGCAAACCTTTCTTTCTTCAATAATTTGATCATTAGTGACATAAATCTCCCACTTGATTGTTCTATTTGGCTAAAGAATGTAAGAAAATTTCTTTAATGTATTTTTAGTTTTAGTGTCACTTGGAAGAGTATAAAAAAATTATACGTTAGCAAAAGTTGGGTAATTGAAGGGGTTGTTACGTGTTAATGTATATAACCTTTAGTAATTGAAATATATCTATTATATATTAGCTTTTTTTTAACATATAAAACAATAAAACCATATATATATATATATGTGTAGTTGAGTATATATATTATACCTTATTAAGAAATAAAACCTTATAATATCATAAAATGCATTTTGAATATTTTTTGTACTTAAATAAACAAAAAAATTGTATTATATCACTACATACCAAAGATTTGGTATTTATATTTAGTGTTTTAATAGATTACAATTTTAATAAATACAAAAATATTTAGTATTTTAATATATAAAAATCAATTTTATTGTTCCTCTACATTGCAATATATTTATATTTAGTATTGTAATAGAATATAATTTTTCTTATTTTTTGTTGTTTTAAATATAAATTATATATTCATTTATATAAGATTATATAAATGAATATGTAATTTATTTTTATTATATAATTCTTGTAATCCACAAACAATAAGTTAATATAAGCAA
>LPNX010825697.1:288600-322425 GCA_001517045.1 Pseudotsuga menziesii | reverse complement strand
ATATATATATATAGTTGTGTGTGTGTGTGTATTGTCTTGTCTATTTATATTACATAATGTTTTTGTAGTTGTTCTTTTTTTTTCACAATACTATGTAGAAATCTTTCTTTATGGATATGTATTACATAAATGTTAAAATGCTAAACTATGTCATTTTTGGATTCATGTTTCACAATTTTGAAATGAAGCACTCATAAAGCACATGTCAATGACCTCAAAAATGCATGTGGTATATCAATTTTTCCTTTGACATAGATGTTGCTTATTGTGAATAAATAAATTTCAATTGCATATATAAAAAGTATTAAATAAATATTGTTTCATTTTTTTGGTTTTGTTCATAATCATCTGTTTTTTCATGGTTTTTTGATATAGCTACAAATGGATCCTTCCATCTGGAGTTTATTGCCACAGGAGATATTGGAACTGATTTTGTTGTGAGTTCCTTTTTCGACATTGATTTGGTTAGGATCAATTTCAAAACATTTCCATGAACTACTATTGCAACCGGCATTTACAACTTTTTGGTCGAACAATCACATAACTAAAGTTGGGTTTTTTGTCAAAGTATGGAGACCATACCAGATCGAAATAATATATAAATTTATCAGTTATGTAGGACATGCATCTTTTTTGCATATTACCAGTCCAAAAAAAAACTATTCAATTGAATGCACGGCTAGTTCAATTATTTTGTTGTCGACGTTTTTTTCATTACCAGGTCATAAGAGATATTTTATTATGAACCCATTTGAAAGACATTTTTAATATATATATACGTGATTGAAATAGGAGTCCATGGTTTTTTCAGACTCATAATCAAGATAAGTGATCACAAACACGGATGGATACTTGTTCACCATGAACAAAACTAACATGGTTCAATTTTTTTTGTGTCCAGCAATGTCAATAGAGATTGCAGAGAAATTGATGTGCCTAGTTTCATCCCAATCCCCCCAAAGATGCAGTTTTTTAATGGAAAAATATATTGGCTGCATTTGAGAATCATTTCAGAGGAAGACACTCTATATTCCTATACAATGTGGTCACCTGACATTGGATTGAACAAATGGGCTACTCATGCAATTCATACAGGACACATCTAAAGATCCATGTGTTTGACCATACATCAAAACCAGTTGATATGTCTTGTAAATGATGGTAGTAAAACTATATGGTCCATAATTGAAATGATATATTTGAGGCTTGATGCATCTGCAGTTCAAGATATGCACGGATTTTGGCTATTTGGAAGAGATTTGAGATGGACCCTTTTAGAAGATATGGCATTCCATATAAATACACATTGTTGGAGGTACCTTCCATTTCGAGCTATGGGGAGTTTTGTTTTGATGTGTAGGTATGCTCAAACCCCATTCATATATTATGACCTCAATACTTGTAGGGTGACTCATGTAGGACCTAATGAATGATCACTGCTCTGAAGTCATCGATTGCCTATGCCAATAGATAGCTAGTGTGCCAATATTATAATTTCTAGAAATTTTTTCCCTCTCACTCCAAGCATGCATGTATTCGATGATTTACTCACTCTTCCTACAAATTGGGATGAGACGTTAGACCATTATGGCATGTAAAAGATATGCAAAAGATGTTTTTTTGCATCTTTTGTGAATTTTGATGATCTTTTTTATATCATCTATGTGGATGTAATAATTATCTATATGTAAATTATATAGTGCCAAAAAATCTTCATTCTATATGTTATGTTTTATTGTAGTGTGTGTATTTTATTGCGATCATCTTTACAGCTCGTAATTTTGTATTGTAGTTTAATCGTACAAGTAACATGCAAAAAATGTTTCACTTTCTCTAACAGGTTTTAAGTTGTACTTATACAAAGAAAACAATTGTTTTTTATCTGTATTATAAAAAAAAGGAATATTTACATTAATCCACCTGCTAACATATTCTCTTATATTGTATTATAGAAGGATATGCTCCCTGCGATTTGGAAATCATTAGCAATCGACAAGGCTTGAATTGATTTTTCTTTGGTTTCTTTTATCGATGATTGTCTATTTGAAAATGGTTTGCAAAGTCTGGAGTCGTATGCTATCTGAAAAAAATTTCATCTCACAATGGAAACACAATCAAACGAAAGAATATGGAGTTTTGGTTGGTTTCGACCCTTCTTGTAGACAACGGTTTGTTAGTCATTACATTATCCAATTGAGAAATTCTTCATCTCTCTCTATGCTTCTCTTGAATGTTCATTACAAAATCAAATCGATGTGTGGTTCAATTGTTGTAGTTTCATCATCCAGTATCTTATATCGAAAAAGAAACTACTACATCATCAATCCATTCACAAAGACTTGTACATTTGTAGGGTCTCTTAGTCTTGGTGATTGGGGTTTCTTTACATTATCGAGAGATGTTCAACAACAAAAAAAACATTGGGAAGATTTCAAACATGTTTATGCAGGATTTGAAACAACCTTTCTGAAAACCAACAATATTCACATGTAGTGGAGATAAACATGTCCTCCATATGGCGATGTTCTGCGGCCCAAAAATCCCATATTGTATAATAAAACAATGTTATGGGTGGATAGTCATGTGGTTTGTAGAGCTAATCATATATATGTATATACAATTTATGTTGGATAGATATTGAGAATAACAATTGGGGGTTCCTATTTATTCCACAATCAAATTCAACATTATCGATTAGCTAGGCATGGTATCGCAATGAACTTCTTTTTTTATCATTTATGGGAGAACTACATTGTGGTGTATAGAACAAAAAACAAATCAAAGTGATTCAACAAATTCTTCGATAGGAAATGGATGTTTAGAAGGTGGGTTACAATGGAATTTCATGTCTAAATTAACGTCGGGCATCAATGGAAAATGCAGTGAATATTTTCCTGTTGCAGCACTTGATAATTACATGCTCATGTGAAAATACGACTGCCTTACTTTCCCCTTCTATGACTTCAATGACGCACATTATAATGTTGTAAGCGAATATAGAATGTTGGATTCCCAATTATCAATACTTTAACATCCAACACAACTAAGTGTTGTTGAGCTTGTAGACAACATATCCATCATTCTAAGTTGCCCAAACATGGATTCAATTGATGATGTGTTTTCAAAGGGATAATATAAAAATTCCATACATGTTTATAACATGTATGGAATGTTACTTGCGTGTATGTTACGCAAGTCGACATGTTTAGATGCTTCATTATCATACTTATTCAAAATAGTTTTTCAACAAAGTTTACCACAGTTTTGGAAATCTACATTATCTTTGAAATAGAAATATACGATACATGCCAATTAATTGAATGTCTTGGATAAAAAAAATGAGTAAAATATTAGTTTATATCTTATCGAGCTGTGACAGTACAAATATTATAAGATAATATTTGAACAAAGTTTGAAAGTTTTATGTTTTAGTTTCTTTCAGCTATACCTATAACATGTCTCTGTTCATTAATATGGTTTGACAATAGTTGTTTTTATTTTTTGGTTCATGTAGATATGTCATCAACCGAAAACAATAATTGCAGCAGTGAAAAGAACTTGATGGAAACATCGTCACACCCAAAAAAAGAGTCTTGTAGAAAATACTATAACAAAAAAAAGATATTGATAAGAAATGTCGTTCAATCTACAAAGATAATAATGAGGAAATCAACAAACAAAGAAGAGAACGTCGTGGTGTATCCTTTGTAAATGTGGTTGATTCTCAAGGTGAGCCCACTAAATTTAAGATCATATCTGACATAATGAGGAGATCAAACCGTCGAATTCAATTTCAATCGTCATCACTACATACAACGACGATTGTAATGAAAGGTTGGATGAATTTATTGAACCATTCATAATTCATATTTCTGGTGAAAATTTATATAATAATGGCACTAATGTTTAAGGATTACATAGCGTTGAATATTTTTGAATTAGTATTTACGTGTACAATATAGATATACTTACATACTTGTTCAATGTTTAGATAAATACTTGCAACAATTGTCTGAATCAATCATTTGATCAACGCGAGGAAGCTATGCATACAAATAATAATGAAACAATACAAAATGATAACACAAACATAGCTGAAAGAAGCAGTGGAATAAGAAAAATTTATCTTGGCACAACAAAGGACATGAATTCAAAGTCTACGACGAATGACTCGTATAGCCATGCAAAATATATGCGTAGAAATAAAAATGAAACAGTACAAAATGATAACAAAAGAATATCTGAAAGAAGTAGTGGGATAAGAACATTTCCTCTTAGCACAACAAAGGACACAAATTCCAAGTCTACTAGGAATGAATCATACAGCCACGCAAACAAAGCATTATTAATGAATGAAGAATAAAGGATTCGAAACCCACTCCAAACCGGTTTACAAATTTCCAACTCAACAAGATCTATTTCTGCTACAATAAATAAGGTATTGTTTCACCTATCAAAGACAAAAACCATGCATTTGGCCTTAACTCCAATAAAAGGATTGTTATATGCAATATTATTCCAATTTCATGTTCAATAACTAAGCAATAAACTATATTGAAATTTCAGTATGGTAACATCCATGGGAAATAACGAGTTAGTGTTGGACATAATTGTCGAAGAAACAAGAAATCATTCAATGCCATCCCTCCTTCTAGTGATGATGACTCTCTACAAAATGTCGGTGAAAGCTATGTTTTATGCAGCCAGCCAAAGAACATGGAATTCGATCAGGAAAATAGTTCTACACCAATGAATGATCAAGGAATAAATAAAAATTGAATCATGATCAGTAGCCCAAGTGGAGATGCACAAAGGACTATTTTTATTGATACATCAAAGGTCTTACTCATCCTATTCGTAAGCAAGTTGCATTTTTTGATGTTACGATAAGATTTGACATAATATTTAATAGCGACAATTTCACTTTTTAGGATAATAGCACCAAGGCTCGTCAAGGATAGAACAATCAAACCTCAAATCACCTGAACGATATGATGTGAACCAACCTTCAATATAATTTTCATTATGGGAGCCATATGTGTCACTTTTCAAGCACTGGTACTCAACAAAGACAAGTAAGGAATATACAACACCACAACAATATAGGAGAGAGTTCATCTCAAAATGTCTCATCTCACTCTACATTGAATGAAAAACTATAGGATCGAGATCATAGTTTAAATATACATACATTAAGAAATATGGTTGAGTTTTTCCAATAAATGTCCTCTTCCCATCAAGCATTTCGGGCCGAAATTTATAAATTTTCGATATTGCAAATGTGTAGTGTTTGTCATCAATCATACCTTGGAATAAATGTTTACAGATCTATTTGTGTGAGATGTAGGAAAGAGCATGATATCCATCGTTTCTCTCTAGAAAACAACATGAATCCTGGAAAATAACCTCCCATTTTATCAATTTTGACACAAGTTGAAGAAATGTTAATAGCATGAGTGAATCCAATACTACATGTCATACATGCACATGGAGGCCAATATAAATACACTGGCCATACAATTAGCTTCCCATAAGATATCGTTTCAATTGTTAAGACTCTTCCTCGTCGAATAGAAGAGCTAGACATATTAATTGTCAGAAGAAAAGGGCCTCCCTCCAAGCACTATGATTGCATTGTCAGTAGGTCGCAAGCCATGTATTCATTACATTACAAAATACACATGGAAAAATACCGAGATGTTGAAATTGATCCATAATCAGTTGTATGTCTCCCAGATTAGCCAACAGATGTCTCCTAAAAATTGCGTTATATCAACTCTGACATAGCCAACTCAGACGAGATTGATGCAAAAATAGGTATATTTGGAATTCATCAACTCGAAAGTCATCCTTCATCTTTTACAGCTAGAATTCCAAATGCACAAAGAGAAATAGAAGAGATACGAAACTTTGTTAATAAATAATCTAATTTGTCAGATTTAGAGATGGAGTGGCCAGAGATTGGTTTGTCTCCAATAAATGAATACAACACAGAAGGTTTGTTTGACATGGCATTTCTAACATTATTTCCTATAGGCATTGCTGATTGGTTGCAACCATGTTTGAAGACTGTCTGCTTACATGACTATGCTTTGCACCTACTTAAATATTGTGATCAAAGGTTTGGAAAATATCCAAGGTTTCAGTATTTTGTATTGAACATGATAATGAGACACTGAAGCCAAGGAACATCTATTGTATTCATGAAGAAAAACATTGAATATGGCATACCTAAAACAATTGAATATTTACGTAAGGAGCTCACTGAATTCCCAGACACCCCATTAGCTGAACGATTGATGCATTTCGGTTCACGTATTCGAGGAACAAAGGTGTACTAGAACATATGTCATAGTGAGCTTACTAACATGATATCATAGATCAGTTTCCCAACTTTGTTTTTCACTCTGAGTGCAACCGATAGCAAGTTGCTAGACCTACATAAATTTATGCCCAATTATGCACCTATATCTGCACAAAACATAAATGGATGGAGAATTGACAATGTTATAAACTATCCAAATATTGTTGCAAAGTATATGCATGAACATTTTAGTATTTTCCATGAAGAAACCATTGTGAAATACCTTCATGATAAATACTATTGTTACAAGTACATAATTTCCTATTCTATTCTTTAACCTAATATTATTAATACATGATGAGTTTCGTAGGTATCAAACTCATCATTTAACAAATTTCAAGTACAATTTTTGTTTCATCCTATTATTATTAATACATGATGAGTTTCATAGGTATGAATGGAAACATAGGGGATCAGCACATATCTATGGATTCCTGTGGTTGGAAGGTGCACCAGACATGGAACAAATTGATTGGAAAGACACAACAAGAGTTGATGTGGCAAGAAGATACTTTGAAAATTACATAATAGCATGGAATCCTCATGATGCTCACCACAGGAGTATCATCGACCTCTACAAGAATATCCTTGCTTATTGGATACCAGTGATATATGCAATACGAATCCCCTTGATCATTATGAGTAACTAGTGAATTGAGTGCAATGACACACAAGATGCATTGTTCATTCTTGTTTACGAAAAAAATGTTCCTCCTACATGTGACGATACAATTTGCCATGGAAACTTCAATACCAGTCGAAAAAATTTGTCAATGACAAAGGAAAGAAAAAATATGAACCTACTTGCAATGATGATAGGTTAAATGTTCATAACATTCCTCTTATTTCAATATGGCATGCCAATGTTGATTTCTAACCAGTTCTTTCACGTCATGCAGTTTTGAAATACATTGCAAAGTATGCTTCAAAAGCTGAGAGAAGATCAAAAAGATATCAAGACATGTTGACAATAATTTCCCATGTTGTAGACTCTGAAGTTTCCTCTATATGTGAATACAAAAAATTTCTTGCTCAAACAATTGTGGAAAGAGATATAGGACCACAAGGAATGTGTCATATGTTGTTAAAGCTTCCTCTTGTTATTTCTAGCCATAGCTTTGTTTCAATTAATGTTGCCAGAAAAATATTCAAAATAGTTTCTTCTGACTCGGATAACAACAAATTCCCAACAGGGTCTGGGTTTGTAGAACAATAGCAAAAGAGACCTCCATTTCTGGAGCACCTATCTTTGATTGAAACTGCACGATCTTGGTCTTTTAGTGGACATTGTCAGAAAGAACCGTGGAATCCAAGAGATACACTAGAGATAGTTTGTGTGTGTTCACAGTTCTATGAAGTTCCTAAAAGCAATTCAGATTCCTTTGAGTCATTTTTCCTTAGTGAATTACTTCTCTATAAATCGTTTAGAAACGTTCAGATTAATATTGGCGTCAACACATAAATTATTATTCACAATTGGAAGAGCCTTAGATATCGAGCTTGGAATGTCAATAGGATACCTTTGGCACTAGATACCATTGAAGAAGATGATGATACACATTAAGATGAAGTGATTCATCACAATGACATTGATGAGTGGGAGATGTTGTCACATCTTGTTCCTCCCAATACCTTTCAAGTTTAGACATTGATACTCTTGGTCGCAAGGACTTTGACTTGATCCATGCATGGAATAGTAATATAGGTTTAAATAGAAACTTAGAGGACCCAACATATTTCATAAAAAAATGCACAGTCAAGAGGATCCATACCAAATATCTCACATTATAGTTTAGCTTCTCCATCCTCATTTTCTGATAAGCAACGTCTTTTTTTTTAAAGTGTTATTGAAAATTTCCATGAAGGACTGAATTCAGACCCGTTGAAGATGATAATTCAAGGAACTGCAAGGACAGGAAAGTATTACCTTATACATTGTATTTCCCATGAATTTTCAATGCATTCCATAAATGGAAAAATCCCTTTTCTATTTCTATCACCAACAAGAGTAGATTCCTTCAACATATGAGCCAAAACAATTCACTCGACCCTTAGAATCCCTATTATAGACTTCAAATATTTACAAGGTCAGTCACTTTCTGTATTCCAAGAATAAATGTGATATGTTACATACATTTTAATTGATGAAATGAGTTTCATTGGGAAAGGGTTGTTCATAAAAATTGATTCACGTCTACGAGAGGCATTTCCAGAAAAAATGTTAGTTCCATTTTGTGGAAGATCATTGATTCTTGTTGCAAATCTTGGGTAGTTTCCTATTGTCAGAGATAAACCATTGTAAGTAGGAAACATGGCTGGAAGGGTCTTATGGAAATATTTTAGAAAGGTTTTTACATTGGACACGATTTTTTGTCAACAAGGGAGAGATCCAAATCAAGTCAATTTTAAGAGGTTGCCAACCAACATGAGAAATGCAAACTCAACAGTGGAGGATTGGAATCTTTTAATGTCATGAACAGATGCAAATATGGATGCTACTGAAAGTAATACTTTCAATTCAGAAATGCATTTGTTTCCTACGAACACCTTGGTAAATGTACATAATCGATGTATGCTAAAGTCACTTGGAATTCCTATAGCACGATGCATTGTTGAACATACGAAGAATAAATATTTTACTAACGCTGATGATGACCAACTTCAATAAGAATTTGTTTTATGTCCTGGTCAACAAGTGATGTTGACATGTAACTTGTGGCTGGAAGCAGGGTTGGTAAATGGAGCACTTGGGATGGTTCAAAACATTTTTTTCTTTGATGGGTCCAAACCACCACAAATGTCAATCTATGCTACAGTCTCTTTTGATGATTACATTGGCTTACCATGGGACATCAGATATCCCAAAATTGATCCAATAGCACATTTTTTTAGAGGAAATCACAAGAAAATCCCATTGCATATGGCTTGAGCTCTTACCATACACAAATCACAAGGTTTGACTTTACAAAGGGAAACCATCGATATCGGTACCGTAGAGAGGCAAGGTTTAACTTTCACAGCAATTTCAAGGGTAAAATCTATTCATGGTTTACGAATATCTCTACCCTTTACATTTGAAAGGTATTCAAAGATGGCCAAAAGTGCATATGCTATAATCAAGAAGAAAGAAGAACAATGGTTGGAATCCATTTTAGCTTAAACATCACAACTATTAGGTTATTAGGTAAGTTGATTGTTTATTTTATAGCCATTTATATTGACATGTTTCATTGTTATTATTTTAATTGGAAGCAAGAAATATAGATTGCGAGAGGAAACCAAATTACAAACAGAATAGGTTTAATCTCTATTTATTCATTGTCTCTTCATATAGTTGTCAAGAAAAAGTTTTTTTTCTATAGGTTAACCTACACTATTTCAATATGTTCAATTACAATGCAATTTACAACCATTTGTTAAGCTCTATTACGACATAAAAATATAGTGGCAACCATTATTTTTTTACTAATTTAATTGGATTTTTGTTCTTCATATTATTTTTGTATGTGTTCAAAGAGTAAATATATAGTTAGTTATCTGTTTTTTTTCATAATATCCTCACAAGTTAATGTAAATTTTTTTAATTGAGTTATATCGATTAAATGTGAATGTAATGATGAAATGTGCTACAAAAATATGATTGAATGATAGATTATGAGATGACATAACAATGATTTTAACATATATAACCATGACCATGCATGTTACCATTGTATGTGTTATGCAACTTACATTTTGTTATATTGTATAATTTAATTATTATTGATATCGTAAAATTTTAGTGCTTATGCCACATTTCCTCCAATGTTGTTTATTGTGTTATTTAGTTATCATGATGTTTGAATTCATAAAACCATATATGTTTTTATTTTCCAGATCTTTGCATAAAATCAAAATAAAAAATAGATGTAAAAAAAATCAACAATCGTCCAACAGTCTGCATCAGACACCTCATAAACGAACCAAGGTTGAGACGTCGATTTCAGATACATGTTCTACATCCTGGAAGAGGAAACCTTTCCAAACCAGAAATTCAAAAGGAGATAGGGAAGAAATTTGGCATTACTGATACACAACAAATATTTATTTACGGTTTTTGTACATATGGACAAATATCCTCGAGTATTGGGTTGGTATATGACAAGCTTGAGGATACAATAAAATATGAGCCTAACCAGAAATTGGTGAAGAACGAAATTCGTGATCTTGGCAAAAATACCCACAAAAATACTGGAAAAAAAAACAAAGAAAATTCGTGGTGTCATGCCTAGAAAAAATAATAATTGTTGAGTCACTCTCATCATCATGTATATATGAAACAATAGTCAGAGTGCATTTTCCTTATTTTTGCATCATTGTATTTATTTCACTCTATCTTTGTGTGTTCGTTCAAAGAAATTATTTTTACAATTTATTATGTTTATGTTGGTAATAACTATGTATTTTTAATGTTTTTGTTTAGTTGATTGCAAACGGATCCGAGAATTTGGAGTTTACTGCCACTCGATTTTGTAGAGATGATTTTCCTATGGGTTCCATTTTCAACATTGGTTCATTTTCAATCAATCTCTAAACATTGTGAATAGCTATTGTCCAGGCCATCTTTTGTTAGCACTTGGAAAAATAACAATATAATAGAAATTAATCTTTTAATTCAACTATTGGGACAGTATCAAAACCATTTTGTATATAAGTTTATCAATCGTATAGGACATACATCTTTGTTGCATGTCCCTTATCCAGAATATAGATATACGATTGAATGTACAGTTGGTTCAATCATTTTTCTCTCAAAATATTGTCCTCTACGAGGGCATAAAGATTATTACATCGTAAATACATTCATAAAGAATTTCTCAAATATAGGGGTGTGTGCAAGAAGTTGAGGGACCGTTTAGTTGCAATGGTGGAGTGAATTCAATCACTCTTGATCCAAAAAAAAATCATCCCAAGCAATATTGAACCTACCAAGCCTAGTCCCAAGGCTGCCAACAGGAATGCCAATTAGGATGGTAAACCAAATAGTTCCTTAGTTTTATTTAATCAAATCGTGCCTTTGTTTTAGTGAACAAAATCGCGTGCGCGATTTTGTTCACTAAAACAAAGGCACGATTTGGAAAGCCTATTTTTTTATTTTTAAATAGGTTGAGCACGTCTTTTTCACCTCATCACGTGGCTATTGGACAAATTTGGAGCAAATATCGACTGGGAGAACACATTTTTGGGTGTGCCAAATCCATCCATCTCCACCTTTGGATAAACCTCCTATTTGTGAGGTATTTTCCTCATTTCTTTTCATGTTTTTTTTATCTTTGTTCATCAATTTATTTGCCCTAAATTGAAAAATTAAACCAAAGTAAATTAAATTATGGCCAATGGAAACAAAAAACCCAATGGAAATAAGAACCCCAATGTAATTGGCCAATTGAAACCAATTCCCCAATTTAATCATAAAAATTAAATAATTTTGATTATTTACCAAAATTCATACCCAAAAATTCCCATGCCCAATGGAAACCAAAACCCCAATTAACTCAAAAAACAAATGAATTTCACAATTTCCATATGCATATTAACAAGTATCCTTGTGAATCCATACTAAAATCCACAAATATGCAAAGTTTGTCAAGCACATTGCAAGTTTGCATAAGTAATTTACATGCCCAATGTAAACCAAAACCCCAACTAACTCATTAAAAAAAATGAACTTCACTATTGTGAATCCAAACCAAAGTCAACAAATATGCAAAGTTTGTCAATTATGTTGCAAGCTTGCATACAACTAAAAAAAATCAAGTAGAATTCATATATTCCCCTAAAATACATAAACAAACATGGTAAATCCCTTGCCTCTATTCGAAATATCAAAGTTGCTCTTCCAAGAACATCAATAAACACCTTATAATTTTTATGAAACTTCTTGAAGTTTCTCTTCCAAGAACATCAATAAACACCTTATAGTTTTGATGAAACTTCCCAATCCAAGTGTTAAAATAAGGTATAGAAGCTTCCCATGATTTTAATAAATATTTCATCTTGAACGAAGGGTACTTTTTGGTTAAGGTGAAGACAACAAAGTTCAACAATAGACTCTATGAACATGAAGATACATAGGTAGGTTGATGTATTTGATTAAACATGCCAATCACATACTATCATAGATGATATAATCCAGTGGAACCCTTACAACCATAAAATCCATAAAGATCTGCTAAATAAACTTTGGAGTCCAAAAAACATCACAGTACAACAAATAATTACATATCTAACAAAATCGTTTCCTATACTGGGATTTTATTCATCAACAGCACATTATGCTGCCTATTCTAGGGTTTAGTTGTTTCCTCTACTCGCAATCTGGGAGCTGGTCCTGCAAAGGCAATAGTCAACACCTCACAATTTCAACGAAACTTCATAATCCAAGACTTAAAATAAGCTAGAGGAGCTTCGCAATCAACAAATGCACTCAATACACTTTATGTACACATGCATACTTAAAAATTGGAATTAATAATTGAATTTAGGACATAAATATGAAATGAAAAAATGTTAAATGTTTATTTTTTATTGTAAAATTCAAGATCAATTTTTAAATTTACATGATAGATTTAGTTTATATGTTGTTATATGTTGTACATTAGTTATACAATTTTCAGTGCTTAGATATGTCATTATATCATGTGTTTATATTTCTAATGATATTTTAATTGTATTTATGATTGCAGTGGCTACTATGGATAACAATGCGGAGATATTGAGGTTTATTGCCCATTTGATAGAGATTGGTTATGCTTGGAGGCGTGGAGATGAGCTCCGTCAATCCTTGTCAGATTCTTTGTTGTCTATTGTTGATACAATCGCAAGATCGAATGATGCTTTGTATAGCATCGCATCTTACAGGGAGAGGAAAAGACAACAATATGCTGATGGGTTAAGTTACAATGAGGTAAAAAAGCTCAAAATAACAAAACAACACATCTATTCATTGTTTCTAGATTGCCTGGGACTGATGACATTCCGGAGATCAACATGCCACATATTTCTATTGAGTGGTGCACATTTCCACTCATCAGAGACAATTGGATGGATAGGTGGTACATGGCTTTTGACATTCTCCCTCATAACAATAGGGAAGTACCGATGCACTTCCTCCAAAAATTGTATGCATAGTTTGTGATGGGGAAACATGTCAACTATTTTGACATGTTGGGCTTCCAGGGAGTTGGTACGGGGATGCTTCAGCACCGGCCCCATGCTATGCATAGAGATTCCATAGATACCTACACCCTGTGCCTAGCTACCGAGGGCACACATCCCTCCTTTACATGACATGGTTTCCTAGACACATGAGGCTTTTTTTTCTCTAGCTGAGATGGTCTCTTGACACACGACCACTATTGACCAGAGAGAGCCCTATTCCTCTGTTGGTGCACAACCACTAGCTTCTGGTGGTGGAGGGACATCTATTGGTGGGGATAGACCGACATCCGATGTGCCTCAGAGCGAGCCACACATCTGCACATCATGTGGGGGACCCTGTTATGGTCCTGAACCAAGACATGGTACCACTATGATGACTGGTGGTCAGGTAAGGACATTGTTTTAAAACTCTGTTATTGTTAAATTTTTAATTTTTCCATACTATATATAACATATTAAAAGATTTGTAATATATGCAATATTTACTCTTACAAGAGATTGATGTCTCTCATGGGGGTGGTAATGCACCTAATGTGGTTCTACCCGAGGCCCAAACAACCACCATTGAGGTAATATTTAAACACTTGTCATTTTGTTATTACATATAATTTTGTTAATGCATGTGTTAGTCTTGATTAATTTATTAAATTGTTTAATATTTATAATTTTTGAAGCTGCAAGAACCCCACTTAGAATGTGATGCTGGAGATGTTGATATCAATGACATAGTCTAAGGTGGAATTTATGATTACTTGAAGAATGTAAGTACATGGGTTATGACTGAATCTTGTTCGAATTATTTAAATTTCTTATTGTACACTCCTTTATAGTTCGCTAATATTTATAATTTTTAAACTTCCAGATATTATTAGCATATGAAGAGGGGCAAGAAATTGATGGAAGCGGTCACTCCCATGGGGGAGATATGTCCCGGGTAGGGGTAAGTATATTACAACATGTTATTTTATTAGTACATATTATTCCATCCATTCAAATCCATGTCTAACTATGGTAACACTTTATGACTGCAGACATCATCGCAGATCCCTGCACCACCTCTTTGGCTTGGATCTACCCAAAGTCCAAACATAGATAAGGGGGTTTTTTACACCAGATGACCCTCTTCCTTGAATAGAGAGGGTGTTCATGAGGATCAACCTACTAATCCCACGATAATGTACACACTTCCAATGGCAGTTGTTGGTTAGCTATGAATTCACTTCACAAGTGTTTTTTCTTAATGTTATTTTTGCATGTTTACAGCATCAGGATGTAGAGTCATCCATGCCAGAACTTAGTGGGATTGTTGATGCTGCAGTCAATGTTGCATCTACAATAGGGATAAGTCACACTAAGGTAGATCTACTTGAATATTTGTAATTGTACATTTCATTTGTATTGTTTATGGACATGTAGGAGATCTAACTATTTAATCATTTGGTGAATGTAGCCACACCCTGGTCCATTAGTGCATGCAACTTAGGTTGATGTTCAACCTACGACTCCTCTTACTACTGAAGAGTCTCAGCGTAATCCCCTAGAAATGATTTTTTCGGTGAGATGTTCATTTTTTACATAATTGATTAGTACTTTCTCATTCATGTACATGTTGATAATTCTATAGATAATTGACATATTTTTCTTATTCACAGAGAAGCATTGCAGAGAGGCTCTCTGTAAGGAGGAGGAGACCAGAGGAACCTATACCCTCGACACCAGAGGCACCTAGACCCCCGACGGATGCAGTGAGTCTTTTTTTTTTTACAATTGAGTCATATTTTAAATTTTCAAACTTGTTTATTGATGGATAGTACTAGTTTAGTTACCTGATCAAGAAATATTATCATTGATTTGCAGTCACCAGAGATGCACAGTGGTCGAAGGCAGAGCCAAAAAGCATCAGGGTCTGGGAAAAACAAGAGAAAGTTAGATTTTTGATGTGTTAGTACAGGACAAATATGTATTTTTATGTGCAATCCGGAGTTAGAGTATAGGGGCACGGTCCAAGACAAATGTACTTTTGTTTACAGATGTACATCAAATATGTTTTTGATACATGTACATTGACAGGCCATAGATAGGCCTTATATTTTTGTATTATAGCTTTTATGATATAAAAAATATTTCATATCAAGGCTCTTGAGATATTCATGGTTCAGTATTTTAAGTGTGATTATACACGTGTGTCCAAGAATGTTTCTATGTGTAATGTTCCCAAGTTTTTATAGATTTTACGATTGCATGGAGATATGAGCTATAAATTTGAGAACAATGTACAATTACAATATTATGTAATGACAAAAATGTACATTTTAATGGTTTTTTACCACAATCCAATTGCATATACAATGTTAGTTTAACAATGCCAAATTGTATTCACAAATATGGAACATACCTAATACACATAAGCACCCAGCACGACTAAGAAATTGATCCAACTTGCTGGAATACAAAAGCACCTTACCCACATAACAACCTAACAAACTTTTAAAGGATGCACAAAATTGACACACCTAAGTGATGCACTTGTGTGGTCTACATAAATAAAATTAGTGTTTGGCATGATGTATTTCATCTAACGAATACATGGGATACACATCAAACCTAAAAGTATCCGAGTATTATAAGATTGATTCAAAATAATGGTTATTACTATATCCTGCACATTATGTATGTCCTGCACATTATTTTATCATTTTGTTAATGTACATGGGATTTGATGAATGACCTCAAGTAACAACTTTGAAAGAGATGAAAGTTATATGTGATTATATTATAGTTTAAATTGATTAGAGAAGTACTATTCTGAATATTGTTTTATAAATTAATGTTTATGGAGTATTATTCGAAGCATTCGTAGTGTGAAGATATAAATATTTTGTAATAATGGCATAATAGGTTGGCCACTTTTTTCTAAACATAAACATGTTCCATAGAGTGGTTACTAATGTAATGGCATTGTCTCCTCCTCCATTTCATCATACAAATGCTCACATATCTTGGATGAGGGGAAGATCTACAATCACCTTCAAGATGGCCTTTATGTGCAAAAATTTCACATTCACTTACTGAGAAAAACCCTAGTTTACAAAATTGACAAAAACAAATGATCCCTTGTACATGGACCCAGAGTAGAGGGCCACTCTAGCACTATCCCATTGTACTAAATCCAACGGAGCTAACGGTTCATCGATATAAGCAATGGTCATCAATCTATGGAATGTTGAATCCCACCTCCTACAGGATTTTAGGGACACCTGTTGAATCCCTAACCGGGGAATAGAGTGGAAACCGTGCATCAAAAAGGGATTTCGATGGGTTGTACAAATGTGTTTAGTAGGTTCCATGTGGGAACTCTAGCCACACCATCACGGTCAAGGAAGCATACTTGTAAAACATGTTTCAAATTTTAAGAATGAAGTTCAGGAAGCCAAAAGGTTGGAAAAAGCTATTAAAGCTGAAGAAAATAGAAACTTAGGAGAACTGCAAGAGCATGGTGAAAGTTTGTCTGAAGATTAAACAAAGGATGATTCTTTTGAAACAATTCCTGAGCTTGGAAGAACCTTTGTAAAGCATGCTGAGCGTGTGTCAGAAAAAACAAAAAAACTAGCAGTTCCAGAACGGTAGAATGCGGAAATTTTGGATGTAATCTTGGCTGAAAATATTCATGCATCAGAAAGAGAACGATTAACTGCCACAGGAGAAAAATGTACAAATATGCCTCAGCCAAAATCAGGATTGTCGAAGAAGCAAAGCATGGAAAGCGATGTGAATCCAACAGATGATATTGATACTAAATATGATAAAGAGAACAGAGATATAAACATGTATTCAACTGAGAATAAGACACTCAAAATGAAGAGAAAATTTGATATGAATAACACCAACCAAGATAAAATGCAAAACTATAATTTTACTTCTACAGTATTTGGTAGTAACCTCAGCACTATTCCACTGAAGGATATGACTAATCTTGAACAAGAGATTCTTCCCATGAAAACTGCCTCAGATGTTGTTGAGCGAGTGCAGAGAAAGAAAAATTACCATGATGAAAATGGTGGGGGAGGTCTAGATAAGATTTTGGTCAAACATGTCTCAAAACTGGAGAAGGAGAAGTTGGCAGCAGCAGAGTTGTCAAATGAAGCATTTAGTAGTGTGCAGGGAAAGAAACAACTTGCTTGTGTGAAGATAGAAGATAGTTTGGATAAAGACTTAGTCAAGTATATTTCAAACCTTGAGAAAGAGAAAATAGCAGCAGCATTGTTGTCCAATGAAGCATCTAATGGTGTGCAAAGAAGGAAACAACACCATTATGTGAAGGATGAAGAGAGTTTAGATAAAGTCTTAGTCAAGCATATTTCAAATCTTGAGAAGGAAAAAATGGCAGCATCAGGGTTGACAAGAAATTCATTGCAGAATGTAGACAGGAAATATCAACCTCATCATATAGTTGAGGAGAGTTTGGATAAGGTATTGGTCAAGCATATATCAAAATTGGATAAGGAGAAACTGGCAGCATTGGCATCAGAGGAATCATTTCAGAGGGTGCAAAGAAGTCTGAATCACTATGATAGTAAGGATGGAGAGAGTTTAGGAAATGTCTTGGTGAAACATATATCTAAGCTGGAGAAGGAGAAACTAGAGGCAATGCAAGAGGCATCTGCAAGGGTACAAAAAAAATAGCATGAGTGTGATGGGAAGAATGAAGATAGTTTGGATAAGGTATTGGTCAAGCATGTATCAAAATTGGAAAAGGAGACACTGGCGGAATTGGCATCAGAAAAGGAATCATTTCAGAGGGTGCAAAGAAGTCTGAATCACTGTGATAGTAAGGATGGAGAGAGTTTAGGAAATGTCTTGGTGAAACATATTTCTAAGCTGGAAAAGGAAAGAATGGAAGCACACAAAGCATCTGAGACGGCACAGAACAGTGTGTGTTATGGGAAGAATGAAGATAGTTTAGATAAATTTTTGGTCAAGCATGTCTCTAGACTGGAAAGGGAGAAAATTATGGCTTCAGCACAAGAGGGTTTCCAATGGGTTCAAAAAAATCAATGTCAATGGAATATGGGTCAATGTTGGAGTAAACTCGGTCAATTGGATCTGTTCCCAGACCACTGGCATTTCTTCCAATTCGAAATCCATACATAACCCATTGATTCATCATACGCAGGGGTATAGGCTGCATAAAGAGAGCAACATCAGCAGTGGAAAAGGTAGCAATAGTTAGAGATGCGGATCTCATTGTAGTTGACCTATAAACAAGAGTTTATTCATCAGTGGAAAAAGCATAGGTATAAGATCTAGTTCGTGATTCTAGGAATTACTATTTTGACCATGCTATTGATTCTGGAACTACTGATGGGTAAGAAACTGTCTCTGCTATCTCACAAAAAAAAGTACAGGCATTTTTCATCAAATATTAAACACACTACAGCGTACCTCCAAGAATGATATGCAATGGCTCTCCAATGTGCCTCCTCCAGCACCAAAGAAACCCACCACAAACCCACGACCACAAAACGGTGAATAAACGCCCTCGTTTTCCAAAAAACGCTGCTACCACTGCAATGCTGCTGGAAAAAATGCCCTGTTATCCAGCAAATACCTCATTAGCAGCAAATAAAAATAAGACAATTCCTTAATTCCCTTGCTCTTTCAGAAATAGTTAGGTCGATCTTTGATTACTTAATACTTGAACGATTATGAATTAATTGTAGCGGGGCAGTCTTTAACTATTATGGAGAGCGATTTGAGATGGAGGAAATCCCATTGATTTTATCCTTGCCCCTCATCCATTCAGTAATATCCTTCTGTGAATAATAGTTAGGTCACTGTGATCTGTTTGAATTCTGTATCCAATACTTAAGGGCGCATGACCATAAAAAATGGGAGTAACAACGGGCCCTACTTGAAACTAGACCAACTTCATTGAAACACGTGATAGCTGACCTTGATAGCAGATGTGATCACCGCTAAGAAAGAGGGGATCAAACAGAACCAGATTGATTATTTGTTTGATGTCTTCAGCTATTGAGTTTGCTCCCATTTTTGGGTCATTTAAGAATTGTTATCCAGCAAACACAACTGCAGTACCCTGTGCACAACTGCACTATAAGCCACTAGGCCCAGAATACACACAGATATGCAGGTCTATCAACAAAAAGCATCACTCTTCCATATATCCCCTCTACAACAGCTTCTTAGCAATCACCAGTTTCCATATGGCTCCTCAGCTTCTTAGCAATCTCCAGATATTAAGCAATCAAATATTATGCAGCCACACGATGGAAAAAATTCCCTAAACCCAGCTTGCAAGCACCTCGGCATGCAGCCACACGATGGAAAAAATGCCCTAAACCCAGCTCGCAGGAACCTCGGCATGCAGCCACATGATGGAAAAATGCCCTAAACCCAACTCGCAGGCACCTCGGCTTGGTGCAGGTGCGCTCAGACCTCAGACCACAAGCAAAGGAGCTCGCATGCACAGGCACCTAGCAGGCAAGGCTCGGAGGACTGGTGAATGGCTCAAACAAAAATGTTGAATAAAACATACCCCAGCATATTGGATATTTAAATAGTAAAAAAAAACCCTAGTTGCCCCTAATATACCCCCAATATATTTATTTTTATTTTTTTTAATTTTAACCCCCCAATATGAACGGACGTGATATCATATTGGTCCCTAGGTGACGCTCCCATGGATGAAGCATAATACTAAGGAGAAAAGAAGGAAATAGATTATGCACATAAAAATACACACATACACAGACAATATGCAAGAGTTCAAACCAATCTCTATTATTTCATTATTGTTCTATTACTTGCTTGTTACTTTGATCTAAATTACAATAATGTACATGCTTATATATAGTGTTGAGAACGCTTGGGCTGTCTACCTGCTAGGTTCAGTTATAGAGAAGTTGGGATTGTTTATAAGTTCAACCATTATAGATGAATTAAAGACAAAGAGAAATTTTTTTGTATTCATGTTCATCGTCGGTGATGATGATGCTTGTCGAAGTTGACATTGAACTTATAGAAGTCGCGTCGGGGTTCAAACTTGTCGAAGTCATCAAACAATGCCAATTGTTTGTTGGATAAAGCCAAGAGGCTAGACATGTTTTCATGGGTAATAATTTAAGATATGTGATGGATATATTTAGATTGTAGGCGTTATCTACTGGGGTATATGATCATAAGGTGATTGTTTTGCAATTGTATTTTAGGGAAATAAACACTCTAATTTATTTTAAGTTTAATTATACTTGGCTTGAGGAACAAGCCTTATGTGATTTGGTCAAGAGAAATTGGTCATCTTATGGTCATTTGGATACCATGCCTCCTATACCAAAATTAGTCAATAGGATGAAGTTATTAAAAAGGTATGTGGCTAAATGGGACAAAGATAAAAAGTAGGAAAATAGATTGGAGCTACTTCAAATCGAAAAGGAGATGGAAATAGTTGCAGTAATGATGGATGATTCATTATTTTCCACATAATACAAAAAGAGAATGATTATTCTTTATTTCAAAAAAAAATATTCTAAGGCAAGAGGAAGAGCCTTGGAGACTCAAGAGAAGATCAACTTGGTTGTTGTAGGGTGACAACAATACCAAATGTTTTCACAAGTTTTCCAGTTAGAGAAGATTATTCAACGCTATTTATGAGGTGGAATATGAAAATGGTTCTTTTTTCTATGATTAGGGCTCACTAGAAAAAGAAGCAGTTAATTTCTTTAAATACCTTTATGCAAAAAGAAACTCTTTTAATTTGAAGAATCAGATGAAGATGTTGAAACATTACCCTAGGATTTTTTCTCAAGAAGAAGGACTTATGGTTCTATCCAAAGTCATCCTAGAGGAGGTAAAATCAGTACTGAATCTAGATTTGTAAAGGAAAAATATCGGAACCTAATGGATTGACTGTGGAATTTTTTCTCCATTTCTTTGATATGGTTGGTAAATATCTGGTACAATATGTGGAAGAATTAAGGAAAAAGGGATATGTTTCGAGTAATATGAATTCTACTTTCATTATTTTGATTCCTAAGAAGAATAAACCAAGGAAAATTTTAGGGGAAAAAATTATCCCATGAGATATATTTCTATGTTTTTTTCCAATAAAAGTTTCACCAATTTACATTTTTTGAAGTCCTATTTTGCACAATTTTGAGCGGGTAAAATTTTTTCACTCTAAAAGTAGCCAAATTATTATATAAACTATATCAAATCCTTAAAATTTGAAATATTTTTAAATAAATATCGCCAAATATTTTATAGTTGACATTTTAAGAATTCATAAGATTCACCAAGGTTTATACAATTTCAAATATGGATCCTTAAAATTTTCCTTGGGATAAAGCTGAATATTTTAATGATTACAGACCTATATCCTTTTGCAATATGGTATATAAAATTACCAAAAAGGTTATAGCAAATATAATGAATCCCATTCTTGAAGATAATATATCTAAAGAATAGTTCAGCTTCTTATCAAACAGGCAGATCCTTGATACAGTGGGAGTTTCTCAAGAATGTCTCCATTCTATCAAATCCAAGAAGATGCAAGCATTTACCCTTAAAATGTATTTGGACAAAGCTTATGATGTTCGTGGAATAGTATTTTCTAAATTTTTTACTGATACAAATTGGGCTTTCTTTTAATGAAACAAATTGGATTATGTCTTATATCAAATCTGTGAATTTTTCAATGATTGTGAATGGATCTCCCATCAGTTTTTTCAAAGAAAGAAGAGGCCTTATGAAGGGTTGTATATTGTCCCATATTTGGTTTCTCCTTATTATCAATGGCCTCAACAAACTCATCATCGTATATAGAAAGGACAAGAAATTATAAGATATTAAAATATCCAAAGTTCGTTCTATTACACACCTTTTTATTTTCGATGATGTTCTTATTTTTGGGAAAGGCTTAGTTGTTGAATGTGCCTTCTACAAAGATTTAATTATGTCCTTCTGTTCAAGTACGAGGATGGACATCGATCCAATTAAGTCTATGTTCATTTATGCTTTGACCCAGGAATAAGAGTGCAAATTGAAATACTCTTACCTAATATAATGAAAAATTTGGATACTAAATTCAAATATTTGATTTTTTTCTTGAATCCAAATGCTTACAGAAAGGAAGACTAGAATTGGATAATTAGGAAAGTAGAAAGAAGGATTTATAATTGGGATTTCATATTTTGTCTTTAGGAGGAAGGATTATTCTTTCAAAGGTTTTTCTTGAGAGTATACCAGTTTATGGGATGTTTCTTTCTATGGTTCCATCTTTAGTTATAGTGGCAATCATGCAAAGAATTTTCTAGTTCTTATGGAAAGGAAATTTGAAAAATAAAAAGATATGTATTTCTTCTTGGGAAATATTGTCCCTTCTGTAAAACATGGGTGAATGGGGTTTAAAACACATGGACTAGTTCGATATGGATATGATTTTGAAAATTTTATGCATATGTATTAATGGAGATGATTTTTGGATTTGGGTAATCAAAGATAAATATTTAAAAGGTTGGGTGGTGACCCAATGGATTCACAGGTTAAAAAAATCAGTTGTGAATGCCTTGATTATATGGAGGAAACTGGTTAAACTTTTCCCTATTTTAAGCAAAAAAGAATCTTTGAGGATCGGTTGTGGATCTCATATGTTGCTAGGAATCAATCATTTTATTGGATATGAGGGTAATTACTCTCTTTTGAGTTCTTTAATCTATGCTTTGAATGAGAAAAATGTATAGTACCTATCCTAGGTCAGGAGATCTTACAATTTTGAATATGACTCTCTTTACTGTCTCACTTTTTGATATTTAGAGTTGAATGTTATACAACAAAAAGCATGGGATGATTATGTTTTGATAATTAATAAAGCTGGTATTTTTATGAAGAATGAAGAAGATAGGATTTCCTAGGAAGGTAAATCTTCTACTAGGTTATTTACAACTAAGTTGGCTTATGAAGTTATTTCATCAGAGGAAGGGTCTTTTTCAATCAAATGGTGGACCACTAAGTTATGGAAATGGAAAATCCCTTTGAAAATAAAATGCTTTCTTTGGGTTCTAAGGGTCTTGGGATGTGTGTTATATGGATAAGTGAATTGGAATATATCTCTCATATTTTAGTGAATTCCAGTTTTTTTAAGGATATTTTAAAATATTTAGGGAGGTTTTGAATTTCCAATTCATTTGGGATGCTTCTAACCTACATGATTGTCTTTATAAATGGTTTCAAAAAAAAATTAGAGATCTTCCTTTATTCCTAGTTTGGAACATATGGAGGGATTGAAATATTTGCATTTTTTTTAAAATATTACGCCCTCAATTTGCTCAGTTTCAATCGGAGTTACTTCGTGTTTTTTGGATTACTAAAATGATATAAAGGTTTCCTATACTAGGATCCTTTGTAGACCTAGTTTGGAGGTGAATTCCCCTTATGGATTATTTGATGGTGTAGAAAAGAAAGGTATTTGTGGAACAAGTATGACTTTAGGTTTCAAAATGGGACACATTATTAATATGTGATGCAAAGGGGGTCAGGAACAAATACAAAAGATGAGCTACTAGCTCTCTAGAGTTTTTTGTGGATGGCTAAAAGGAGAGGACTTAGAAGGTTGTAGGTGATGGGAGATTCTAAGGCTATTATTGATTGGGAAAATGGAGTTTCAAGCTTGAACATTCTTGCACTTGAACAATGGACTAAAGGAACTAGAGATATAATTCCTAGTTTCTTGGAGATCTCTTTCAAGCATATTCAGAAGGAATTTAATAGGCATGCAGATGATCTTTCAAAATTAGTTGTAGGGGAAATAGATGGGTTAATCCATTTTGAAGAATTTATGGATGAATCCTTTATTGACGGTGGATCTATTTCTGTGTTCCAAGAATGATAGTTGGCTTGTTTTTTTTTATTTCTTTTAAATTAGAGGGAACCATGTACATTTTATAGTCATGGAGATGTTTTTGTACTACCGTCTTGTTAAGGGTTTTTGGATTTTGGTCTAGGTAAGAGTGTTGGGAAGAAGATGTAGTTTTTTTTGCTGTTCATGGTTGGAAAAATAGTTCCACCTTAATGTTATTTTATCCTCTATTTTGATGGGAACTGATCTAACTTTGATTTTGTAATTGTAATTCTTTTTTAAAACTTAATATACATCCTTTTTAAATTGTGAGTAAATATTATACTTGTTTTTTCTTATGAAAGAAATAAATATAAATATCTTAAAGTAAAGGGGTGAGTACACAAAGTTGAGGGGACTTTTAGATGCAATGGTGGAGTGAAGTCAATCACTCTTGATCCATAAAACAGAAAACATCCCAAGCAAGCCCGAACTTGCCAAGCCTAGTCCCAAGGCTACAAATAGGTAAGACAAGTAGGATAGTAGAGAAAATCGCGCCTCTGTTTTATTGAATCAAATCACGCCTCCATTTTAGTGAACAAAATGATGCCCCCATTTTATAAATCCTATTTTTTTGTTTAAAACGGGCTGATCCCATCATTTTTGCCACATTGTAGCACTGTTGTAGTTGGACGGAGTAGAACACAAGTGGGAGAACGTGATTTCGGTGTTCCAAAGCCATCCATCTCCACCTTTGGATCAACCTACTCTTTGTGAGGTATTTCGTCATTTTTTTCTCATTATTTTTTTCCTAAATTCATTAATTTGTTTTCCCTAATTTGAAAAATTAAACCAAAATAAATTAATATATGGCCAATGGAAACTAAAACCCCAATGGAATTGTCCAATGGAAACCAAAACCCCAATTTAATCATTAAAAATCAAATAATTTTGATTATTTACCAAAATTCATACCCAAAATTCACATTCCCAATGGAAACCAAAACCCCAATTAACTCATAAAAAACAAATCAATTTCACTATTTCCATATGCATATTCACAAGCATCCTTGTGAATCCATACCAAAATTCACAAATATGCAAAGTTTGTCAAGAACATTGCAAGTTTGCATAAGTAATTTACCTGCCCAATGTAAACCAAAACCCCAATTAACTCATAAAAAAAACGAACTTCACTATTTGCATATATGTATATTCCCAAGCATCATTGTGAATCCAAACCAAAATTAACAAATATGCAAAGTTTGTCAATTATATTGCAAGCTTGCATACAACTAAAAAAAAATCAAGTAGAATTCATATATTCCCTAAAATACATAAACAAACATGGTAAATCCCTTGCCTCTATTCGAAATATCGAATTTGGATATCCAAGAACATCAATAAACACCTTATAGTTTTGATGAAACTTCCTAATCCAAGTGTTAAAATAAGGTATAGAAGCTTCCCATGCTTTTAACAAATATTTCCTCTTGACTGAAGTGTACTTTTTGGTTAAGGTCAAGATAACGAAATTCAACAATAGGCTCTATGAACATGAAGATACATAGGTAGGTTGATGTGTTTGATTAAACATGCCAATAACATACTATCATACATGATATAATCCCGTGGAAACCTTGCAACCATAAAATCCACTATACACAATTGTGCATTTAAAGTCTCTCATGGGTATATAGAAAGAGGGCCCATAGAACTAAAATAACATCAAGTGGAATCCATACATGGCCCAAATTACATCTAAACAAAGATGTGCTAAATATATTTTGGAGTCCCAAAAACATTACGTTACAACAAATAATTACATATCTAACAAAATCATTGCCTATACTGGGATTTTATTCATCAATAACACATTATGCCACCTATTCTAGGGTCTAGTCATTGCCTCACCCACAATCTGGGAGCTGGTCCTGCAAGGGAATTAGTCAGCACCTCACAATTTCAATGAAACTTTATAATCCAAGCCTTAAAATAAGCTAGAGGAGCTTCACAATCAACATATGCACATAAGACATTTTATGTAGACATGCATATGGAAATTGGAATTAATACTTGAATTTATGACATAAATTTAAAATGAAAAAATGTCAAATGTTTATTCTTTACTGTAAAATTAAAGATCAATTTTTAAATTTACATAATAGATATAGTTTATGTTGTTATTTGTATTACATTAGTTATACAATGTTTAGTGCTTAGAGATGTCATTATATCATGTGTTTATATTTCTAACAATATTTTATTTGTATTTATGATTGCAGTGGCTACTATGGATAACAATGCTGAGATACTGAGGGTTATTGGCCATCTAAGAGAGATTGGTTCTACTTGGAGGGGTGGAGATGAGCTCCGCCACTCCTTATCAGATTCATTGTTGCCTATTGTTGATACAATCACAAGATAGAATGATGCTTCTTATAGCATCACATCGTACAGGGAGAGGAAAAGACAACAATACGCTGATGGGTTGAGCTACAAGGAGGTAAAGAAGCTGAAAATAACAAAAGAACGCATCTATACATTGTTTAGACTGCCTCGGATGGATGACATTCCATAGATCACTGGGACACACATTTCTATTGAGTGGTCAACCTTTTTTCCCATTAGAGACCATTGGATGGATATGTGGTACATGGTATTTGACATTCCCCTGCACAACAATAGGGAAGTACCATTGTACTTCGTCCGAAAGTTGTATCGAGAGTTTTTGATGGGGAAACATGTCAACTATTTTGACATGTTGGGATTCCAGGGAGTTGGTAGGGGCATTCCCCAACACCAAACCTATGCTAGGCATAGATATGCCAATCCAAAGATACCTGCACCTCATTCCGAGCTACCGAGGGTAGACATCCCTCCTGCACATGGCATGGTTTCTCAGACACAAGAGACATTTTTTACTTTAGCTGAGATGGTCTCTTGACACATGACCACTATCATTAGAGGAAATTTCAACTCAAAATGGGCCTCCTAAGGAAAATTAATAAAATAATATTTATTAATTTTGGAGGAAGAAAAGAAAAAACTACTTTTTTGTTCGTATTTTCGACATATCTCCCTATGTTTTTACTCAAATTTCGATCGAGAGAGATCATTGGATGTGAAATTAAATTCCGCATCCAATGAGTACCCACTCGACGTACTTTTGATAGGCCCCGCTACCCCAAAAATGAGAAATACCTGAAAAAATGTGATGATGACATCATCATCACGTGTTTTCAGGTATTTCTCATTTTTGGGGTAACGGGACTCCCCAAAAGTATGTCAAGTGGGTGCTCGTTGGATGCAGAATTTAATTTCACATTGAACAAGATCTCCTGATCGAAATTTGAGTAAAACCACAAGGAGATATGTCGACAATATGAACAAAAAAAGTAGTTTTTTTTATAATACCTATCCCCAAATTTATATTAAAAAAATGTTTAAGAGGTGCTCCCTTTTTGAATTTTAAAGAATTTTGATTGGCTAATACATGATGACATGGAATTTGTATTATTTTTGGAAGGCCCATTTTAAATTGAAATTTCCTCTAATGTGACTAGACAACAGCCTCTTCCTCTACTGGGGTACAACCACCAGCTTCTGGTGGTACATGAGCATCTACAAATGGGGATATACCGACATCCCATGTGCCTTAGAGCGAGCCACATGTCTATACATAGTGTGGTCAACCCTATTTTGGTCCTGGACCAAGACATGGTACCTCTACGATGACTGGTGGTCAGGTAAGGACATTGTTAAAACTCTATTATTGTTCAATTTTATTTTTTCTGTATTGTATGTAACATATTAAAATATTCGTAATATATTCAATATTTACTCTTGCAAGAGATTGATGCCTCCCAGGGGGGTGGTACTACACTTGGTGTGGTTGTACCTAAGGCCCAAACAACGAATGATTGAGGTAATATTTAAACATTTGTCATTTTGTTAATACATATCATTTTGTTAATGTATGTGTTAGTCTTGATTAATTTGTTAAATTGTCTAATATTTACAATTTTTGAAGTTGCAGGAACCCCACTTAGAATGTGATGCAGGATACATTGATCTCAGTGAAATACTCCAAGGTGGAATTTACGATTACTTGAAGAATGTAAGTGCATGGTTAATGACTGAATCTTGTTTGAAATATTTAAATTTCTTACTGTACAATCCTTTATAGATTGCTAATATTTATAATTTTTAAACTTGTAGATGCTATCAACATATGAAGAGGGGCAAGAAATCGATGGAAGTGGTCACTCCCATGGAGGAGATATGTCCCAGGCAGGGGTAAGTATATTACAACATGTTAGTTTTTCAGTACATATTATTCTATCCATTCAAATCCATGTCTAACTATGGTAACACTTTATGACTGCAGACATCATCGCAAATCCCTGCATCGCCTCTTTGGTTTAGATCTCCCCGTAGTCCAAACCTAGATAAGGGGGTTGTTTACATCAAATGACCCTTTTCCTTGAAAAGAGTGGGTGTGTATGAGGATCAACCTAATCATCCCACGGTAATGTACACACTTCCAATGGCAGTTGCTGGTTAGCTTTGAATTCACTTCACAACTTGTTTTTGTTAATGTTATTTTTGCAGGTTTACAGCATCAGGATGTACAGTCATCTATGCTAGACCTTAGTGGGGTTGTTGATGCTGTGGTCAATGCTGCATCTACAATAGGGATAAGTCACAATTAGGTACATCTACTTGAATATTTTTAATTGTATAGTTCATTTTTATTGTTTATGGACATGCACGATGTCTAACTATTTTATCATTTGGTGAATATAGCCACACACTGGTCCATTAGTGCATGCAAATGAGATTGATGTTCAACATACAACTCCTCTAACTACTGAAGAGTCCCAACCTCTTCCCCTAGAAATGGTTTTTTGGGTGAGATGTTCATTTTTTACATAATTGATTAGTACTTTCTCATTCATGTACATGTTGATAATTCTTGAGATAATTGACATATTTTTTTTATTCTGAGAGAAGAATTGAAGAGAGACTCTCTAGAAGGAGGAGGACACTAGAGGCACCTACACCCCATACGGATGCAGTGAGTCTTTGTTTTATGTACAATTGAGTCATATTTTAAATTTTCAAACTTTGTTATTGTTGGATAGTACTAGTTCAGTTACCCGATCAAGAAATATTGTCATTGATTTGCAGTCTCCAAATATGCACGGTGGTCATCAAAAGAGGAAACAAGCATCAGGGTCCGGGAAAAATAAGAGGAAGTTAGAGTTTTGATGTGTTAGTCTAGGAAAAATATGTATTTTTATGTACAATCCGGAGTTAGAGTATAGGGGCGCGGTCCAGGATAGATGTACTTTTGTTTGCAGATGTACGTTAAAGATGTTTTTGATACATGTACATTGACACCCCCATGTACCGGTGCATGGATAATTCTATAGCTATTTATCGACCAATGGGGAGTGATACACAATCCCAGCTATCAAGCCAATCTGTGGATTCACAGTTGTCCCATTCACCACTGCTACATGGATAACAAAAACAAGAGAGTTTCCTTGTCCACATTTCAACTATAGCATTGTCTAACATCCTAACTGAATGGAATGCACAAGTTCCTTGGACGATCTTGCACTCATATAGGTGTGATCGATCTACATCAACAACCTCCCAAAAATATCTATCATTACATGTGCTTTTTGAGATGATTGGTCTTCTTTCCTTCTAGATCCCTTCCCCATCACTGAAGAACACCATGCAATAATGGTCTTTGCATCTCAGATGAGTGAAATAGTTGTGAATTTCATCTCTTGCCTATGTAATGCAGTCTTGATGCATGCACCTGCTCCATCATGTTCCCCTTTTCCTTGTTTGGTCTCAAAATAGTTCCAAATATGTGGCATCTTGTGCCTCTTGTGGAGAATACACAACTATTGGAAGACACAAGAGTTTTTGAATTGCCCCGCATAACCATCAGACCAAATCCAATGTTGTTCCATCTGTATATTGTTATCCTCCAAGTGTTTGTAGAATAATTGAAAGTTGTGTTGTACAAAATCCAAGTCATGAAACCTGTCATCACTTATGTAAATGTGATACTCCTTCAATATAACCCTTTTCTCTTCAGTACTATCTACCCCATGTCTATAGGTGATATGGACCATTATGCTGACCTGGTCATAGTGATAATATTGACTCTGAATCTCATTCTGTGGTTGAAGAGTGTAGTTTTCTGCAAAATCGACCACTGATAATATTGTTCCAATAGGAAATGTATCCCTGCATGCTCTAAACTGCTCATCTTGCCAATGAGCCACATGTACATGCTTTACATACTGTTGTGTCTTCTCAAGGAATTCCTCCATGAAGCTGCATACCAGTAACTGGTCGATCAAAAATAAAGATGTAGAGATCAATAGGTTGTTACATATATGAAGTAGCAATAGATGAAGGAAAAAATACTATTCAGGAACTCATTACTAACCTGAGAGGTGACCCATTTTATTTTTTTCTTTCATTCCCTTCACCGATATCATATGTGACATATTTTAATGACTGCAAGTTCACTTCATGTCTCCGAAGTTCATGCTAATCGGTGACATGTATGAATTTTTCCAAAAATTCCATTCCACCACACCCTAGGCATGTCCCGTATACATAAGGCCTTTGATAAAACATGCAACCTTCTGTCCTTCTACACAAGATGCTATGGATAAACTCTCTAGAGGATGTTGGTGGAAATATAGTTGAGCATTCCTGCACAAGAGAGTTATTCAAAACACACAATATATGTATATATGTGTCATAATAATAACCGTACTCAATGTGATATCGACAACAACACGTGTTATGAGTTGTGTTTATTTTAACATACGATGGTTTGCATTTCTCGAAGGATATTTGGCCCAAGTTAAGTTCATTATGTTCATGTCTAAATCTCTCAAATAATTCTATTTGTGTCAAGTCAATTTTTTTTTAATGTCGGGCTCATGATCCCTTGAACCCCTTATCAATTTTAGTACATATTTTTGTTTGGATAAAGGTCTACTATTGTCACGTGAAACATCCTGCACCAGTCCCTTTACTGCATCAATAAGCTTCATATCAAAGTGTGGAAACCTGCCAACAAAGGACCAAACATCTGTTTCACCAGAGTCACCTTGTTCTCTTCTAGAACAATACCTACGGAGTGTTTTGATATCCAATCCTACAAGTTTGGATGTAGGTTTAAGAAGGTGAAGGGCCCTAGTGCTTTCGTTCACGATTGATTGTCACAACACACTACAAGATGCATTGTGATCCTTTGAACGAGATTTATTTCCAATAGTACTAAATGCATCTACCAAACTTCTCACAACATCAAAACTTGGTTTAAAATTTTTTATCATCTTTATCCTTAAGTTTTTCCTAGCAATAGTCATAGACCTAGATTTTAACAACAATATAAATAGTCTACATTTATCTCCATCACATTTAGAATCAAAATAGTTGACAAGTATTTGTTGAGCTTGATATGCAACACCATGTTTAGACAACGTACCTTCAAGCGAACCAATGAGACTTTCATCGATTTGTATACGTTTTGGAGTTCTTCGATGTGAAGTTGCTAGTGGAGGTAGGGATTTTGGAACTGCAACAACATGAGATTCATGTCCTTCTGTGTCTTCCTGACAGTCGGATGGTGGAAATTGGAAATCCTCTTGGGTGGTCTAAACAACATTGTCTTCTTTGAGCATACGTTCGGCATTCAACATCTCTATAACTTTGTCACTTGTATACCCACATTCAATTAAATCTACAAAGGTTTCACGTGGCCTTGATGTGCGTCTACGTTTTACTCCTTGATCATAGCCATGAAGTGCTCGTTCTTTTACTGATATGGAGACCGAAGGCCCCTCGAGAGAATGCTTTTGTATTTCTTGATGTGGATTGTTAGGAAGAGCCGTGGCATCCTCAACAACTAGAATTGGTTGAGTGTCCATAGATCGTCTTCAATTGGTCATGCCATTTCTTTTCTTCTCTCTAATTTCTTCAAGTATTTCATTGGGTATCCTCTTCCTTTATGATTTTCTTGCTCGATTGACTGAGTTTCCCATCAACACAATGATCAATGATATATATGGTTTCCTTTTCTCCCTCCTCAATGGTACTCTTCAATGGGAGACTACCCAAGCTTGGTTTCTTTCTTTCTTAATTGTTTCTAGATACTCAAGTTAGGGGGGAGATTGGGAAGAATGTTGCCTTTTCTAGCTCCTCAATTGCAAGAAAACCAATGGTAGAGATGCTCTATGGTTCTCCTCAATCATAAATTCCCCAAGCTTGGTTTGTTTCTTTCTCAATTGTGTCTACATACTCCACCACAATGACCGAGTTAATGTTTCCTTTGCTAGCTCCTCAATTGCAAGAAAAAAAATGGTACAGATGCTCTATGATGATATTTAATGGGAAATTCCCCAAGATTTGTTTGTTTCTTGTGTTTCTTGCTCAATTGTGTCTACACACTCCATCACAATGACCAAGTTAATGTTGCCTCTGCTAGATCCTCAATTGCAAGAAAAACAATGGTGTAGATTCTCTATGTTGCTCCTTTCTCTTTTAATGGATTCTTTCTTACTCAATTAATTCTTTATTTCTTGCTCCTAAATGTATGCCATGCTCTAGGAAATACTTAGAAACTTGTGGTGGAGATGCTTGATGTCAAAAACAATTTTGTGTGATAATATGGTGAAGAAGAGAATGTCCACGCAGTGTCTGTAACCTGAAATTGCACGTGGACTATCAAACCTGTGTGAAATGTGTTAGAGTGTTTCTCAGACAGGAACCGCTATTGTTTATATTGAGACTAAACATGCACGCATTATTGTTAACTAAAACGGGAGTGTGTTTTGGACACATAAAACAAGTACGCATTTTACTCTAATAGAATTTTGGAGCATTTAAGAAGTTAGTTGCATGACTAAGGGATCATTCAAGGTTTAGGGGGAATTAACAAGCACTCCCTTAGTCTTTGTGCCTTAACACCCCCCCTCTCTTCAACCTAACTATATTGTTTTACAACTCAAGGGATGTGTGTGTGAGAAAAATATAGGTTAAGGGGTGTTAGTAATAAGGGGATACATAGGGATGTGTGTGTGTGTGTGAGAGAGATAGGTTAGGAAGTGCTAGTGGTAAGGTTTGACATAGCGATTTGTGTGTGTGTGCTAGAGAGATAGTTTAGGGGGTGCTAGTGGTAAGGGGAGACATAGCGACATGTGTGTGTGTGTCAGAGATATAGGTTAGGGGGTTCTAGTGGTAAGGGGAGACATAGGGATGTGTGTGTGGGAGAGATTGAGAGGAAGGGATGTGTTAGGAGTTTGGGAGTGGGGAGGGGTTAGATTAATGTGGGTGTGTCTAGGTGAATGTAAAGGGGATGTAA
>LPNX010825697.1:275057-285394 GCA_001517045.1 Pseudotsuga menziesii | reverse complement strand
AAGGGAGGTTTAGGGGTTTCGGTGGGGGGTACTAATTGATTAGAGATAGAACAATAGGGGGTGTTTAAGAGTTAGAGGTAGAGAGAAAGGGTTATGGGTTTAGGGGTGGGGGGGAAGGGACATACATGTGTTAGTGATCTAAGATGGGACATAGGCATGTGAAAGAGAGAAAGAATGAATGGGGAAATGGGGTGTTAGGGAGAGAGAGGGGGGGTTAAAGGTAGGACAGGAGCATGGGGACTTCACTTAGTGAACCTGTCACATAGCACGTATGATCATGGGATATTAAAGAACACCCTTAATTTCCAGAGATATTGACCCAAACTCTTTTTGTTGAAACCCCCTCCCAATACTTAAAACCTCCTCCTCGCCCATTTTTATACCTCAATCCTTATAAACCACCCTACCCACCTGCACCTTAAACCCCTCATCCCCCCCAGTACCTGTAATATATTGGTTCAATTTTTGATAATTTTAAAACCCACAATATGAACTAACGTGATAGGATATTAGTCAACAAGTGAAGCCCCCGTGGACAGGAGGACGGGGGCTTAGAGGTAGGGAGAGGAGGAGGGGGGGTTAGTAAGATTTAGGGGGTAGAGGGGAGCGAGGGGGACATAAAATAATTTTTGTATTGGTATAACTTACAAAACCAAACTCATTGTAGTAGTTAAAAATGCACACGCGTTGTGATTCATAAAAACATGTTTCCATTTTTATTAACACGCACGCGTTATTGTTCATAATAACGAGCACGCGATTTGTTTAAATTCAAAAATGTATTCCCTCCAAATGATAAAGCCGAGCCTCCACCCATGCTTGCATGTAATTCTTATGCCTATGTCTTCTTTGGAATTTGCTTCGGATTCAACATGCCTATTCCTTGGAGTATGATAAACCATGGCTAATTCAACATTATATCCAAATTTTCAATTTGCTTGTGTTTAGCTGTCTATATGAGTATGCTGCACACCATTTTTTATAAGATTTTAGAAATAGATATGTTTTTTTGCAAATTCCAAATATGTAAATTTTAACAAGAATACATAATTTTTTCTATTTTTTTCTTATTTTCTTTTGTCATCACTCCTCAACTCAAAAAACAAATTGTTAGTGTTTTGTCCATATCTCTTTCGTTTCTCAACGATTTAAAAAATATTGTATGGTGCACTAAAGAACATCAACCTGTACAAGCTATAAAAAAACCATTTCCAAATAATTGCATTAAGACATTCAAACATTGCACCCACAAACGACGTACTGTTTTTGAGGTTTGATCTCTTAGATAATTAAAAAAAATTAAAAAAATTATTTTTATTATTGGAAAAATAGTTGTGCACTAGTACTATATGTTCTCTATATGTATACTGGTTTTTCGTAAGTTTATTCCATCATTTATTCACTCAGAGGATGCACCCACAAAAACATATACCTTATAATTTGTCCCAAAAATAAAATGCGCCCATTAAAAAATATCTAACTGTAGACAGTTAACAACATTTTCAATAGAAAAAAATATATATTTGGAAACGTCATTCAATTTCCTACATTTATTGTTTTTTACTCATCGCAAGATTCATTGTGCAAGTGTCTCAAATATCCATGCAAGTTGATGGATGCATGTTTTTTCAATTTTCTATTGCATCTAATGCGTCAAAGAGACCCTCATCATCTTACACACACCCAAAGGTATTTTTATTTTTATTTTACAGCTAAAAAATCTCTAGTATTTAATGTATAAAAAATCTATCCCATATTTTATGTGTACATTAAAAAAAAACATATGATTTTGTTTTATTATTATTTTTCTTTATATATTTATCTCACTACAACAAAATAGGAAATTAGCACCTAAAATAGAGCCTAAATATAGTGCGTTTTAGTTCATGAATTGGGCACTTTTGTCGTCACCAAACTCAATGCCACAATTCATGTTATTCAGTGCCAGAAATAACACCTGAAATAGCACCAAATGCAACTCATAGAAACACACTTCATATTGCACCATAAATTTGGGGTCTAAAATAACATTGTATTTTGCATTTGGATTACGTGTCACTTTAGTGCCTAAAATGGAACCAAAAATAGTGCCTAAGAAGCCTTCCAGTTTTTCTTCCATTTTGGTGTTTATTTTTTATCCTAGGTGTGCTCCCTTATGATCAAATATATGACTTGCTACTATGGCTCATCATCATCATCATCATCATCATCATCACCATCACCATTATGATCACTATGATGACAATGATGATGAACATCATCATCACCATCCAACTTGGTATCTCCTATATTGGAGGTCATCATCATCATTTTTGACATTTGTACCAGATCCAACATAATCTATATCTATATCATCATCTAGCTGAGCAATATGTTGTACAAGAGACCTGTTCTGCAAAAGAAACATTAAAAATAAAAAAATTATTATTTATTTCATGCAATAATTAAATTTTGTATTATATTTCTAATATTACAACATATGAAACAAAACCATAATCATATTGCATTAATATCAAACAAAACCATAAACATATTACATTAATATCAAAGTGCACATACCACATACAACTTCAAACCTTCAAATAAGTTAAATCTTAATTATTGTACACTTATTACATTGTCATTAATTTTATTAATAAATTCATAAAAATTGAAAATATGAAGTAATATCTGAACACGTATACATATAAGCAGCTTCTTGGCATTATTCTATTCCTCATATACATTAACAACAATACATATTCAATAATTGAATAAAAATTGAAAATATGAAATAATATCTGAACACTTATACATACAAGAGCCACGAGGTGGCAATGTCCCCAACATTGCATTCGTGATAGCTAGTGGTTTGCAATTGCCTATGCAAAAAACTAAAACTCAATAAAAATAGATTAAATTTTGTTATAGCCTACTTAAAAATCAATAAAAATAGAATAACTATTGTTATCGCCTAGGTAGGCATCCTTTTGATGATTGTAGAGATTTGACTACTTAGAAGACTCTAGACTCAAGTTCTATTTCAATGGATCCAAAGCGAGGATGAGCTTTACCAGCTTTGCCAGAACAAGTACTACATCTCAAATAGGCCATGAAGGGCATAAAGATAAGCCTAAATATAGAGTGGGGATGCACCATTTTTTATTGGCTAGATGATAAATTGTTGATGCTTGTTGGGTGGTTAAGTTAATTCGTTCAGTATCAGAGTAGGAAACCAACTTCTCCTTCTAAAAGTGTACCCACCTCTCTCTCAGAGTTGCACATTTGGGCTTGAAAAGTAACTTATCCTCTAAAGGAAAGGTAGAAAGGAAAAAGAAATGCAATGAGTGAGGACACCACTTCATATAGGATCTTTCTAGGTAAAATTTGTGTTCATTATAGGAAGCGTCATATTCAAAATATGACATTTTCCATTCCATAAGTCCATTAAGAAATTTGGATCACTTATAAATTATAAATAAAATATATAAAATATTAAATTGTCCCAAATATAAAAAATAAAATAAACACACTTAATGTACATAAAAATTTAAATAATTTAAATAATATATTAAGTTTAACATCAAAATAAATCTACAATTTTTTTAATATTTCGCATAAAATCAAGACAATAAATATATTTAAAAAAGTCAATAACAAATCTTAATAAATCTAGGTATTGCATTTATTTAATGGCAATACCTATAAATATAACCACTTCCCAATAATTTTCCAACTGCATAATCTATCTGTAAAGATATAATGGTTTTCCTGTATGAGATTTGAGTTTATCTTCGCTCAGTAAAATTGCAGTCTTGTTGTAAGTGATATTTAAGAACATTGAAGTAGACGTCAATGTCAAAACACATGATCCAGATTCTTGATTGGAAATTTCACAAAAGCAAAGAAGTGGATTGTTTTGTAATATCTACGGAAATTTTATTGGTCACGTCTGCTCTGCTTATTTTGTGTCATCAAATCAATTCAATTCATTGCATTAAATACCAAATAACTTTATGGAATTTATGCCATGGTCTCAGAATTGTCCTATTCAATGTAAACATGTAGGTAGTACTATTAGAATATTTTTTTTATAAAACTGAACTGACAATCACCTAGTTTGTTTTCATGTTCAAATTTGATAACCATGCAATTTGGAAAAAAATCAACTTATAAAAACCTTCATACAACACGGTTGCGCAAAAAATATCGTTCTGTTCGGTAAGAATACTGTCATATTCAAGATTATAAGAATACTATCATATTTAAAGATTACAAAAAGGTATTGGAAACATTTGAGATATGCAAATATAAATATTTTATCAAAGAACCTTTAATAGAGTTAATTTCCACTACATCTACCACATATTGGTGAAACCCTCATTGGCATGGATTGTATTAAAAGATCAGACTAAGACTGGTACAAGTCCTGAGATATTAAAATCTCCTCTGTAATTGGCAGAAGCTTTATATAGCCCACTTTCTTAACTAATCAAAATATCAACATTTATATGAATTTTTAAAAAAGAAAAAAAAAACAAACAAAAAGAAATTGATTCATTGAAAATTTCAATTGATTCTTCACGATGTTAACATTCATTTCATATTACAATATATTTTTCTACTATTCATGAAACAATAAAGAAGGGTGAAGGGTGGGCACTTATAATATTAGAGAAATGCTAAAATCAAAGCTAAATTATTCATCATGCTATTGTATTTTATTATTTCGGAAGCGAGTTCACCTTATTGGGATTGGGGAGAAATGAAGATAAACGAACGTTCTGGTGCCTTTTATGTTGCCTTGATAGCTTCGTCTGTTGCTGTCGCTGAAAAAATAACACTCCTTGATCTGGTGGATTATTCATCTTCAAAATCACACTGATCCAATATGGTACAATAGTTATTAACCTATGGTTTTAACTCATATGCTAAACATTATATGCACAGCCCACGCAGTTATAGAATGGTGCATAGTTATCGCATGGGCCGCGCAGCGCAGTTTGCACGTGAGCTGCGCAGTTGCACATGAACCACACAGTTGCAGCATGGGCTGCGCAGCACAGTTGCGCATGAGCCGCGCAGTTACAGCATGGGCCGTGCAGTGCAGTTATAGCATGGGCCACATATTTGGGAATGAGTTGCGCAGTTATATAGGGGCCGCGCAGTCCACGTACCATCAAGTGGAACCTCGAATGGTTCATGAAAATCCTGCATGGTCACGATCGCTGCGACATATATATCGCGGTTGCCGTGACATAGATATCACATTTGCTGCGACCTACAGATATCGGTTGCTGCGACATTTGCGGAGTTAGTGGTGACTTCAAATGGTTACGTTAAATGTGGCATAGCCCAGTTGCAAGCATGTGTGCGTGGCAGTCATTGTAACGTCTTGTGAATAAGCATATGTGCGTGGAGTTGGTTGCAACACTTCGGGATCTGGAACGTCGTGGTAACATAATGCTTGGGAAGCCATTTGGGGGATTGCATGGTTCAGTTTTAGCATATGGTTGTAACGATAATCAAGAAAATAACAGCTGTAGCGAACGAATCAAACCCGTTACTTATCCTCTCGCTAAATGCTTAAATAGAGGATGCTGGCCACCATTTAGGGACAGACGGAGGGGGATTCATATTGTTAGAGCACAGAGCTTTGTTTTCTGTTATGAGAAGCTTGGAGAGATTCGCTGTGAAACGTCCAGATGCCGTTTCTTTTTGAAGTCGACTATTCTCTGTTATATTTTAGCTTTATTTGCCCTTGAATGCTACTTGTAATTTCCAGAAGAGAGGTCTTAAAGACTTTGTACAACATTCTATTTATAGTTGCTGAAGTTGATTCTAGAACCATTTTTGTACCATTTTAAAGAGATTAATTGTATCGGTACCCATTGGAGAGGGACCCAGAGATGTATCCCAGTGGAGGGGGTGAACTCCGTTATCAAATTCTGTTTGTGACTCTAATTCTGTGTTTCTTCTCTATATCTGTTTATCAGTGTTGTTTTTCATTCCTGTTCTAAAGCATTTATTTTCCGTTAATGTTGTTCCATTAATTAACCTGTTGAATGAATTCTTTTAAAAACAAAACTTTTAATGCACACAAGTTGAGGTCCGACGGATCATGTTATGGTATCAAAGATGGTTGACTACTTGTGCAAGTTTGTGAATGCTTACCAGGTTTAGGTTAAAGCGTGGTGAAGGAGAATTAAAAGAAGGAGATTCTGAGATTGGCTCAAGGAGAACATTCTCAAGAACCATGTCTTCTCCACAAGGGGAAGAAAAAGGACATACAGAACGGGAAAAACCTGTTATTTCAGAAACTGAGTTTCTGGAGGCTTTTATGAACATGAAAGCCATGATGGAAATTCTACTCGATGAGCAAGCAGAAAGGAAGAAGAAAGAAGAAGTATCTTCATCCAAAGATGCAGAAGTGAAGAAGGAAGAAAAGAGTAAAGGAGTAGGAGGTGATGGTGATCCTCCTGAAACTAATCAAACTTTCTCTTCTTCTCATACTTCTCATTCAAATAATGCAAGTCCTAATATGCCTTATTTCAAATTGAATGTAAAATTTGAATTGCCAATTTATAATGGATATTTAGATGCTGAAAAGTTAGACAATTGGATCAAGCAGTTTGAAGTATATTTCAGGGTGCAGGGAATTACTGATGACCCTTCCAGAATTCAATTGGCCACTTTGAGAATGAGTGGAATGGCTCTTACTTGGTGGGAGAGCAAGATTCAGCAAGATCTTCGAAAGAATGGTAAAATTATTTCAGTTTGGAATGAATTCATTGAAGTATTCAGAAAGCAATTTTATCCTTTAGGTCACATGCAGCAATTGATAATGAGCTGGAAAAATTTTAGACAAGCTAAGGGACAAAGCATTCAAGAATATACTCATGAATTTAGAAAGAGGGCTATTGCATTGAATGTTGCATTAGATACCCAGGAAACTCTTCTTAAGTACATTGGTGGCATGCATTCTTATTTGCGACATACTTTGTTGATGTTTAACCCCAGTACCTTGGATGATGTATGTGTTCAAGCTACACATTTAGAATCCAGGGGTAAGCATGATAATGATACTTTTGTGAATAAATCCTTTAAATTTGATAGCAAATCGAAAGGTAAAGATACGGGGAAAAAGAAGACGACTATTGTTAAGAAAGAGGGTGAAAAACCTACATGTTCGCATTGTCAGAAGGGACATGATGTATCTAAGTGTTGGAAACTTCATCTGGAGTTAAGGCCAAAGAAGTATGGAGGAAACAAAGATAAAGGCAAAGAAAAAGCTACTGTAGTAGTTATTCAAGACTTAGGATCTGACTCAGGTGATGAAACAAAGGTTACAGCTGTTGGAATTCATGGTAAGAATAAAAGTATCTCACTTCCCATTGATGCAAAATCAAGTTCTAGTGCAAGTACAAATCTGCCATCTACTTCTAAGCAAAATGATAAAAATAGAAGTGCACTGTTTCATGTTCGTGTCATTGCAAGTCACACAAAGATTGATACATTGTTTGATAGTGGTTCACAAGTAAATCTGATATCAGAAGAAGTGGTTAAGAAATTGCATTTAGTTACTATGCCTCATGAAAAACCCTATCCTCTTGGTTGGGTTACTAATGATACACGATTTCAAGTTACAAAGAAATGTGTATTGAAGTTTGCCATTACTGAAAAGTTCATGGATGAGGTAGAACTAGATGTAGTACCACTTGACATTTGTGGAATTGTACTTGGGAGTCCATATTTGTATGACCGGAAAGCAGTCTTTTATAGAGATCATAATAAGTATCATCTTTTTAAATATGGTGTAGAATTTATTGTACGAGCACATAAGGAAAAAACCAATCTAGCAATAGTTTCTGTAGGACAAATGAAGAGGCTGGTAAATGCTAGTAAGAATTTTGTGTTAATGAAGGTTAAGGTGAAAAATGATGAGATCTCTAAATCTTTTGAAGGATGTGACCCTAAGCATAAATATGAACTAATTGAAATCATTTCTGAGTATGATGATTTGTTTCAAGATCCGAAGGGGTTACCATCGAAGAGAGAGATTCAGCATGAGATACATTTGCAGCAGGATGTGCCACTCCCGAACATCGCTATGTACCGGATGTCTGTAATGCATAATGAGGAAATCAAGAAGCACGTTCAAGAGATGGCTGAGAAGGGGGTCATCCGACCAAGCACTTCTCCTTGTGGCTCTCCTATAGTCTTGGTTCCAAAGAAGGACAGGTCTTGGAGGATGTGCATCGACTATAGGGCCCTTAACAAAATCACCATTAAAAACAGGTATCCTCTTCCTTGCATTGATGATTTGCTTGATCAATTGAAACATGCAACTTACTTTACAAAATTGGATCTGCATAGTGGGTATCATCAAATTCGTGTTGCTGAAAATGATGCCTAGAAAATAGCATTTAAAACAAAACAGGGTTTGTATGAATGGCTTGTGATGCCTTTCGGGCTCTGTAACGTGCCTGCTACTTTCATGCAGTTCATGAATGATGTCTTTCGACCATTCATTGATGATTTTGTAATTGTATATCTAGATGATATCCTTGTGTTTAGCAAAACATGGGAAGAGCATATTGTACATGTGAAGAAAGTTTTAGATGTACTGAAGAAGGAGAAGCTTTATATAAAGATGTCCAAATGTGAATTTGATAAAACTTATTTAGCATATCTGGGACATATTATTGGTGGAGGCCACCTACGAGTGGACCCAGCCAAGGTTGCTATCATTGTAAACTGGCCACAGCCTAACACCGTTACTGAAATCAGAAGTTTTCTGGGTGCGGTTCAATATTGGAGGAAATTCATTTCTAGGTTTTCTTCCATTGCTGCTCCATTACATGCGTTGACAAGCATTAAAGAAATTTTCCAGTGGGGAGGAAATCATCAGAGAGCCTTCGACACTTTGAAGGAAAGGATTAGCACCGCACCAATTCTGACATTGCCATATTTGCAGCAGCCATTTGAGATCGAAACCGATGCCAACGGGTTTGCCATGGGAGCCATTTTGATGCAAGGGAGGAATCCAATATGTTACCATTCAGAAACATTCTCTACTACGGTAAGTAACTATCCGACTTATGACAAAGAGTTGTATGCTTTAGTACAGAGTGTGAAGAAGTGGAAAAATTATATCATGGGAAAAGAAACAGTCATACATACTGATCATCAGCCACTTCAATATTTACAATCTCAAACTAAAATACAACAAAGTAGGAATTTAAGATGGATGGGATTCTTACAACAGTTTCATCTCGTAATTAACTACAAAAAGGGAATTGATAATAAGGTAGCAGACATGTTATCAAGGCCTCCTACAAATGCTTCAATCATTCTTCAAAACAGTTCATTAACACATGAAAGTTATATTGAACAATATGCGGAAGATAAAGATTTTAAGAAAGTATATGCATCACTAATACATGGTAAACATGAAGATAACTATTATGTGCATAATCAACTCTTATGATCATCTTGGTAAACTTTGTATTCCAGAGAAAGAGAGAGTGCATGTGATTTGAGAAGCACATAGTTCATTGATTGCAGGAAATTTTGGAGTAAGTAAAACACTGTCATTATTGCAGAATCATTGTTATTGGCCTCAAATGCAAGAAACTGTAGCTAAATACATAAGAGGTTGTGTTATGTGTGCGACAAGTAAGCCTAGCAATAGGAAATTGGGGTTGTACACACCTCTTCTAGTTTCTTCTCGTCCTTGGGAAAACATTTCTATGGACTTTGTAGGGGGACTACCTATGTCTAGAAAAGGGCATGATTACCTATACGTTGTTGTGGATAGATTCAGCAAAATGTGTATCTTAATGCCATGTAACAAACAGATCACTGCTGAATAAACATCTCATCTATTATTCCAGAAGGTTTGGGTACATTTTGGGCTATCTATGTCTATTGTATGTATTCGGGATTCCTGGTTCTTGGGAGAATTCTGGTCAACTTTATGGGAGCTTATGGATACTAAACTGAAGAAAAGTACATCTTTTCATCCACAGACCGATGGGAAAACAGAGGTAGTGAACAGGATAGTGGTTCAGCTACTCCGAGGATATTGTAGTAAAAATCCTAAACTTTGGGATGAGCAGTTGCAGTATATACAACATGCTTACAATCATGTAGTTCATTCTTCCACGAAAAGATCTCCTTTTGAAACTTGTTTTGGTTGTCTACCAAAAACACCGATGGATTTCTCTTTTGGAAAAGATGCAGTGGATGGACATCATGATGTAGATAAAGCTCTAAGATTCATTCAGAGAATCCAAGCGATGCAACAGGCAGTTCAGGAACAGTTGGAGAAGAGCCAGGCAAAGTACAAATCCAGG
>LPNX010825697.1:250858-274883 GCA_001517045.1 Pseudotsuga menziesii | reverse complement strand
TGGATGAGGAAACTAACATACAGATTCCTTCAGTTGATGATATGGCACCTGAATATATGAATGAGTTGCAGGATGATGTTATTCTTGACAGAAATGTAAGAACTTCATGAAGGGGGAATGCTGAGTACCTTCGAGTGGGGCTTAAAGGCATGCATCCTAGCAAAGTAAGATGGATGGAGATTGGAAAAGTGAGGGAGCTATACTCTCACTTACTTGCCGAATGATTCAAGATTTTGGTGGCCCAAAAGCTCTCCAATGGGGAGGAATGATCCGGTGGATTATTCATCTTCAAAATCACACTGATCCAATATGGTACAATAGTTATTAATCTATGGTTTTAACTCATATGCTAAACATTATATGCACAGCCCGCATAGTTATAGCATGGTGCGCAATTATCGAACGAGCCGCGCAATGCAATTTGCGCGTGAGCCGCACAGTTGCGCATGAACCACGCAGTTGCAGCATGGGCCGCGCAGCACAATTGTGCATGAGTCGCGCAGTTGCAGCATGGGACGCACAACGCAATTATAGCATGGGCCGCGCAGTTGGGCATGAGCCGCACAGTCCGCGCACCATCGAGTGGAACCTCGAATGGTTCAAGAAAAGCCTGCACAGTCATGGTTGCTATGACATATATATCGCAGTTTCCATGACATAGATATCACGTTTACTGCGACCTGCGGATATCGGTTGCTGCGACATTTGCGGAGTTATTGGTGACTTCAAACGATTACGTTACATGTGGCATAGCCCAGTTGCAAGCATGTGTGCGTGGAAGTCATTGTAACGTGTTGTGAGTCAGCATATGTGCATGGAGTTGGTTGCAACGCTTCGGGATATGGAACATCATGGTAACATAACGCTTGGGCAGCGATTCGAGGGATTGCATGGTTCAGTTTTAGCATATGGTTGTAACGATAATCAAGAAAAGAATAGCTATAGTGGACGAATCAAACCCGTTACTTATCCTCTCGCTAAATGCTTAAATAGAGGATGCTGGCCACCGTTCAGGGACAGACGGAGGGAGATTCAGATTGTTAGAGCACAGAGCTTCGTTTTTTGTTATGAGAAGCTTGGAGAGCTTCACTGTGAAACATCTAGATGCTGTTTCTTTTTTAAGTCGACTGTTCTTTGTTATATTTTATCTTTCTTTGCCCTTGAATGCTAATTGTAATTTCCAGAAGAGAGGTCTTAAAGACTTTGTACATCATTCTGTTTATAGTTGCTGAAGTTGATTCCAGAACCATTTTTGTACCATTTTAAAGAGATTAATTGGATCGGTACCCATTGGAGAGGGACTCGAAGACGTAGCCCAGTGGAGGGGGTGAAATCCGTTATCAACTTCTGTTTGTGACTCTCTGATTCTGTGTTTCTTCTCTATATCTGTTTATCAGTGTTGTTTTTCATTCTTGTTCTAAAGCATTTATTTTCCGTTAATGTTGTTCCATTAATTAACCTGTTGAACGCATTCTTTTAAAAACAAAACTTTTAATGCACACAAGTTGAGGTCCAACGGATCACTCCTCTTCTTATCAACCATGCTGACCTCCTCCTATTCTGGGATAGATGGAGATCATTTGACATGGTATATGATAATAATTTATGATTAAGAGATGATACAAGCAATTCCTTCTCTTTGTGGCCCGTTTCTTGCAAGTCATAAGCGTTGCAGTTCTGAGGATCTTTATCCACATGCAATTCATGAAGGCAGATTCTAATTGATGTGCTTAAATTTTGTTTATGTTGTATTATAATAAATTATACACAATTCTATCACTTTTTCAATACCCCACTTTGTATATTCATTTAATCATCATTTTACACATGTTTGAACTTCACTATGCTTGTGGCAATCTGGTTCACTAGCCATTATAACACGACTTCTACTTCTCTCAAAGTCTTTGACAGAGAGCATTGTGATGTGTTACAAGTAACTAGGGCCAACGTCAAAAAGAGAAAATACACAGATAAACTCTTAAACTTTTATGTTAGAAACATGTGTAATATTAAAATATCAAATGAAGAAGGTTAAATATTTTATAAATTTGTATTTTTTTTATATTATTAACTTAATTTAGTTAGGCATTTTAGTTAAAATTGCAATTGCTCCTGCATGTATAATTGAAATTTTTTAGTTTTTTTACCGAATTTCTTCAATATCTACTCCAGCGTAAGCAACAATGTCAACTACATTTTCTTCGTCAAAATTGAAAGTCTACTTGCTTGCTAGAATTTTGTCCATGGACACGATACATGATAAAGATATTATAGAATTTCCTGATAGCTCATCACCTCCTTTTAGTGTATCTCAACCACTAGAGGTGGTAAGCATCAAACAAAATCGCAAACCTTGAATCCTATTGGTGGCAAATCTATGACACAACTGACCTCCTTCCTCGAGGCCAACATACACTATTTTTACGAGAACTTGGAGTCAAGCCCCCTCCCACCAAATCCATTTGAACAACCAACCTTCCATCATGAAATTTTTCCCCACAACCTCAAATGTTACAAGAGAGGGATCTTTTCGATCCAAATCTCCTTCCAGGATCAATCAACCAAGCCCCTCAACCCTAATTTGTCCCCAAAGGACATCATCAAGTTTTACATTGGTTCCCTCACAATGATAGAGGATGTTAGGGATGTTTATTCTCTCTCCATAATAGTCATTGCACATCTATATTTGTATTCTAGGCATCCTCTTCTTGCACATCTTTCCTTCCAATTTTGGTCGTATCCTTAAATCTTTGGATCATATAGAGTAGATATGTTTTTTCCTTCTCTCATTTGCTTTACATAGGAGTGGCTTGTGCAATCTAACATTGTATCGACATTCTTGTAATTAGCACTCATTTGTTGAACATTAATAAAATGATCTCACCGTATCTAGTTATGCTTATGCTTCCATCTTTAAATTGAGTTAGAGCTTCACATCATTTAAGGCTTAGACTTTCACCCTACTTTGAAAAGACTATTTTCTTTCACTTACTAACATTTGTATCTCTTTATCTAAGCTTTTGTTTGTTTGTTTATGTGAATATCCTTAATTTAAAGTCCTATTAACCTTTTTCTCTCCAATTTATGGACATAAAAATAACATTATCTTATGTTTTCTGTAAAAACGTTTGATTGTTACTCATTAGACAATGGTTACTATTACAACTTAGTAAAATAAATTTGTGAAAAAAACAAAAATACAAGAGTACCATTGGTGGTCAATGTGTCATAGAAGCAAAAATCAAGAGGGCAAGTGAGTGGCCCACTGTCCATGACCTCGGTTGGACTTGGAATCTCTTTTGCAGTGCGCCACTGGTTGATGTGTAAGCCAATCGTCTTCCATGTGTGAGCCACTCGTCGATGTGGGAGGAAATCGTCCATGTGTGAGCCACTCGTCCATGTAGAAGCCAATTGTCCATGTGTGAGCACACCACTCGTCGATGAATTGGATAACCGTTGCAGGATTGAATTCCCGCCGACATTAACGATGGGATGACATTTGATTTTGGATTAGAAACATTAGATTTCGATTTTGAATTTGAATTCAAAGAAAGAAAGAGCAGAGGGTAAGTTATTGAGTCCATTCATTTCATTCGTTGTGTTGTGTGTTATTGAGGCTGAGGCAAAGACATTTCAAATTTCAAATGAAGTTTTACTTCATTCACCCTCTGGAGTGAGCAGACACAGAGTCAAGATCATTACGCAGAGGCAGAGAATTGATCTAATTTTGTGTTTCAGATCATTACTCAGAGGCAGAGGAATTGGAGCGCCTGGATTTCAGAACTCTGTGATGGAGGAGACATCCAACACTTACTCGACTGGTATGGAAATGGCATTCTTTTCGAGAGACAAATCGCAATAGTAATTAAATTTCTTATGCAATCCCTTCAATACTGCCATTCACAGCGATGTAAAACCATTCACATAGATGTAAAACCATAGAGTATTATCATGAGGTCAGATAATCCGGATAATCCGGATAGCTTTTTAGACTTAGAAATTTTGATTTATCAATTTGGATAGGTATGTTATCTAAATTTTCTTGGAGGTTAATTAGTTAATGTTCTTGTATGTTCTTCTGTGTGCCAGGACACCTTTTGATGCCCAGAAAGAGAGCACCACGAGTGTGTACTAGAAACTACAGAATACAGAGGTAGATGTTGCTAGCGGTGTATGGAGCTCCATATCTGAATCTGCAAAGGAATTGGTTCTTGGAATGTTGCAGAAAGACAACATGCACCGACTTTCTTGCTATCGAATATTGAGTGAGTTATTATTTTCTTTGGATTTTGTTGATATGCAAACCTTGTTTGTGAATAGGAATCAAGGTCTTATGAGTGCAGTGTGAGATGGGTAGATGCCAAATCTGTTCCTGTGAATTACCTTCTGTAGAGGCAAAGGAATGATCACATGAGGAAAAGAGAATGTGATCAAAGCCAGTGGTATCAGAGTCTCTACGAGGAGGGTGCTCATCATCTCCCACAACACCATACTCTCCAAAACCCACTACTCCTTCCTATGGTACACCATTTTCTCCTACAATGCCATCAACCCCAGATGACACTCCTCCTGCCCATACTGGAGGAGCTCTCCTCCCTTCTCCATCTACACTCGAGTATGGTGTTCCAACGGTTGCCTCTCCTCCTCTGGACTATTCTATGCCTTCTTCTCCCGATGGGGCTGGGTCTGTCCCATCTGTACCTGATTTATCACCTCCTGCTATTGGTTCTACGCCAGTCGTTGGGGATCCTAGATCTACTCCAGGCACCTGCAGGTAAGTTCTATTGCTCTATATTCATGGAATATAGAGCATTTTCTCTAGATCCTCGAAGCAGAAAATACGTAAACCTAATCCATGTTGTTCACATAGTATTTTGGTTCTTTGTAACTTATGTGTATTTTAATCCTTGGAGCTTCATATCATACATGCAAATGAGCTGAATAGGCCTCAAGGTGCTTTCATGGCATTTGTCATTCCTTTCAGATTGTGCTGACACTTGCTATTACTACAGCTTTTGGGGATCTCATCCTGATTATTTGCCAAGCATTCTCTCTTCATGGGATTTTCCTTTTGGCTTCATTTTGGCTACGATTATTCCTGCCCCAGATGCTTTTGAAAAGGGAAATTTGGCCAACCAATATTTCTTCCACCGTCAACTAGATATTTCTGTTACCCTTGGTGTCATTGGGTCTATTCCTGCAGATTATATCATTGACTTCAACTTTGATCTTCAAACTGAGTCTGATATTTTCATTTTGAGATATTCATACTATAGCATTGTTGAGTCTTCACTAATAGACTCCGCCATAGAGATGGATATTGCTGAAGATATAAGGGTTTCTAATATTACTGAGTCTTATATCTTGGATGTTTCAGACGACGAGCTTGACAATCCCCCAATCCCGTTCTTGACTCCAAAGACGAAGTTTGTAAATCTAGTAAAGCTGCTCGTCAATCCCCCAGGCCCATTCTCGACTCCAAAGACTACTCGTCAATCCCCCAGGCTCGTTCTCGACTCCAAAGACAAAGTCTGTCAATATACTAAGGCAACATCAGATGGTTTGTCTGAAAGCACTGATATGAAATCCCTTGCTAAACAGTTTTCAATATATCAGAGGACAACTTTGAAAGATATCAATAGTTTTCATATAAGTTTTCAGTATATGAAGATGCCTAGGATGCCAGCCAGCTCAAAGATTATATCAATAGATTATGCAAAGACGTCTTAACCAGCTTTCAAGTTTAATAACTTGCAGAGAATAATGAATCATGAATTTTAAACATATGGAATTGCTGTAAATAAATTGATCAATTCAGATTCTCCAACAATAAGAACTCCAACAATAAGAGCTTAAGAGATAATGTACTACATCATCGTCTTAGATGTTAGAATGATGGTTGCTAATACGTCTATGTACATCATCAGCCGCAACATCCGAGATGTTAGAATGATGGTTGCTAATGTGTCTCTGTGCATCATCAGTTGCAACAATGAAGCTCACATGATTGCATTGAGCTCCTGGGCAATTCGATTCTTGACATTTTCCGGGTTCAATTGTTGCTGCAATCCTGCACTCTGCACTGAACTGAGGCTCAATTGAGAAGGGGGAGGTGGTGGAGATAGACTGTTCTCCCATGATCCAGAGGAAGACTTTGTTTAAGTCCATGTAGCTTGCCACATTACACTAAACTAGGTAACCACGTTCCTCATTCATGCAAGTCATTGATTGCAGAGTGCCATAGACTGCAGCGAGACTGCATCGATTGTCAGTGTCACTAATTGCTGGTTTTTCAGGTGTCAGTGAGTGCAGTCTCAGTGTCAGAGGCTAAAATGAAAAGGTAATTCTACAATAAGATAGTGGATGAAAAAAACTTTATAAAAGTCAATTAATTTTTGTTTAAAACCATAGCATAAAATAATACAACAATTGCAAAGGCTACATTTGTTTGTTATCATTATGGAATACTAAATGTGCCTCGGGATTGTTGCAGTCGATGGTTGACAGTGTAGTCGATGATTAGCATTCGGTGCATGTTTCTCCCTCAATCTGTAACTTTATCATGCAAATTGCTACACGCTGCTTATGCAAGATCGCCGCCGGGTCTTGGGGCACAAAGTCCCATGCCTACGTCACCTATACAAACCAATAAGAAGTAAGATAAATCAAGATTTAAATAATCCCCCCCCAAAAAATTGATACAAACTATAGCAAAAATTATATGTTTTATTAAAGTTACTACAAATTAGTCCAAATAATCAGCCTGATCGATTCATATATATCTTCTTGTTGGAGACATAATAAGCACCTTCTTGGCATTATTCTATTCCTCATATACATTAACAACAATACATATTCATGATCGAAACGGTAACACTTCGATTATTGACTTTGTAGGGTCGCGTTATTTTAGGCGTACATAATACAGGATTCAAGTGTTGTTTTGGTTGGCTTAAATTATTATAAGTTTATCCACAAAAATAGGGTTTTTATTTCGTAGACAATGAAAAGAGGCGACTCTTCAATTATGATATTTCCATATCACTACAGAACTCCTCATTAAACAATTAAAATCACAAACTCTTTTATCATTTTAAACGTGCAAATCCATTTTATTAACATTTCCAAATCCCATTAATATTCCTCTATGTTAAGGACCACTGAACTATTAAGTTATTCCTTTTCAAAATAATAGGGTTTTTTATTTTGTTAGCCTATGCAAAATATCTACTCTTGGCAACGTGCTATCGATTTTATTGACCATCATTTCCAAAGCCCTATAAAACTCGTCTTTGTTCGGGCCCATGAGTTTTTTTATTTCCTGGGATGCCATACAACGGTAGTGGATATATGACAAGTATGACGTTCATAAGTGGCTTTTAAAGCTAGTCTGTACTGAATATAAATATATTTATATTAAGCTCTAGTTATCGTTGAAGGCCTGCCGGCCACCCTTGATTTTATTTGATGACGTTGGGCTATCTTTCTCCAGCCCCTGTCCAGTGTTGTAGCGTTGTATTCTGAAGGTTTGGTTTATATTATGGGGTTCATTATTAAAGAAATATTATATCAAGTTTATTTATATTTGGATCTTGAATACTTTTAGAAACCTAAAAAATATATTGTTTTCAAGAGGGGTTTTAATTTGAAATAGTAATATAAATATTGGAGGTTGCTTTATTTGGGTGGGATGAAGATAACATCCAAAATGTGGGATGGATTCATACCTCCAAATCATTGGATCAACTCTCCAATAAGTGGGTTGCATTCATATCAGTCCTAGATTTTTTCTAGATTTTTCTGAGGAATAACTTCCAAATAAGGAGCTAGATTCATACCTGCAAATCAAGGGAAGAATTCATGTCATTTGTAAATGCTGCTAATGAATAACCTCCAAATTGAGGGTTGGATTTATACCTCCAAATCATGGATTGGATTCATATTGGTCCTATTTTCTTGAGTGCTCAAGTATCATCAACTAGTCAACTTTGTGTTATTGGAAAAAGATCAAAGAGGTGTTCAAGTCAAAATGCAATAGTTCATGCATGTTGAATTATGATGTGTGCCTTGGCTTCATCGTTGCCTACATTTGAGCTTCAAAAGTTGGCATTATGATATAAAGGGGCTGTTAAAAATGGGTTGGTAAAAATGGATACCTACAATATATGGTGAAACTAAGGGTTTTCTTAATTGAAAAGGTATATTTAGAGGGGTTTAACAATTCAATCTTCAGAGACATTTTCTAATATTTGGTGAAATTAGGGATATTCTTTAATATCCTTTGAACAATTGTTTAACAAATATATAACTTTTAGAAAATCAAATGATATTTTTAGGTATTCTCTTTCCTAGACAGAATGATCACTATTTGACAAGAAAAAAGAGTAGGTAAAGCCACGAGTGTATCGTGTATCATATATGGGCGCAATGAAAACGTTGTCAAAATTCTTATTGATGCTGGTGCACATTGATGTTCTCAAGACTCTGGTGGTTGTACTGCATTGCATATGACTTGTGCATAACTTGAATCATACATATATATCTTATGCATTGCATATGACTTGTGCATAACTTGAATCATACATATATATCTTAGGACTTAAACCAACATACTTCCACTATTGATGATGCATTCCCAAATTCCTTGTCATGTAGATTTACCTTTGTCGTCTCATGCATCTTATATTGATTTCTAAGACACCTTCGATACACCTGTTTGGTTACCAACTGAGCAATATAGTTTGACCATATTGTTGTAAATCATTGAATACTTAGTTACCAAGTAAGCACTATGATTTATTCATATTGTTATACATGATTGAATTAGTCACATATGTATTCCTTATACATTCACGATGATGACGTTGATGTGTTTAGTTAATAACCAATAACTTTGAATGCTCTTGAACATTCATGTAAAGGTTGTCAATCATAACTACAAGCATGAGCAAATGTTGAGATGGGGAGCAACATATAGTGTAAAATACAAATCAGAATTAGATGTATTTGGAGTGATTTCCCCCATATTTTAATGTGCTCAAAGTATATCCATGTTGTGGGATTTATGGTATGCTTCAATGGAAGGAATTAGTTCCCATACTTTATCCAAGAGTTTCGTTACTGAAATTAACCTTCAGGCACATGCATATCGTTGGTTACTATATCACCTTAATTCTAATTCATTAAAACAGTCTTGTACCTACTTTCCTTCAATCCCTGATCATCACATATCTTCATCTAGCACTATAAAGATAAAGATTATGCACATAAAACTACAAACATTCATTCACATAAATATATAAATTTATACAATTTTATTTCTCCTATATAATATGAGATTCTAGTTATCTCTCTATTCAAATACAACTAATAATAATCTAAGGATTCTAATCTAATGTCAATTGTTATCACAACTATAGAGTTAGAGAAGTGGATGTCATTTTAGATTGTTTCTCAATAGAAAGCATACTAAATTCGGTGCTTACAAATTTTTGCCAATTTTTTTTGTCCGTAACAAAGAGCAAATAAATGTATTGTTGTCATTGCATACAACTCACTATTATGTTCTCCTTAACTTAAAAAAAATGTATTGTTGCACATATTGCATACAACTCACTATTATGTTGTATGCATACAATTTAATTACGTGAAAAGCTTCCATTGCTACTTAAAAATACTGCAGTTTTATCGATTAGGGTGCCTCATAAAGTATATTAAAATAATTAAACTCAATTTTACCTTTACTTGTTATTTGTAATTAGTTCGTATTAGATTGTTTGATACATTAAATTAAAATAACTATACTTCATCTTGTCTCTAGTTGTTTTATTATTTGCAATTAATTTAAAAAGATTTATAAAATTAAAATAAAGCTTAAAATAATACAAGTACTAAAAATTCCCGGATGTTAGCTAGCTGCAGGGTCGGGCGCCTCGGTTCCTGAGCCAGAAAAGTGGCATCACGCGTACTCGCTAGATCACCACCCTCGCGTGGACCTCAAGTTCCTTGGTGCAGACGAATAGGGATGTCTTTTTTCGGCCTTCGTCCTAAGTTGGGCCAGGCTTATTGCATTCATTCATGTTCAGGGAGGTTAAATGGTAACATGTACACAGTTAATGTTGGTTAGGGTGGTGCCATGAAGTGGAAAGTCATGAAAGAACACGACATTGTCACATGTGGTGTGTTTAATGTTTTGTTTTAGTCTCTGGATGCTCTGTGCATCTTATGGTTTTGTTTTGTTCTGCAATTCTTTTGTTCGCACGGATCCTCCATTGGCATGCAGCCTTTGATGGAACCTCATTCTCCTCAGTATTCACAGTGTTGGATGGGTTCATCATCCTTGTTCGCTACCAAGAATCACATCATTCAACCAACCCTTTTTGCAGCGCCCAGGTAATTGGCTCTTCACCATGTCCACGAAATGAGGTACGTCCAGGCATGCCAACAACCGGTGAGGGAAGGACCAAAGGGGGCTCAGTGTTCAGGTGGAGGAGGGGTACGATGAAAACATCTCAATGTCGATCAGAATCCTCATTGACTATTGGGAAGGTAGGGTGGTGAACTAGCGTTTAGCTACCGGGCATGGCGGTAGCAGGATTAACCGCTAATGGTTGGTAAAAAATATACTAGGAAACCTCATAGAGGATATGTTGGGTAATTGGAGTGCTGCTTGCTAATGGTTGGTAAAAAATATACTAGGAAACCTCATGGAGGATATGTTGGGTAATTGAAGTGCTACTCGAGATACAGTCCTCGTCGTGAAGGCCGAAATGGCGAAAGTAGATGAGCGACTCAATAGCTTGGATGCAACTTTTGCATTGGAAATGCATGGCTGACGCTGCTAGATAGGTTGGACATGTGGATGGAGGAAGCGAAAGAGCGATAGGAGGAAGGTCAAGGGACGCAAGCTCGGTATTGGCGCCCCAACTGGTTCATGCTCCCCCTTTTCCCATCCTAACCACCATTGAACCACTGTTCAAGAGGGTGCAGGAAGACGAAGGGCCTCGCATTGAGCCCCCTCATTCTGCTATGGCTAGTAATACTAATTCCACCAGCAACTCAGAGGAGGGAGGATGGGTGTGCCCAATCCTCGAAGAAACACCCCCTTCTTGATCAATGCTCAAGCCATCTTCACAGTCATGTGCTTCTTAGGGGTCAGACTGTTATCTCAGGTTTTGATGTTTCCAGTGTTTAGTTCACTTACAACTCTATTCTTTTTTAATAAAAACTTTGTAAATATGATCGTGAACAACTACTTTGGGTTCCTTAATATTGTGAACATATTCTGTAATAATTTCTTAGACGACCCTCTATTTTTTATAGGCTCAGTTGGTGGTTTCACCACCTGAGACCTCCTCTAGCCAGGGCCATTTTTGTAATTTTTGTTCTCCTAGATTAATAGAATTTGCAACGTTGCAAAAAAAAAAAATACAAGTGCTGATAATAAATAGTTTTTTTATTCTAAATCTAACTTCTCAACAATGTCAGTTGTTTTTCCAATTGTGTGAGTACAATAATGCATATTTATGGAAATTCTTGCTTGTTATATAAAATATTCAGTTACTTGAAATATATATTACATTTTCTAGTTTTACCACAACAATAATGCATATTTATGTAAATTCTTGTTTTTTTATATAAAATCTAAGCTTGTAGAAAAATATTTAATGGTGTAATGTCAACATAAGTCAATGAATTATTACTTTTGCAAGTAACCAGTTGCATGATTTTTTGAATGGAATGAGACATTTTATTTTTTATAATTGTTTTAGAAATTCAATCACTTTCAACTTGGTAAAAAAAATTGTTGGAAGCTGAGGCATGAAATTAGAGAGAAAAGAGAGTAAAACCCTATACAAGGAAACATCCACTAAATAAATATTATTCATATTCTTATTGTTTAAAATGGAGATTACATTAGCTTATAACCAATTGTTTTGTCTCTATGAGATTACATGGATATATAGCATTTCTTACATAGTTACATAAAACTAAGCAATTAATTAAACCCCTATCCATATTCTAACTTTAGTTGATTGTTCTCAACTCAAGGAAGAATAATAGGGATATAGAAGATTCCCATGTCCAATTCCATAGGAAATTGGTTGTCACCATTTAGATAATCTCCACCTTGACAACAATTTAAGTGATAACTTTCCCATAATTTGCTTATTCATCTTATTTCATGCAATCCAAGAGAAGACAATAACCACCATATATTTTCTAATGTGGTTGGTTTCACGAACATTTCTGCACATCTTTTTTGAGTGTGAACCTTTTTAAGAACCACTCCACCTTCATCAAAAACCTATCTTACAGAATGGTGCCTTACATGAATACCACTTTGACTATCACACAATACTTTTACATTATGTTTTATCCTTCCAAAATCACCCAACAAACCTTCGATCCAAATTGCCTCTTTTGCAAGTATGTGAAGCAGATATGCATTATGCCTCTATAGTGGATAAAACAACTATGTTTTGAAGCTTTAACATCTAACTAATTGGACCACCTATAAGATAAATACATACCCAGAAAAGTGGATCTTCCCTGCAAATTTTAATCAACATAATCACAAATTACATCAATCGAACCATTAAAGGTGATACAATAATTACTTGTTCCCCTAAGATATTGAAGCACCCATTTCATCATTAACAAGTGCTCTTTACCTAGATTTTTTATGTACCTACTAACAACTCCAACTACATGTGAAATGTCTTGTCTAAAACAAGCCTTAAAGTACATCAAAATACCCACTGCATTAGCATATGGTACATGAGAGATAAACTCCTTTTCTTCGCCATTACTAGGACACAAACTTGAAAAAAAATAAAATGGAAATACAATAGGATTTTTACTCATTTCACATTATTCATGTCGAATATTTGAAGAATTTTTTCCACGTACTTATATTGTGATAGCCACAACTTACCATCTTTATTGTCTATGTGTATCTCCATGCCTAAAAATTGGTTTGCTACTCCTAGATCCTTCATATTGAATGTTTTATCCAAACGAGCCTTTAACCTATTGATTTCAACCATGTTTTTTCTTTCTACGAGCATATCATCAACATATAAAATCAAAATAATGAATACACCATTTCCCAACCATTTAAAGTGAACACAATGACCATACTCACTCCTGTTGTACCATTGCTAGGGATATTGCTTTAGGAAATACAATGATTTCTTGAGTTTGCAAACAAACCTTCTTTCATGGTTCTGAACAAACCCTTTTGGTTGCTTCATATAGATATCCCCATCTAAATCACCATGTAGAAATGTAATTTTAACATATAGTTTATCTAAATCAAGTGTAAATAAAGGAATTAGTGCTAACACTAATAGAATAGAAACAAATTTAATGACTAGTGAAAATATCTCATGGAAATAAATACCTTCCTTCTGAGAATATCCATTTGCTACCAATATTTATTTGTACTTCTCATTTGTATCATCAACACCTTTCTTCGGCTTGTAAACCCACTTACAACCAACAATTTTCTCGTCCTTTGGAAGTTATACCAAGACCCCTGTTTTCTTATTTTCCAAGGCATCCATTTCCTCCTTCATTTCTAATTTCCATTTATAAGTTCGAGATAGCTCCATTAATTCCCAATAACAACTAGGCTCCCCATCATTAGAAATCAAAGAAATAGATGAAGCATAATCTTCATACCTTTTAGGAAAATTTCTCACCCACGTATATCTTCACAAAATTTGTTGTCGTACTAGTCTTGGTTTATCAGGAAATTTCTATAACCTTATCTTTCATAGGATGTTCTTCATGAACATCTTCATGGTCCTACTCACCTATATAAGAAAGAGTTTCCAACTGAATTCACTGAATCTATGGCACTTCTACCTGTTTCATTTCATATCTACTAGGTCTGATTTAATGAGAGAAAAATTATCAAATACAAAATCTATGTTAATGATGATATTGTGGGAAGTAGGATCCCGAATCTATATTCCTTTATTCCATAATCATATCCAACAAAGAAATATATATTTTAGTTTAGATCTAACTTATAACGTTGATTCTTGAGAATAAGAGCATAGGCATCACAACCAAAAATACTAAGTTTTGAATAATCAGAAGGGTCTCTTATCCATACCTCTTATGGAATATTATAGTATATTGTAGTTAATGGTGATCGATTTACTAAATAGCAAGTTGTAAAAATTGCTTATCCTCACAATTCCTGTTGCAACTTGGCATCACAAGGCATACACCTTGCTCTTTCTAGAAGAGTCATATCCATGCATTCAACAACACGATTTTGCTGAGGAGTATAAATTGTGGTTTTATGTATTTTGATCCCAACTTCATTGCAGTAGTTTTCAAATTCCTTAGATGTGAAATCACTGCGATTAATTGTTCTCAAACATTTGATAGACTTATTAGTGCTCTTTTCAACCAAAACACTAAACTGCTTAAAATAATTAAACAAATCAACTTTTTTTTTAAGTAAGTAGATCTATACCTTTCTAGAGTAATCATCTATAAATGTTAAAAAATATGACGATCCTCAAAAATAATTAGTAGGTGTTGGTCCCCAAAAAAATGAATGGATGTAATCTAGGACACCTTTGCTTACACAGTTTCTTGTTTTAAACTTATGTCCATAATGTTTACCAAACAAACAATGTTTGCAGAACTCTAAATTCAAAGATTTTAAGTTAGGAAGGAACTTATCATCTACAATTATCTTAAGTCCTTTCTCACTCATATGGCCTAGATGTCAGTGCCATAAATAAGAAGAGCCACCTGCATCTTTAGATACTAAAGATGCATGACTTTCCTCTATACTCTCATCATGCTTATAAATGTTATTGATTATTTTTTCCTTCATGAAAACTAAGACGTCCTTAGACACCTTCATGACTCCACCTTGAACTACAAACTTATAACCAATAGAATCTATAACTCCCAAAGATATTAAGTTCTTTTCTAATTTTGGGAACATGCCTCATATCTATGAGTGTTCTCACGGCACCATCATACTTTTTTACCTTGATGTATGTACCAATCCCAACAAATATAAAGGAGATATCATTTCTCATAAAATATATACCATTATTAATGGGTTGGTAATTTGAGAACCAATTTCTATGAAGAAAAATATGGTTAAAGGAACTAGAATCGAACATCCAATCATGATGGTATTCTAAAACATTAGAAACAAACAATACCTCATCGACCATACCTAAAATTATTTGTGTTGTGTTTGCTTCCTTTCTAGAGTCTTCTTTAGATGAAACCTCTTTGGATGTTTGTGTTTTCCAACAATCCTTATTTAGATGGACTAATTTATTACAACAACACCACTTCATCTTGCCATTCTTAAATCTTGATTTGGATTGAGATGCACCTATCGAACTCTGTCCTTGTTCTCTAGATCGACCTCCAACCACCATTGTTGGTGTGTTTGAACCATTTTTTCTTTGCAACTCTTCACATAATAAATCTCCAAAAATAGCATCATAATCAAAGGTTTCTGTATTACTAAACCACATAGAAGTAGTTAGAGGATTCCAAGATTCAGGTAGTGTATGTATGATAGGGTAATTGTCTTGTCTTCATCTTCAAATTTCACATCCAAGATGGCTAATTAACAAATCAAAACATTAGACTTATTTAAATGGTTAGGTATTTTCATACCTTCCTTCATTTGCATGGCATATAACGTTCTCTTCACAAACATCATGTTTGTAAAGGAGCTTGTCATATATAGGTTTTCCATCATAATCCATAAGCTAGTTGTTGTTTCTTCTCCAACAATGTTGAGAATAACTTCATTTTCTAGGCACAAACAGATAATATTGAATGCTCTTGAATCCAACTTCTCCCATTCATCATCTAACATATCCTCAAGCTTCTTTGCTTTTTCCACCAATGCTTTTTGCACTACTTGTTGCACAAGCAAATCTCTCATTTTGAGCTTCCAAAGCTCAAAATTGGTCTTCCCTTAAAAATTTTCCACTTCAAATTAAATACACTCTGCATCTTTTCTCTGATTGTTTTTCCTCTATGGGATTACTTGGATATATAACATTTCTTACATAGTGACATAAACATGACCAAATAATTACACCCCTATCCATATTTATCTTGAGCTAATTGGTCTCAATTGGAGGAAAGCTAGTATGGATATTGAAGATGCCCATATTTAATTCTGTAGGAAATTGATTATCATTGTTTCAACACAAATTCATATTCTTTATTCTCCATTGATAATGAAGTCACTTATTATATCATTTGAAGTAACATGTTGAGCTTTACATCATTTATTTTTTTCACTTTTGTCTAGATGTTATGATTGTGTAGAACTATTTTTATTATTAAAAGCACTATCAAAATGCTAAATGACATTTTTTCATAAATTTTGGCCTCTTTATACTAATGTTCTAAGAAAATCATTGTCATGTAACTCGGAAAAAAAATTATAGCAATAATGTTATGTTGCACAATTTGCACTAATTGAATTTATCTTTATTTCAAGTACTATCAATCTATCTTCAGAGTCACATGTAGTTGGTAGCATTGTTGTTACTCTCTTTCTTTATATAATTTATTTATATTATTATTTTTTTATTATGTATATTATAACCAAAATTACTCTTAAAAAACAAAAATATAATGCCCTTAGTATGCTTAGTATGAGAGAAAAAACTCTTAATTATTAATAGTTATAAATTATTTTATAATTACACCAATAGGTGTATATATCTGATATTTTGGGAGTTGGACCTCTTCGAGCGGATCATCAAGATCCATGTGGGGTTGACAAATGGAGGGATTGGATCTTTTTCCATCGTCATCTCAGATTTTAGTTAAGGTTAATCAAAGTTAGTTAATAAGTGGAAATAGTTAACCCTTTCTACAATTACAGTTCGTGGAGTAGTTGAGGGTGCGTGGCTTAGGTGTTCCAATCGTCTGTTGCAGTTAGAGTTGGTGGACTGTGAAGGGCGTGTGGTTGTAGGTTATGCCATGAGCTGGCTAGAAATTCATGACGCGTGGGATCCTAGGGTAACTACCTCTGAACTGTTTGAACCAAAATATAAAAACTCTTGCTCTTTATGGACTGTGAGGTCAAAACAATGATTTGCTAGCCTAGTTGACCCATCCTACCCAAAGCTCTATTACCTGGAATCAACACAATGTCCAAGTCTTGTCGGTTTAGAATGTGTGGACAAGTGTATGTAGTTATCACACTGTAGTTATGTGGAGCCTTTTTATCTCCTAAATTTCATTTAATGTTCCTTCCTTAACATTAAGGAATAGTGCCACATGGAATCATGATTTACTCTCTTCGCTGGCGACCAAATAAAATTTAATGCAAAACCCTAAATACTTAATGGTCTTCCCAAAACTTGAAAATCGGTCATGGAGGCATTTGTATCAACCTGTGAGAGCTCTGCGTGGCTTACTGTCATTTTTATCTATCTATTTTGTCGACAAGGTTAAGAATTTCATGGTCGAAGAGCCGAGTGTCGTGGCTGCCATTACCTGAACTAAATTAACCTATAGAAAATTGTATTAAGGCCCTAAAATAACCTATAGAATATTGCATTAGAGCGTTAAAAAAACACAATATTGACCTAATTTAAATTAATTAAATTAATTAAATTAGGTTAACTAAACGACATTTAAATTTCATAACACAAATTTGCATGCCCTCTAACTAAAATACATACACTACAATAAAATACCTACACTGCAAGAATTTAATCAATATTGACCTAATTTAAATTAATTTAATAATTTAATTTAATTAACCTAAATGGCATTTAAATGTCATAAAAAAAATTTGCATGCCGACTATAAAAAATACAAACATTAGAATAAAATACATACACTGCAAGAATTTAATACCAAGGTTGCAAAACCAAATAAAAATACTTCATTTTAGATTTCGTAATCTAAGAAAATCTCTAAAATTATCATTTAAACTACTATATCCTTAACAATCCCAAGAAACACCATGTCGAACAAAACAGTGTGATAGAATCTCTCTTAAATCAAATGCATTAGGATGATTCCCTCACCGCACCAGAAGGGAGGGCCAGAAGACATACCTTGCAATAAGCGTTCGATCGAACCTTTGTCACATAGAAATTTCTTCAAACATATTTTTCACCTGTCCCAGTACTATTCTTTGGGATTTTAAACTTGTCTCTTGGCCGAAGACAATAAAAATACCAACCCAACTAACGAGGTATACAGTATACGTTAACATATGGTTACAAGCAGTTATTCACAAGTCTATTTATACATATAATGGAACCCTTATTATTAATGCCAAAAATTAAATAAAAATAAACTAAACAAGTAGATATTGAACCACATCTCTTTTAAAAAAAACAATTTTACAGCAATGATATCAATATCAAGTCCCTGCAGGCTTAGATAACTAGAGGCCATGTGCTATGAAAATTCTTTGCACTGTTTGTGTTTACAAAAAAAATATCGACAAAAAAACACTACGCAGAGCTTATAATATGTATCATAATGTTTTTCCACGACCATAAAATTCCAAAGTAGGTATACTATGAAAGTATATCCAGCCTTTTCCCCTGTAGAAGTAGGCTTACACATTTGTTTTATAACAAAGAAATCAAAGGGAAAACCAAGTCGATTCTAAAACTAAATTGCATTCCTTTGAAAAAATTTCCAACAACCTCTTTAGAGCCACGCAAGAGAGGGCACAGGTCTTACCAGGAAGGCGCTTCCATGATTTTAACGGCAAACCGACCGTAGCCGAGACCTTTTCCTGCACCTGCAAAGTCGATTTGGATAATCGGTTATAACCTGCAACTGTAACTTGAATAGGCAAACGAAATTGAAATATATTCAAATTTAGTTGCTCACCTTTTGTCATCCAGAGTCGAAGTAGGGTAAACCCTTTCCTTTTTGGCTCATGCAGGTATCAATTGGACCTTTTTTCAGCTCTGAAAAAACATGCTCAATAATCTTGTAACCATATAGAAACTGGAATGAATTAACTAGACGGTAGATCTGAGTCTTTGGAAAGAAACCAAGATACATTGATTCTTCTAAGTTTTTCCTTAACTTTTCTTTAATCACCAGCGAGGAGAGTAAAAGCCTCCACATGGCTTGGGCGTCAGACCTCCATGACCAATCCCAAATATGTCCTGCACTTGCATAAAAACATATATATGGGTCAAAACTGAGAGAGAAAAATGATAGAAAACCACGCAAACTTACATGTATCAGGGAATTAAAAATTAAAAGGGAATTTGTTTATTGTTACTTGTATCAGTTAATTCCAGAGGAAGAGCCACCTATGATTTTAGTGTGGGTAGACATGAGGATATAGAGCCATGTTACTCGTCTCTTCGATAAAATAGATAGAGAAAAACCATAGTAAGCCACGCAGAGTGTGGACTGGTTGGGAATGGAAGCCACGACACTCGGCTCTTTGACCAATCAGACAGAGAAAAACCAAAGTAAACCATGTAGAGCTTTCACAGGTTGATACAGAGACCTCAATGACTGAATTTCAAGTTTTTTGAAGACCATTAATCATTAAGGGTTTTGTATTAATTTGGTCACCAACGAGGAGAGTAAAATCCCGCACATGGCTTCAACATGAGAGATTTAATGCTACCTACATACACCTATCCGCATATTCCAAAGTGACAAGACTTAGACGCTGTGTTGATTCCAGGTGGCATACATAGACAGCTCGTGTGAGAACTCTATTGCTACCCTCATACACTTGTCTACAAACTGAAGTGACAAGACTATGTAACGTTGTCTTAATTCCATGAAATGAAAAAAAATCGGTTTTATACATAGATAAATAAAATAAATGAAAATACAATTTTTTGTTTAAATTTTAAAGTTAAAAATAATTCTTTATAATATAAATTGTTCGATGGTTAAATTATAAAATTTAACCATATATATATATATATATATATATATATATATATATATATATATATATCAAAATTTAAAATATAAAATTACAATTTGAGTATCTTATTTAACACACTTCAACAACCATATTCAATATTAATTTTCAAACCTGTAGAATGAACTTATTCAGATTTTACTCCAAATCAATATACATTAACAATATCACAATTGATTTTTTAATGTTCAGATGGGATCTATCGTTTATTGGAATCCATGTTACAGCTATACCTTAAAACTGTGAATGAAGCTATCGTGTAAGCATTGATATCAGATTGACAAGTTGTTAAGATTTCAAGGAAATCTTCCCAAACACTACTGGAACTCCCCTAGATCGCAGGGTTTAGTGATTACTAACAGTACATCATTTCTATCAATTCACTAACATTAATAATAATGCGAACAATGAAAAAAATATATAGGCACCAATTTTATTTTATTTTAAAAGGGAAGAACTTTGTTGTTACCTGTATCATCGAATTCGAGAGGAAGAGCCACCTGTCGGTTAAGTGTTGGCACAAATACGGAGATAGAGACACAATACTCGGCTCTTCAAGCAACAAATTATTTATAGAGAAAAACCACAACAAGCCATGCAGAGCTCTGGCAATATGGTAATGGCATCCATTCCACTTAGCTCTTCGACCATGAAATTCTTTACCTTGTCGATAAAACAGACAGAGAGAAACCACAACAAACCATGTAGAGCTCTGGCAGTCTGGTAATGGCAGCCACGACACTTGGCTCTTCGACCTCTAATTTATTAACCTTGTCAAAAAAATAGACAGAGAAAAACCATAGCAAGCCACGCAGATATTTGATAGGCTACTAATGACAGTGACAACACTCGGCTCTCCGACCACAAAATTCTTAAATAGATAGAGGAAAACCATAGTAAGCCACATAGAGCTTTGACAGGTTAATACAAATACCTCCACGACTAATTTCCAAGTTTTAGGAAGAGAATTAAGTATTTAGGGTTTGGTCACCAACGAGAAGAGTAAAATCCTGCACATGGCTTCGGCTTGTTAACTTTAATGTTGCCTATGTACACCTGTCCACAAATTCTAAGGTGACAAGACTTGGACACTGTGGTGTTATTCCTTAATGTTAAGGAAGCAACATTAAATGAAATTCAGGAGACTAAAAGTCTCCACATAACTATGACACGATAGCTATAATACGTGGCTACATACACCTATCCACAAATTCTAATGCAACAAGACTTGGATTATGTCATGATTCCATGTGGTGTTATTCCATGTGGTGTCATTCCATGTGGCGCACACTCGGCTCTTCAACCATGATGTGGCGCTATTCCATGTGGCACACACTCGGCTTTTCAACCATTAAATTCTTTACCTTGCTAAGAAAACAGATAGAGAAAAGCCACAGTTAGCCATGTAGAGCTCTAGCATGATGGTAATGGCAGCCACGACACTTAGCTCTTCGACCAGGAAATTATCAACCTTGTCGACAAAACAGATAGAGTAAAACCATAGGAAGCCACACAAATATTGGACAGGTTGGTAATGGCAGCCCCGAGACGCAGATCTTTGACCTATAAATTCTTAACCTTGTGGACAAATCATACAAAGAAAAACCCCTAGTAAGAAACACAGAGCTATGACAGGCTTCTAATGGTAGCGACGATACTCAACTCTATGACCACGAAATTCTTAACCATGTCGACAAAACATATAGAAGAAAACCATAGTAAGCTACATAGAGGTTTGAAGAGCTAGTAATTGTAGCTACGACCCTTGTGTCTCTAACCACAAACTTCCTAACCTTGTCGAAAAAACAAACATAGAGAAGCCACATTGAGCCACGAAGAGCTTTGACAGTTTTACAAAACAAACAAAGAAAAACCCATAGTAAGCCACACAAAGATATGATAGGTTTCTAATGGTAACGACAATACTCGACTCTGCGACCACGAAATTCTTAATCCTATTGAAAAAACAGACAAAGGAAAACTACAGTAAGCCACACAGAGGTTTGACAGGATGGTAATGACATCTATGACCCTTGCCTCTCCGAACACAAACTTCCTAACCTTGTCGAAAAAATAGATATAGAGAAACCACAGTAAGCCACAAAGATCTTTGATAGCATTACAAAACAGAAAAATAAATACCCACAGTAAGCCAAGCAAAGCTATGACAAGCTGCTAATGGAAGCGACGATACTCAGCTCTCCGACCACTAACTTCCTAACCTTGTCAAAAAAATAGACATAGAGAAACCACAACAAGCCACAGAGAGCTTTGACAGGTGATACAAATACCTCCATGACCAATTTCTGAGTTTTAGGAAGAGCATTAATTATTGAGGGTTTGGTCACCAACGAGGAGAGTAAAATCTTGCACATGGCTTCGGCTTGAAAACTTTAATGTTTCCTTCGTACACCTGTCCACACATTTCGAGGCGAGAAGACTTGGGTGTTGTGGTGATTCCATGTGGTGCTATTCCTTAATGTTAAGGAAGGAACCTTAAATGAAATTTTAACTACAGCATGATAATTGTAATACTAGCTACATACACCTGTCCACACATTTCGAAGCAACAAGACTTGGACCATGCCGTTACTCCATTTGGTGCTATTCCACATTGTGGAACTATTCCACGTGGTGATATTTCCATCTGGCTATATTCCATGTTAAGGAGGTTAATTTAATTGAAATGATTCTTTATTTGCATTACATAATATGTATTAATGTTGAATCTTACACCATATGTATTATTGTTGTAATAATATCTTTTTGCACCATATCAAGTTGACATTGTGGTCATTATTTATCTATGGTTTATGTGATCTAAGACTCGATGTAAGGAAATTAGTGAATATGTCTTTCACATATTTATAGTTTGGGATATATATAGCTTTACCAACATGAGAACTTGTAATGTCCAATTTCAGATTAACGTTAGATCCTAAATGTATTATATTGAAGATTTTTTTTCTATAAATCTACGTTATTATAGTGAATTTTAGATGGATTAAGATATGTGTTTTTGAAATAAATATTAGGAATTTCAATTTGGCATATGTACAAGTGAAGACCTCCATTTGTTTTAAATGAAGAGTTATAGTACTATACATTAGATATGCTATAATGGAAAAACATAAGTAAGGACATGTCGTAGTGCATTTTTTAATGTTTCCCATGGGCCTTAGTGTTGTACGGGTATGGTTGTTATTGAAAAGGACAAGCATCATATTAGACCTTGATCTGAAATATTGTAGCAACTTTGGCACCAACTTTGTTAAAATTTAACCTATAGTCACACCACCTTAAAACTTAATCTTTAAAAGTTAAGCGAAGGCAATAGATTTTCAAACAATAGTAAACCCATAAGAACGTGGTATGATCTTCATGTTTTATTAAGAAATAAAACACAAATATAATTACCTTTACATTGAAAAGAACTGAATGTGTGACCTTTAGAATTTTAGAAATTATGTTAGAATTCACATATCTTTAAAGTATTGTTAGTTTTAGTGTCACTTGGAGTAGTTAAAATAGAAACCGTTTGCAAAATTTGTGTAAATTGAGGGGTTATTACATGTTAATGTAACAAAACAATAGTCTAAAACAATAAAAGAATAACACCATATATATATAGTCTTATATAGTCTTATAACCTTTACATCAAATAAAAATAAATGTCTTACAAACCTTTCTTTCTTCAATAATTTGATCATTAGTGACATAAATCTCCCACTTGATTGTTCTATTTGGCTAAAGAATCTATGAAAATTTCTTCAATGTATTTTTAGTTTTAGTGTCACCTAGAAGAGTATAAAAAAATTATACATTAGCAAAAGATGGGTAATTGAAGGGGTTGTTATGTGTTAATGTATATAACCTTTAGTAATTGAAATATATCTATTATATATTAGCTTTTTTTCAACATATAAAACAATAAAACCATAGAATAATATATATATATATATAATACGTTATTAAGAAATAAAACCTTATAATATCATAAAATGCATTTTGAATATTTTTTATTTGTTTCATACATTGTACTTAAATAAACAAAAAAATTGTATTATATCACTA
>LPNX010825697.1:233119-247400 GCA_001517045.1 Pseudotsuga menziesii | reverse complement strand
AATAGGAGTGCATGGTTTTTTCAGACTCATAAGCAAGATAAGTGATCACAAACATGGATGGATAGTTGTTCGCCATGAACAAAATGAACATGGTTCAAAATTTTTTGTATCCAACAATGTCAATAGAGATTGCAGGGAAATTGATGTGCCTAGTTTCATCCCAACCCCCCCAAAGATGCAATTTTTTTAATGGAAAAATATATTAGCTGCATTTGAGAATCATTTTAGAGGAAGTCGCTCTATATTCCTATACAATGTGGTCACCTGACATTGGATTGAACAAATGGGCTACTCATGCAATTCATACAGGACGCATCAAAAGATCCATGTGCTTGACCATACATCAAAACCAGTTGATATGTCTTGTAAACGATGGTAGGACAACTATATGGTCCATAACTTAAATGGTAGATTTGAGGCTTGATGCATCTGCAGTTCAAGAGGTGCATGGATTTCGGCTATTTGGAAGAGATTTGAGATGGACCCTTTTAGAAGATATGACATTCCATAAAAATACACATTGTTGGAGGTACCTTCCATTTCGAGCTATGGGGAGTTTTATTTTGATGTGTAGGTATGGTCAAATCCCGTTCATATATTATGACCTTAATACTTGTAGGGTGACTCATGTAGGACCTAATGAATGATCTTGCTCTGAAGTCATCGACTGCCTATGCCAATAGATAGCCAGTGTACCAATATTATAATTTCTAGAATTTTTTTCCCTCTCACTCCAAGCATGCATGTATTCGATGATTTACTCACTCTTCCTACAAATTGGGATGAGACGTTAGACCGTTATGGCATGTAAACAATATGCATAAGATGTTTTTTTGCATCTTTTGTGAATTTTCATGATATTTTTTATATCATCTATGTGGATGTAATAATTATCTACATGTAAATTATATAGTTCCAAAAACTCTTCATTCTGGATGTTATGTTTTGTTGTAGTGTGTGTATTTTATTGCGATCATCTTTACAACTTGTAATTTTGTATTGTAGTTCAATCGTACAAGTAACGTGCAAAAAATGTTTCACTTTCTCTAACAGGTTTTAGGTTGCACTTATACAAAGAAAAAAATTGTTTTTTATCTGTATTATAAGAAAAAGGAATATTTACATTAATCCACCTGCTAACATATTCTCTTATTTTGTATTATAGAAGGATATGCTCCCTGCGATTTGGAAATCATTGCCAATTGACAAGGCTTGAATTGATTTGTCTTCGGTTTCTTTTATCAGTGATTGTCTGTTTGAAAATGGTTTGCAAAGTCTGGAGTTGTATGCTGTCCGAAAACAATTTCATCTCACAATGGAAACACACTCAAATGAAAGAATATGGATTTTTGGTTTGTTTCAGCACTTCTTGTAGACAATGGTTTGTTAGTCATTACATTATCCAATTGGGAAATTGTTCATATATCTCTATGCTTCTCTTGAATGTTCGTTACAAAATCAAATCGATGTGTGGTTCAATTGTTGCAGTTCCGTCATCCAATATATTATATCGAAAAAGAAACTACTACATCATCAATCCATTCACAAAGACATGTACATTTGTAGGGTCTCTTGGTCTTGGTGATTGGGGTTTCTTTACATTGTCGAGAGATGTTCAACAGCAAAAATACCATTGGGAAGATTTCAAACATGTTTATGCAGGATTTGAAACAACCTTTCTGAAAACCAACAATATTCACATGCAGTGGAGACAAACATGTCATTTATATGGTGATGTTCTGCGGCCCAAAAATCCCATATTATATAATCAAACAATGTTATGGGTGGATGTTCATGTGGTTTGTAGAGATAGTCATATATATCTATATACAAGTTATGTTGGATAGATATTGAGAATAACAATTGGGGGTTCCTATTTATTCCACACTCGAATTCAACATTATCGATTAGCTAGGCATGTTATCGCAATGAACTTCTTTTTTTATCAATTATGGGAGAACTACATTGTGGTGTATAGAAAAAACAAAAAATAAAAGTGATTCAACAAATTATTCGATAGGAAATGGATGTTTAGAAGGTGGGTTGCGATGGACTTTCATGTCTAAATTGACGTCAGGCATCAATGGAAAATGCAGTGAATATTTTCCTGTTCCAGCACTTGATAATTACATGATCANATTCGATAGGAAATGGATGTTTAGAAGGTGGGTTGCGATGGACTTTCATGTCTAAATTGACGTCAGGCATCAATGGAAAATGCAGTGAATATTTTCCTGTTGCAGCACTTGATAATTACATGCTCATGTGAAAATATGTCCGTCTTACTTTCCCCTTCTATGACTTCACTGACGCACATTATAATGTTGTAAGCGAAGATAGAATGTTGGATTCCCAATTATCAATACTTTAACATCCAACACAACTAAGTGTTGTTGAGCTTGTAGACAACATATCCATCATTCTAAGTTTCCCAAACATGGATTCAATTGATGATGTGTTTTCAAACGGATAATATAAAATTCCATACATGTTTATAACATGTATGGAATGTTACTTGCGTGTATGTTATGCAAGTCGACATGTTTAGATGCTTCATTATCATACTTATTAAAAATATTTTTTCAACAAAGTTTACCACAGTTTTGGCAATCTACATTATCTTTGAAATAGAAATATATGATACATGCCAATTAATTGAATGTCTTGGATAAAAAAAATGAGTAAAATATTAGTTTATATCTTATCGAGCTGCGATAGAACAAATATTATAAGATTATATTTGAACAAAGTTTGAAAGTTTTATGTTTTAGTTTCTTTCAGCTATACCTATAACATGTCTCTATTCATTAATATGGTTTGACAATAGTTGTTTTTATTTTTTGGTTCATGTAGATATGTCATCAACCGAAAACAATAATTGCAGTAGTGAAAAGAACTTAATGGAAACATCGTCACACCAAAAAAAAAGAGTATTGTAGAAAATACTATAACAAAAAAAAAGATATTAATAAGAAATGTTGTTCAATATACAAAGATAATAATGAGGAAATCAACAAATGAAGAAGAGAACGTCGTGGTGTATCCTTTGTAAATGTGGTTGATTCTCAAGGCGAGCCCACTAAATTTAAGAGCATATCTGATATAATGAGGAGATCAAACCGTCGAAGTCAATTTCGATCGTCATCGCTACATACAATGACGATTGTAATGAAAGGTTAGATGAATTTATTGAACCATTCATAATTCATATTTTTGGTGAAAAGGTATATAATAATGGAACTAATGTTTAAGGATTACAAGGCGTTGTATATTTTTGAATTAGTATTTATGTGTACAATATAGATATACTTACATACTTGTTCAATGTTTAGATAAATACTTGCAACAATTGTCCGAGTCAGTCGTTCGATCAGCGCAAGGAAGCTATGCATACAAATAATAATGAAACAATACAAAATGATAACACTAACATAGCTGAAAGAAGTAGTGGAATAATAAAAATTTCTGTTGGAACAACAAAGGACACGAATTCCAAGTCTATGAGGAATGACTTGTACAGCCATGTAAAATCTACGCATAGAAATAAAAATGAAAGAGTAAAAAATGATAACAAAAACATATCTGAAAGAAGTAGTGGGATAAGAACATTTCCTCTTAGCACAACAAAGGACATAAATTCCAAGTCTACTAGGAATGAATCATACATCCACNGATAACAAAAACATATCTGAAAGAAGTAGTGGGATAAGAACATTTCCTCTTAGCACAACAAAGGACATAAATTCCAAGTCTACTAGGAATGAATCATACAGCCACACAAACAAAGCATTATTAATGAATGAAGAATAAAGGATTCAAAATCCACTCGTAACCTGTTACAAATTTCCAACTCAACAAGATCTATTTCTATTGCAATAACCAAGGTATTGTTTCACCTATCAAAGACAACAACCACGCATTTGGACTTAACTCCAATAAAAGGACTGTTATATGCAATATTATTCCAATTTCATGTTCAATAACTAAGCAAGAAACTGTATTGAAATTTCAGTATGGTAACATCCATGGGAAATAACGAGTCAGTGTTGGACATAATTGTCAAAGAAACAAGAAATAATTCAATGCCATCCTGCCTTCTAGTGACGATGAATCTCTACAAAATGTCGGTGAAAGCTATGTTTTATGCAGCCAGCCGAAGAACATGGAATTCGATCAAGAAAATAGTTCTACAGCAATGAATGATCAAGGAATAAATCAAAACTGAATCATGATCAGTAGCCCAAGTGGAGATGCACAAAGGAATATTTTTATTGATACATCAAATGTCTTACTCGTCCTATTTGTAAGCAAGTTGCATTTTCCAATGTTACGATAAGATTTGACATAATATTTAACAGCAACAATTTCACTTTTCAGGATAATAGCACCAAGGCTCGTCAAGGATAGAACAATCAAACCTCAAATCACTTGAACGATATGATGCAAACCAACCTTCAATATAATTTTCATGATGGGAGCCACATGTGTCACTTTTCAGGCACTGGTACTCAACAAAGACAAGTAATAAATATACAATGCCGCAACAATTTAGGAGAGAGTTCATGTCAAAATGTCTCATCTCACTCTGTGTTGAATGAAAAAATACAGGATTGAGATCATGGTTTAAATATACATACATTAAGAAATATGGTTGAGTTTTTCCAATAAATGTCCTCTTCCCATCAAGCATTTCGGGCCAAAATTTATAAATTTTTGATTGTGCAAATGTGTACTATTTGTCATTAATCATACCTTGGAATAAATGTTTACAGACAAGATGACAGACGTATTTATGTGAGATGTAGGAAAGAGCATGATATCCATCATTTCTCTCAAGAAAACAACATGAATCCTGGAAAATAACCTCCCATTTTATCAATTTTGACACAGGTTGAAGAAATGTTAATAGCATGAGTGAATCCAATACTACATGTCATACATGCACGTGGAGGCCAATATAAATACATTGGCCATACAATTAGCTTCCCACAAGATATTGTTTCAATTGTTAAAACTCTTCCTCGTCGAATGGAAGAGCTAAACATATTAATTGTCAGAAGAAAAGGGCCTCCCTCCAAGCACTATGATTGCATTGTCAGTGGGACGTGAGTAATAGATTCATTACATTACAAAATACACATGGAAAAATATTGCTGAGATGTTGAAATTGATCCAGAATCAGTTGTATGTCTCCCAGACTAGCCAACAGATGTCTCCTAAAAATTGCATTATATCAACTCTGACATAGCCAACTTAGATGATATTCATGCGAAAATAGTTATATTTGGAATTCGTCAACTCAAAAGTCATCCTTAATCTTTTACAGCTAGAATTCCAAATGCACAAAGAGGAATAGAAGAGATACAAAACTTCGTTAATAAAGAATATAATTTGTCAGATTTAGAGACTGAGTGGCCAGAGATTCGTTTGTCTCCAATAGACGTTAGAGTCCAAAAAACATCACAGTACGGAAAATAATTACATATCTAACAAAATCGTTGCATATATTGGGATTTTATTCATCAATATCACATTATGCCACCTATTCTNAGACGTTAGAGTCCAAAAAACATCACAGTACGGAAAATAATTACATATCTAACAAAATCGTTGCATATATTGGGATTTTATTCATCAATATCACATTATGCCGCCTATTCTAGGGTCTAGTTGTTGCCTCTACCCGCAATCTGGGAGCTGGTCCTGCAAAGGCAATAGTCAACACCTCACAATTTCAATGAAACTTCATAATCCAAGACTTAAAATAAGCTAGAGGAGCCTCGCAATCAACATATGCACTCAAGACACTTTATGTACACATGCATACTTAAAAATTGGAATTAATACTTGAATTTAGGACACAAATATGAAATGAAAAACTGTTAAATGTTTATTCTTTACTGTAAAATTCAAGATCAATTTTTAAATTTACATGATAGATTTAGTTTATATGTTGTTATATGTCGTACATTAGTTATACAGTTTTCAGTGCTTAGATATGTCATTATATCATGTGTTTATTTTTCTAATGATATTTTATTTGTATTTATGATTGTAGTGGCTACTATGGATAACAATGCGGAGATACTGAGGTTTATTTCCCATTTGAGAGAGATTGGTTCTGCTTGGAGGTGTGGAGATGAGCTCCGTCGCTCCTTGTCAGATTCTTTGTTGTTTATTGTTGATACGATCACAATATCGAATGATTCTTTGTATAGCATCACATCTTATAGGGAGAGGAAAAGACAACAATATGATGATGGGTTAAGTTACAACAAGGTAAAAAAGCTCAAAATAACAAAACAACACATCTATTCATTGTTTAGACTGCCTGGGACCGATGACATTCCGGAGATCAACAGGCCACATATTTCTATTGAGTGGTGCACCTTTCCACCCATTAGAGACAATTGGATGGATAGGCGGTACATGGTTTTTGACATCCCCCCTCATAACAATAGGGAAGCACCGATGTACTTCCTCCAAAAATTGTATGCATAGTTTGTGATGGGGAAACATGTCAACTATTTTTATATGTTGGGCTTCCAGGGAGTTAGTAGGGGGATGCCCCAACACCGACCACATGCTGAGCATAGAGATGCCAATCCACAGATACCTACACCTTGTGCCTAGATACCGAGGGCACACATCCCTCCTGCACATGACATGGTTTCCTAGACACATGAGGAATTTTTTACTCTAGCTGAGATGGTCTCTTGACACATGACCACTATTGACCAGAGAGCACCCTCTTCCTCTACTGGTGTACAACCACCAGCTTCTAGTGGTGGAGGGACATCTATTGGTGGGGATAGACCGACATCCCATGTGCCTCAGAGCGAGCCACATGTCTACACATCATGTGGGGAACCCTGTTATAGTCCTGGACCAAGACATGGTACCACTACGATGACTTGTGGTCAAGTAAGGACATTGTTTTAAAACTATGTTATTGTTAAATTTTTAATTTTTCCATACTATATGTAACATATTAAAAGATTCGTAATATATGCAATATTTACTCTTACAGGAGATTGATGCCTCTCACGGGGGTGGTAATGCACCTGGCGTAATTGTACCCAAGGCCCAAACAACCACCATTAAGGTAATATTTAAACACTTGTCATTTTGTTATTACATATAATTTTGTTAATGAATGTGTTAGTCTTGATTAATTTATTAAATTGTTTAATATTTACAATTTTTGAAGTTGCAGGAACCCCACTTAGAATGTGATGCTGGAGACATTGATATCAATGACATAGTCTAAGGTGGAATTTACGATTACTTGAAGAATGTAAGTACATGGGTTATGACTGAATCTTGTTTGAATTATTTAAATTTCTTATTGTACACTCCTTTATAGTTCGNTAAGGTGGAATTTACGATTACTTGAAGAATGTAAGTACATGGGTTATGACTGAATCTTGTTTGAATTATTTAAATTTCTTATTGTACACTCCTTTATAGTTTGCTAATATTTATAATTTTTAAACTTGCAGATATTATTAGCATTTGAAGAGGGGCAAGAAATTGATGGAAGCGGTCACTCCCATGGGGGAGATATGTCCCAGGAAGGGGTAAGTATATTACAAAATGTTAGTTTTTTATTACGTATTATTCCATCCATTCAAATCCATGTCTAACTATGGTAACACTTTATGACTGCAGGCATCATCACAGATCCCTGCACCACCTCTTTGGTTTGGATATCCCCATAGTCCAAACATAGATAAGGGGGTTGTTTACACCAGATTACCCTCTNTAACACTTTATGACTGCAGGCATCATCACAGATCCCTGCACCACCTCTTTGGTTTGGATATCCCCATAGTCCAAACATAGATAAGGGGGTTGTTTACACCAGATGACCCTCTTCCTTGAATAGAGCGGGTGTGCATGAGGATCAACCTACTCATCCCACGATAATGTACACACTTCCAATGGAATTTGTTGGTTAGCTATGAATTCACTTCACAAGTGGTTTTTCTTAATGTTATTTTTGCATGTTTATAGCATCAGGATGTAGAGTCATCCGTGCCAGACCTTAGTGGGATTGTTGATGCTACGGTCAATGCTGCATCTACAATAGGGATAAGTCACACTGAGGTACATCTACTTGAATATTTGTAATTGTACATTTCATTCGTATTGTTTATGGACATGCACGAGATCTAACTATTTAATCATTTGGTGAATGTAGCCACACCCTGGTCCATTAGTGCATGCAATTGAGGTTGATTTTCAACCTAGGGCTCNGTTTATGGACATGCACGAGATCTAACTATTTAATCATTTGGTGAATGTAGCCACACCCTGGTCCATTAGTGCATGCAATTGAGGTTGATTTTCAACCTATGGCTCCTCTTACTACTGAAGAGTCCCAGGGTAATCCCCTAGAAATGATTTTTTCTGTGAGATGTTCATTTTTTACATAAGTGATTAGTAATTTCTCATTCATGTACATGTTGATAATTCTCGAGATAATTGACATATTTTTTTTATTCACAGAGAAGCATTGCAGAGAGGCTCTCTATAAGGAGGAGGACACCAAAGGAACCTATACCCTAGACAAAAGAGGCACCTAAACCCCCAACAGATGCAGTGAGTCTTTGTTTTTTTACAATTGAGTCATATTTTAAATTTTCAAACTTTTTTATTGATGGACAGTACTAGTTCCGTTACTTGATCAAGAAATATTGTCATTGATTTGCAATCACCAGAGATGCATAGTGGTCATAGACAGAGTCGAAAAGCATCAGGGTCCAGGAAAAACAAGAGAAAGTTAGATTTTTGATGTGCTAGTCTAGGAAAAATATGTATTTTTATGTGCAATCCAGAGTTAGAGTATAGGGGCGCGGTCCAAAACAGATGTACTTTTGTTTGCACATGTACATAAAATATGTTTTTGATACATGTACATTGACAGGCCATAGATAGGCCTTCTATTTTTTTATTATAACTTTCATGATATAAAAAATATTTCATATCAAGGCTCTTGAGATCTTCATGGTTTTTTATTTTAAGTGTGATTATACACGTGTGTCCAAGAATGTTTATATGTGTAATGTTCCCAAGCTTTTATAGATTTTATGATTGCATGGAGATATGAGTTATAAATTTGAGAACAATGCACAATTACAATATTATGTAATGACAAAAATGTACATTTTAATTGTTTTTTACCACAATCCAATTGCATATACAATGTTAGTTTAACAATGTCAAATTGTATTCACAAAGATGCAACATACCTAATACACATAAGCACCTAGCACAGCTAAGCAATTGATCCAACTTGCTGGAATACAAAAGCACCTTACCCACATAACAACCTAACAAAATTTTAAAGGATGCACGAAGTTGACACACCTAAGTGATGCACCTGTGTGGTCTACATAAATAAAATTAGTGTTTGGTATGATGTATTTCATCTAACGAATACATGGGATACACATCAAACCTAAAAGTATCCGATTATGATAAGGTTGATTCAAAATAATGGTTATGACTATATCCTGCACATTATGTATGTACTGCACATTATTTTATCATTTTGTTAATGTACATGGCATTTGATGAATGGCCTCAAGTAACAACTTTGAAAGAGATGAAAGTTATGTGTGATTATATTATAGTTTAAATTGATTAGAGAATTACTATTCTAAATCTTGTTTTATAAATTCATGTTTATGGAGTATTATTCGAAGCATTCATAGGTAGAAGATATATATATTTTGTAATAATGGCGTAATAGGTTGGCCACTTTTTTATAAACATAAACATGTTCCATAGAGTGGTTACTGACATAATGGCATTGTCTCCTCCTCCATTACATCATACAAATGCTCACATCTCTTGGATGAGGGGAATATCTACAATCACCTTCAAGCTGACCTTTATGTGCAAAAATTTCACATTCACTTACTGAGAAAAACCCTATTTTACAAAATTGACAAAAAAAATGATCCCTTGTACATGGACCCAGAGTAGAGGGCCACTCTAGCACTATCCCTATGTACTGAATCCAACAGAGCTGACGGTTCATCGATCAAAGCAACGGTCGTCAATATATGGAATGTTGAATCCCACCTCCTACAAGATTTTAGGGACACCTGTTGAATCCCTAACCGAGGCATAGAGTGGAAACCATGCATCAAAAAGGGCTTTCAGTGGGTCGTGCAAATGTGTTTAGGTAGGTTCCATGTGGGAACTCTAGCCACACCGTCACGGTCAAGGAATTTGCAAATCCGACCCCTATGTGTAGAAATTGGACATTCACTTACTGAGAAAAACCCTAGTTTCCAAAATTGACTGAAAAAATGATCCCTCATCCATGGACCCATATTAGAGGGCCACCCTAGCACTATCCCGATGTCCTGAATCCAACGGAGCTGATGGTTTTTCAAGATGAGAAACGGTCATGATTCTATCGCACGTTGAATTCCACCTCCTACAGGCTTTCACGAACACCTGATGAATCCCTACCTGGGGCATAGAATGTAAACTGTGCATAAAAAAGGGCTTCTTGTGGTTTTTGCAAGTGTGTTTAGGCATGTGTTATGTGGGAATGCTAGCCACACCTTCACGGTCGATCAATATGCAAATTTGACCCCCATGTGAAAATATTTCACATTCACTTACTGAGCAAAACCCTAGTTTCCAAAATTGACAAAAAAAATGGTCTCTTGTCCATGGAACTAGATTAGAGGGCCACCCTAGCACTATCCTGATGTCCTAAATCCAACAGAACCAACAGTTTTTTGATCTGAGCAACGATCACGATTCTATGGCATGTTGAATCCCACCTCCTACAGGCTTTCAGGGACACCTGTTGAATCCCTATTCGGGGCATAGAATGGAAACCGTGCATAAAAAAGGGATTCCGGTGGGTTGTTCAAGTGTGTTTAGGAATGTCTCATGTGGGAATGCTAGCCGCACCTTCACAATCGAGCAATATGTGAATTTGACCCCCATGTGCAAATATTTCACATTCACTTACTAAGCAAAACCCTAGTTTCCAAAATTGACAAAAAAATGGTCTCTTGTCCACGGAACTAGATTATAGGGCCACCCTAGCAATATCCCAATGTCTTGAATCCAATGGAGCCGACAGTTCGTCTATTCGAGAAATGGTCATGATTATATGGCATGTTGAATCCCACCTCCTACAGGCTTTCATGGACACCTGTTGAATCCCTACCTGGGGCATAGAATGGAAACCATGCATAAAAAAGGGCTTCTAGTGGGTTGTAAAAGCATGTTTAGTCATTTTTTATGTGCGAACTCTAGCCACACCTTCACAGTCGAGCAATATGTGAATTTGACCTTCCTTTGCAAATATTTCACATTCACTTACTAAGCAAAACCCTAGTTTCCAAAATTGACCAAAAAAATGGTCTCTTGTCCATGGAAGAATATTAGAGGGCCACCCTATCACTATCCCGATGTCCTGAATCCAACAAAGCCAACGGTTTGTTGATCTGAGCAACATTCATGATTCTATGGCACATTGAATCCCACCTCCTACTGGCTTCTAGGGAAACCTATTGAATCCCTACCCGGGGAATAGAATGGAAACCGTGCATCAAAAAGGGCTTCCGGTGGGTCGTGCAAGTGTGTTTAGGCATGTGTTATGTGGGAATGCTAGCCAGACCTTCACGGTCGAGAAACATTTGAATTTGACCCCCATGTGCAAATATTTCACATTCACTTAGTGAGCAAAACCCTAGTTTCCAAAATTGACCAAAAAAATGGTCTCTTATCCATGGAACTAGATTAGGGGGACTCCCTAGCACTATCCTGATGTTCATCAACCTGATCAATGGCCATCATTCTATTGCACATTGAATCCCACATCCTACAAGCTTTCAGGGACACCTATTGAATCCCTACCCGAGAGAAATAAATTATCGGAGTGAAGGAGATAATTATCGGATTCAAGGAGATGTCCTTATAGGATCAACTTCGAGATTCAAGGAAAATGCAATAGANCTATTGAATCCCTACCCGAGAGAAATAAATTATCGGAGTGAAGGAGATAATTATCGGATTCAAGGAGATGTCCTTATAGGATCAACTTCGAGATTCAAGGAAAATTCAATAGACATATCCTCAATAGAGTGGTAGATAATGGTCTTGGGATATAAGGCATGAGTCATGTAAGTATCAATATAATACAACAAATCCATTGTAGAAGTCTATTGAATTTATTAATATATCAAGTGCTCAATGTATCAAGCTGCAAATAATCAATGAGACCATGAAAGCAAAATATCTGACTACCACATACCTGACTATCTACCTATGGTCATTTGACTAGACCATCGGGATCACCTCTAATAGCAACGTTATCCTTTAGCCTCTCGTGCTTGGAAAGCAAAATATCTGACTACCACATACCTGACTATCTACCTATGGTCATTTGACTAGACCATCGGGATCACCTCTAATAGCAACGTTATCCTTTAGCCTCTCGTGCTTGGAGTAAGGCAACAAGTATTGTGACTTTGATGAGTTCTTGTTTGGCATTGTTTGCAGCTAGAGGTTTGTGCCAATAACCAAGTTTGTGTAATGGTATACAATTTGACTTGGTCTATAATCTTCAAATACATAACCTTTTTTCTTTCGTGCGTGGGAAACCTATGTCAAATATTCCCCTTTGATAACCATTGACCCAATTGGAAAATCATTGCCCTTGGAGTCGCTTAATGATACAATGAGGGTCTGCTTCCCATCCAAGCAACGTGCCAGCCAGTAGTTAGTGTGTCATTCATTAGCTCTCGGGGAAACCACTACGTATATGTGCCATGTATAAAATAAAGTGTAGACCTAGGAGTCAACTAACTAAACACAACTAGTCGTCAAACATTTCAAAGTGATCAACATAATAGTCAAACCTAGTTGTATGAGATTTGAAATGTTGTCATAGTCACGTGAAATACTCGACTGGCCTTCCTCCAACTGGGATAATTCTGAAGTCATATGTCGGCCAATGGGGAGTAATACACGATCCCAACTGTCAACCCAATCTGTGGATTCACAATTGTCCCATTCACCACTGCTACATGGATATAAAAAACAAAAGAGTTTTCTTGTCCACATTTCAACTATAGCATTGTTTGATGTCCTAACTGAATGGAATGCACAAGTTCCTTGGATGGTCTTGCACTCATATAGGTGTGATCGATCTACATCGACCACCTCCCAAAAATATCTATGTACATGTGCTTTTTGAGATGATTGGTCTTCTTTCCTTCTAGCTCCCTGCCCCATCATTGAAGAACACCATGCAACAATGGTCTTTGCATCTCGGATGAGCGAAATAGTTGTGAATTTCATCTCTTGCCTACGTAATGCAGTCTTGATGCATGCACCTACTCCATCATGTTCCCATTTTCCATGTCCGATCTCAAAATAGTTTCAAATATGTGGCACCTTGTGCCTCTTGTGGAGAATACACAACCATTGGAAGACACAGGAATTTTTGAATTGCCCCGCACAACCATCAGACCAAATCCAATGTTGCTCCATCTGTATATTGTTATCCTCCAAGTGTTTGTAGAACAATTGAAAGCTATGTTGTACAAAAGCCAAGTCATGACACCTGTCATCACTTATGTAAAAGTGATACTCCTTCAATATAACCCTATTCTCTTCAATACTATCTACCCCATGTCTATAGGTGATATGGACCATTATGCTAACCTAATCTGAGTGATAATATTGACTCTGAATCTCGTTTTGTGGTTGAAGAGTGTAGTTTTCCACAAAATAGACCACTGATAATATAGTTCCAATAGGAAATGTATTCTTGCACAATCTAAACTGCTCATCTTGCCAACGAGCCACATGTACATGCTTTACATACTATTGTGTCTTTTCAAAGAATTCCTCCATGAAATTGCATACCAGTACCTGGTAGATCAACAATAAAGATGTACAGATCAATAGGTTGTCACATATATGAAGTAGCAATAGATATCAATAGGAAAAAATACTATTCGGGAACTCATTTCTAACCTGAGAGGTGACCAATTGTATTTTTTTCCTTTCATTCCCTCCACCGATATCATATGTGACATATTTGAATGACTGCAAGTTCACTTCATGTCTCCTAAGTTCATGCTCATCGGTGACATGTATGCATTTGTCAAAAAATGCCATTCCACCACACATTGGGCATGTCCCATCTACACAAGGCCTTTGATAAAATGTGCAACCTTCTGTCCTTCTACACAAGATGCTATGGATAAACTCTCTAGATGATGTCGATGGCAAT
>LPNX010825697.1:220561-223678 GCA_001517045.1 Pseudotsuga menziesii | reverse complement strand
TAGTTTCTTTCATAGCATTCTTTTCTTCATCTTGAGTTATCTCTCATACCCATGGTGGTATTCATCCTTTGAGGTGGATCTATCGCTCTCTGAAGCTCTTTCTTCCATCATGGTGTCTCTGACCCTGGGAGCTTCAGATTCATGTTTACTGAATTGTCATCACTTGTTCTTTGGAAAAAGTCTCGTCCTTCTTTTCTTGTAGGAGGTTGTACAGGACCTTTCCTACAATTCAAATGCACCAGTTGCATGGTTAGAACTATTTCATAAAACATATGCATAACGACAAATTCTTATGCATCATGCAACTATTTAGCCAATACAACATTCATCCATATCTCACAGAAACTTTCTAGGTGCCTTCCATCTCTACCATTACATCATTGACATTGTGCACTAATCCAATATGTCAGCAAAGAGTTTTGATAAGTAGCACTGGAGAGTTGTATAGCGCCATGAGGTACTTACCCATCGCATGCATATTAGTAGTATTAATGTAAAAAATCTATCATGTATAACACATCAACTGAATACAATCAAATGTATAACAAAACAATATCATGAAATGACAATTGAATACTTATCTTTTATTTGTTTCGTGGGTAGACTCCATCTTGATCATTCTGCTTTATCATCTTCTTCATTCATGAAATCATCATTTCTTATCCAAATGATAAGATGAATAAGAGGTTCTTCAAGAATTGAGTTTTTCATATTCCTCATCGCTTGAGGGATATTCTTTGAATGGTGAGAGCTTGATATTCAATTGCTCCCATCTTCTTCTTCTCTTCTTAAAGTTGTTCTGCATTCTGGATCTTCACATTCTTCAACTCTTTTCTCAAATCCATCTTCTGAATTATGTTCTTATCTTCAAATAGCTTGATCAAGGAATCAAACATCTTCGGTGTCTTTAGGGAATAAACTTGTGGTACAAGTTGATCCGTGATTGAATCAACAATGATCTTCTTGGCCTTGATCGAGTTCTTCTTGTGTAAGGCTTTGAGGCTTATCTCCCTCTAGAACTGGAACCTCTCTACTCATGTAGGTGTCCAATTCATTTTCTTCAGAGAGATCAAATACTTCCATGCTTGGAATTTTTCAACTTCACCAAGCTTATCATTAATTTGATGTGATAGATCACTTTGAAATGGGAACCTCAAATGCAAATAGCAAAAGATTAGATCTTACTGATTTGAGGTGTCCGTCGTGCTTCTAGAGCTGGCTGATCCAGGGTTTGTAAGAGAAACCCTAATTTTCAAAACTTGGAATCTTTCAGATCTGATTGGATAGAAGTATAGATCTCTTTAAATGGATCTGTCCAATGTACTCCTTTTCTGAAAACAGTGGAGGGAAGCTCCCGGAACAGGAAGCCCTAGTTTTCCAATTTCTTTTGCAGAAATTCTTGTTACTGTTTCTGTGATATCTCTGAAATTACTACTCCTATATGTCTGAAATTTTGCACTGACGTAACCTTGCATGTCCTTGATCCAAAACCATAGGTTTCATCTAAATTGGTTTCACCAATTGGGATTTCTGATCATTTTCCCAGGGTAACCTGTTACAGGATTGTTCAGAACAGCGAAGTTGTACGGCATGCCACGTGTCACTGGTTCATCTTCTGAGTCTAATATTTAGACCATAGAAAGTAAAGTCCGTGATTTTTTTGGAAAATCTTCAGGAATTCCGTTTGGACCTAGGTATCCAAAGCTATAGCTATTTTATCTAGGTGTCCTGTTTAGGGATGAATTCTGGAAGACGCTGGAACCATAACTTGGAGGGATCATATCTCCCAGAATATAGCGAATCGGAAGCTGAATTTTGGAAAACATGTACATCAGGATTTTATATTCGGCCTTTGCAATTTTTAGCTCTTGAACCTTTGCCAATATTAGGATATAGCGAATGTACCAAAACTTAGCAGTTTTAGTATTTAGAGTTTTTTTGGCTCAGGGTCAAACTAGGGTTTGACTTTCCCAGAGTTTCACCCAACCAAAAATATTGATCCAGGTCTCTAAAATTCGATTTTCATGAGGAAAACAATCCTATGCTAGGCTCACTCAAAAATTCTTCTTCTGCAAGAAGCCCTAATTTCTTCCAAGGAGAGAGAGAGGGCTATTTTTCCTTGTGAAAGTTGTCCTGTTCATGTTAGCTCTGATACCATGTGAACTTTTCATATGCTTAGCTAAGACATCAGTATTTCATTTCATTTTCATAACAAAAGCATATACACAGGATCACTGAAAGAAACAGCGTCACAAGAACAACATAGATTTATCCTGGGAAAACCCTAAAGGGAAAAACCCAGCAAAAGCTTCCTCAATATAGATGCCCCAAAAAGGTAAAAGATAAAACTAGCAAGGAGATCAAAATCCCAATCCTCCTCCTTCTCCAGCTACTTCTCTCCTCCACAAGTGCGCTACTCAAGTGAGTGTGTGTCTCAAATGAGGAGCACTACACCTCTATTTATATTCATCCGTTCACTTAAGTTAACTCATCTATCATGTAGGCTCGAGTTAATCATGTAGGCTCGAGTTACACATGTAGGCTCAAGTAATCACACTGGGGTGCTAATGACCCACCTTTACAATTAGAGGGGACAACCTCATGACTCTTATTAGTTCTTTCGATTAGAAGCATTGGGGTACAATATAATACAAGTGGTTCTCCCGGTAGGACCATCGGGGACCACAAAAGATACATATAGAATATTCTTCGAAGTTACAATATTTCAACATAAAGATGTTTATGATCATGAGGAGGAGGAGGGTGAGGATGGTGACAATGGTGATGATGATGATGATGACGACGATGATGTTGATGATGACGATGATGACAACGATGGTGATGATGATGTTCATGATGTTGATGGTGATGATCATGATCATGTTGATGACGACGATGACGACGATGATGATGATGAAGGTGATGATGATGATGAGGCTGCTGCTGCTGATGATGAGGATGAGGATGAGGATGATGGTAATGATGTTGATGATCATGATCATGATCATGAAAACGATGGTGATGATCATGTTCATGCTGTTGATGGTGATGATGATGATCATGTTGATAATGATGATGATGATGATGAAGGTGATGATGATGATGATGATGATGATG
>LPNX010825697.1:188061-218061 GCA_001517045.1 Pseudotsuga menziesii | reverse complement strand
ACAAGTCCTATATGTTCTCTATATGCATGCCGGTTTTCGTAATTTTATTCCATCATTTAGACACTTAGATGTTGCACCCACAAAAACATATACCTTATAATTTGTCCCAAAAATAAAAAGTGCCTGGTAAAAAATATCTACCTTTATATAGTTAACATCATTTTCAATAGAAAAAAATTATATATTTGGAAAGGTCATTCAATTTCCTACATTTCTTGTTTTTAACTGATTGCAAGATTCATTGTGTAAATGTCTCAAAATACCCATGCACGTTGATGGATGTCTATTTTTTCAATTTTGTATTGCATCTAACGCGCCAAAAGAGACCCTCAACTTCTTGCACACACCCATAGGCATTATTGATATAGGAGACTATGGTTTATTTTCTCTAATAGGAAACACACGTCAAAAAAAGCATTGATGGATACGTGTACGTCATAAGCGTAGTTAACATGGTCCTAAATTTTTTATCTGAACAATATCCAAAGAGTTTGGAGAGAAACAATTGTTGCTGATGGTGAACCTACTGCTCCTAAAGATGTTTTTTATAAAGGAAAAATTTATTGGTTGCATGTGAAAATAACTTATGAAGAAGATGCCTTGTATGTGTACAGAATGTACATTTTGAACGTTGAAATGAATATATGTGGTATGCATTCAATTTACATAGGGCGTAGGAAATGATCTATGTGTCTGACCTTACACCACAACTAATTGATATGTCTTGTGATTGATGGTTTTACATGTATATGGTGCATATATGAAATTCAGGATTTCAAACATGGTCAACATTGCATTCAACAAACAGATAGTCATTTCAAGGACAGTAGAGGGTTAAAATGGACCCTTTTACAAGGTATGACAAGAAATATAATTAGACATTGTTCAAAATATCTACCATTCTGTGCAGTTGGAAATTCTATATTGATGTGCAAGAATGTTGAAATTCCATTCATATACTATGATTTGGAAACTTGCAGTGTTACTCATTTAGCAGTTGATGAAAAATCACCATTTCCAAATCTTCCTCTATCATTGCCAACAAAAGATCAATGTAGTAACATTATCATGTATAAGAATTTATTTCCTCTCACTCCAAGCATCATTTTATTCAATGATCTTCTCCCATTCCCTTCGGAATTGTTTCAGTCCTTGTAGGATTTTGGCATGTAATTCAACAGGTATATGAGTCTTTGTAAACAAAACTATGTTTTAGTTTTTGCATCATGTGCAAATTTTGGTATGTTTTGGTTTTAAATAAAACATGCCTTGAGCCCATGAAGATTTTTATAAAGGATATGGAAATCTTGGAGTAGCTATGTTTGAGTTTTTTTTTCAAATCAATATTTTTATTAGTTTTGATCTAAACAAATATCTTTATTGTATAACATCAAAATTTATTGGCTATATCGGAAATTTAATGCAAACTATATTTTACATCTTTTAAATAGCACAACTAATATTACATATTTTTTCCTCACACACTAAAAGTATTTAAGCAATTGTGTTGATAGTTACACTAATATATGCTCTTGTGTCCTGCTATGTTAATAATAATAATGCGGTTAAAATGTAAACATTCCAATTAATCCAAGAATCTCCAATGCAGTCACACAAACAATTAATTATCAAAAAATGAATAAACAAAGCATTCGATCTAAACTTGGTATGAGTACAAACATTGCATATTAAAGAACAATTTTTTGCACTTGAAATAACAAAGATATTCCATATTTGGTTTACAATTGGCATTCATGCCTCATTCAAATGAAAAAAACATAACTAATGATAATGTAATTTATGATGATTTTCTGTACTAAGTTGACGTAATGTAGAAGTTTTTTCAACAATTTCATATTCAATTCTTACTACAATATTTCACTTGCTCAAATTACAATTTAAATAATCAATACAATATTTCACTTGCTCAAGTAAAAATTTAAATAATATATGAAATTGTTGCAATTAAAATCCAAGATTTCAAATTTTAACAATCCATACATTCATTTACATTATATTTATGAATGCAATGCTTAGTATTATTTTTAAATTGTGACATTTTGTATTCGTTTAAGAATTTATTTGATTTCTTTTCATAAACATCATGACTCATAAAAGATATGGAACTCTAATTGCTTAGAAAATAATTCAGTTTTACATTAAATACACATCAATTAAACAATTGTTGCAGTATTAGAATCTATGAAAACATTTCAGTACAAACATTCCAGATTATATAACAATTTTTTCCACTTGAAATAACAAAGATATTCCATATTTGCTCCACAATTGACATTCGTGCCTTGCTCAAATGAAAACAATATTACTAACAATCATGTAATTTATGATGACTTTGTATAATTAGTTGAACTAATGTACAAGGTTTTATAATTGTTGTAATTAAAATCCCATAGGCGTTAAAATATATGGAACTGAAATTGCTTGTAAAATAAACATCACCAATCATAAAAGATATGGAAGTGGAACTCCTTATAATAAAATTCAGTTTCACATTAAATACATATCAATTAAACAACAGTTGCAGTATTAGATTCTATGAAAAAATTTCAGCAACTTATTAACTATATTGACTATAATGTGAATTATATTCATGAATGCACTCCTTAGCAACATATTGACTATTTATTATAAAAAATGGTATTGTTGCAACTTCACATTTTGAACAAATACTATCAAATTGCCACAATCCCACATGCTTACATCATTTTATTATAATTATCATGTTTTTTCAGTAATTATTTATGTATAATTGTAAGAAATTACATTAAAAAATAGAACCATATTGAATCGTAACCATTATGTCGCAATACAACATAACCTTTTATAAATGTGACGATGTGAAAAAAACCAATAAGGAATGGATGAATATCATAATCCATCACACCCCTTCATGTATGTTTAAATGAAAAAACCACATTTAAAAAAAAATAAACCTAGTTCTTCAAGATCCTTGCAACAAACCTCATAATTCGACATAATTCATGAAATAACATAGACATAGTACAACATAACCAAGAACGAATGTCACAAGACACCATAAGCACCAATGAACATCATAATCCAAGATAACCCTTCATTAATTTCAGAATGCAAAAAAAAAATCAAAATAAAACTAAACCCAACTACTACAAAACAATTTTATTAATGCCATCATGTAACAAAAATCCAGCAACCAACATTACCATATTGGAGCATGACCATAGAGCAATGTCACAATTCAATTTAATGCTCACTCACTATGATAATCCACCATAGCATTTCATAAATTAAACATATATTTGACTTATTAAATTACTTTTAATGTTGTAATGCAGTCAACCACATTAATGAACATAACCATAATACAATATATTCATAGAGAAATGACGCAATTGAACATAACTCTTCATTTATGTCAAAACAGAACAAACAATTGAAAATATCACTACACCTAATCATTGTGCAACATTACAATGACTTACATATTGTCACATTACCTCATTACGGAACATAGGCATAATGCAACATGGCAATTAGAGAACTTTTTCACTATTAGAATCTAATAAAACCTTTCCATGACATATTAAATTTTGATTTTAAATGCTAACGTTGGAGTGTGACATTTCCAATGACAATTATCATAACCCTTTGTCAACTTCCTACATACTATTTGAATGCTTGCAATCTTCAATGTATTTGTCAAATTATGAAAATAAACAAAGGCTATGTGACATTCACACAGTTTGCAAAGCTTTGATGTCACATCTTCATGACATTTTTTATGCCAACATTGAGACATTCATCATATACATTCTAATAATAATGAACATATGTTAATCATCAATACATAATATTATTATAAAATTATTATATAATTATAATTACTTAACTATTAAATTAATATTATTTTATTAACATCTAAAATAATATATTATAATTATCATGTTATTATTTTATTCTTACTTTAATATAATTATTTTAATTAAATATTAATATTTTCTTTGTATTAATGTTATTTTAATTTATTACTTTATTGAAGTTATTTTAATTAAATACTATATTATATTAGTTTGGCATTCAGAATAAAATAATATAATATATTATTATTAAAATTAAACTCATTCTACCCAAATTATAGTTACACTTCACTATTTTTAATATTATTTTATTACTATATTAATATAATATAGTAATATTAAAATTATTATGATTATACTTAAATTATATTGTTATATGATTTTACTTAACTATTTTTAATATTATTTTATTAATATCTAAAATAATATATTGTATTGAATATTATTATGTAATAAAACATTAATTACACTTAACTAATTACAATTATTACAATTTTATTACCATAGTTTTTTTGTAGTGATGTTACTTTGTATAACTACTTTTTTTAAATTATTTTAATTAAATACTATATTATATTATATTAGTTTTACATTCACAATAAAATAATATAATATAGTACTATTAAAATTATTATCAATGTACTTAAATTATATTATTATGACATTAATATATAATTACACTTAACTATTTTTTAATATTATTTTATTAAAATCTAAAATAATATATTGTATTTAATATTATTATGTAATAAAACATTAATTACACTTAACTAACTATAATCATTACAATTTTACTATCATCTAAAATATTATAATATATTACAATGTATGTTAAAAACAAAATTAGTAATACTTGAATTGTTTTTTTACTATTTTGTTATGGTCTAAAATATTATAATATATATTAATAAATATAAAAAACATTATTACTAAATTATGTTTCCCAATATTAAAAAATATCTCCAAACTATACAATATTTATATCCAAGATTCATAAATTAATATGGCTTATTAATTTGTTGTAATATTTCCATAAGTTATTTATTATTTTAAATAATGTAATGTATAAAAAGACGCATTTATTTAAATCCTAATGGATATTAAAATAATTAATTGTAAAGGTATTAAATTTCAATTTTAATAAATTTAAGTATGCTAATTAATTATATTTATTATTATATATTATAACAATTAAATAAACAATATTATTCCCATAAATACTTTTTATAATAATTAATTATATACTATTATATATTATAATGATTAAATAAACAATATTATCTCCATTAATATTTTGTAGATATGTCTATGCCTCACATGTTACTAACAAGAACCACATTAAATTAATTAATGTGTCTGAATATGTCCATAGACCTAAATTTAGGCACATATTTTTTATATTAATGTTTTTTTCCTATAGTACGTGCTTAAATTTAGGCCTATATTTTTTATATTAATGTTTTTTCTTATAGTATGTGCTTAAATTTAGGCACATATTTTTTATATTAATGTTTTTCTATATTACGTGCTTAAATTTAGGCCTATCCACTTATTCAAGCACATTAATTAATTTAATATGGTTGTTACTAGTGTTTAAATAAGCAAGGATGTAAGTGGTTTTCGACACATGGTTTGGGTAACCAATAAATCTAGTGTTACTATTATATTTGCATATTTATTTTCTTTGGCATATTTTTATTCTTATTAAATTGAATTACAAAGGATGAAATTCAAAGTGGCCTTTTAAAATCAATTTTCAAAATTAACTTATATCTCTATTACACATAGATCGAATATTCGAAGAATTTGAATTTGTTCAAAAATTCTTTACAGAAAAACCTAATACTATCCAATTATGCTACTATGCCAATAAGAATAATACACCAACAACAATATAGTAAACCTATGTACTTGCTCTAACACTCCTTGCACTACCATTGAAAATTCAAACCTCAATTAACAAATTCCTCATATTAAGTGTTATGTGAGTGCACCTAGGCTATAAAGGTATACCCATATGTAAGGAGAATAGACTCCACTTGCCAATTACCCTTATACAAAGTAATAAGAATAATAATTCACCAATCGTTTTCTCTCAGTAAACTAGTGTAATGATTTTTTTTTAATAATTAATATAACTACATAGTGACTATCATATTTAATAGATAAAGTTATCTCAATGATTTAAAAAAAAATNAAAGTTATTAAATACAAATCATATATATATATATATATATATATATATATATATATATAATCTCAATCATTTATTTATATTTATAACTATTAAAATTTTTATATTTTAAAATATATTTACAATTATTACAATTCTTTTTATATTTCAAATTATATATATATATAATCTCAATCATTTATTTATATTTATAACTATTACAATTCTTATATTTTAAAATATATTTACAATTATTACAATTCTTTTTATATTTCAAATTTTAAATAAAATAATAAGAAAAATAAAGCATAAGTTGTCATAAACCGGAGAATCCAAAATCATTGGTGACCCAAGCATGTATGTGAAGAGCCGGTTTTATACATCAGCATTGTACAGCCGCTGTTGGAGGAATTGGAATTGGAATGAGTATTGTTAGTTTATTTATTGTTTTTTCGGTATACAGCCAGCTTAATTAGGTTGTGCTTTAGCTGCAACTGACACCATTGGATGAGTGATAGATGAAAAAACGTGATTTGAAACGCCATTCTTGACTTTGGAATAGGGTCGCCGTAGATAATACAGGATTTAGCTTTTGGCTGGCTTATTACTTTACAAATTTACGATTATTCAGTCTCCACAACCAATTTTTTAATTCCCAATTCGTACAGACGTTATCTGTCCATCGGTTTTTTATTTCCTGGGATGCCATACAAGCATAGTGGATATATGACGTTCATAAGTGGCTTTTGAAGATAGTCTGTACAGAATATAAATAAATATATTTATTATATTAAGCTCTCGTTATCGTTGGAGGCCTGCCGGCCACCCTTGATTTGATGTCGTTGGTGTGTGCATCTACCTCGTATTGCAAGCATCGCTATCTTTCTCTCCAGGCCGGCCCGGTCCAGGGTTGCACTCTGCACGCTTTTGACAATGATTTATACCGCCTACTCCAAGAAAGATCATAGACGAGTATGTAGCTTTTGGAAAATCTAATAATTTCACTAGTTTAATATCATTGGAGGACGGTGCCGGCTTTGAATAATTGGACCATCAAAGTCGAACGAATTTCCGTCAATATCTCAATATCAATCTAGATTTTTGTTATAAATGCTTTCAAACAACAAGCCAATAATTGTGACCCAAAATACAATAAGAAATGCACCTCACTGCACTGAGTCAACTCATACAAGTAATCAATATCGAAGCAGACAAATTCAACTTTGATTTCTAATATATAATTCACTGTATGGAGCAAAAGAGACTATAGGAAGTATTAGATTTTTGACTTAGTTGATTCGTTTGATAATTAAAATTTTATATTTTGAAAACTTACATCGAACAAACCATCTTTACCTCCTGCATCAAAGATTCGTTAAAACAATTCTCCTATGCCCTAAATAATCGGCATGCCTTGCTTTATCTTTGACTCTTCCGTGGTCACCTTAGAGGCTTCCCAAGCCAACAATAAACTCAAGTCACACTTCTTAAGCTAACAAGGTCATCCATGTATTCTTTCTTCAATCTTCATATGAATGAACAACTCAACTCAAGTCACACTTCTTAAGCTAAGAAGTTTATCCATTTATTCTTCAATCTTCATGATGAATGAACAACTCCTTCGTCCTATTGGTTGAATTGTAATGACAGATCTAGAATCTAAGCTTGAAGCAATATATTAATCAATAGCAAATAAAGACATAAGAGAAGCTTAAAATTGTTCCAAAAGGTCATCATGAGATTAGAGATTACAAGAATGTATACACTTGCTATGTGCAAGAATATAATATATGCAAAATTAGATATAGTTGAGGTTTAACTTAGCTAAAATGAACTAATAGCGAATTGAAGTCTCATGAGTGAGTTAGCTAACCAAATATATGCAAGAAAATAAGGCATGCTAACCATGAAACAAGGAGTAGACTTGGGTTTACCATGCACAAGAGGATAGGAGTGCTCCTAAGACTAATTTTAGCTTTGGAATCTAAAAAATGTAGGGATGGAGTCCTCTCATAACTCAAGTGGCCAAAATATCCAATAAACATATGATTGGAATCATGAAACTAAGATTAATTAGAAAATGGAGAAAAAATGTTCTCTCGAATAGTGAAAGTGTTGATTTTGTTCCAACAGTCCCCCTTAATCCTAATTTAAGAGAATGTAATGCATAAAAAAATTGTCAACTCTAGTTCGTTGACCCATTTCAAGTAATCGTACATAATAATAATATTCTCATGAATTGAGACAAAATGGAAAACGTCATGGAAAAAACACTCTCACAAAATAGGATGGTGCAAAGTAACTAAAGAGCATGAAGTGAAAACGGATCCTCCTTTCTTCATTTGAAGTAGTAGGTAGACAAGGGGTAGTAATCAAGGTTTGGCCCATATCCTTTCCTTTTCCTTTATCTGGTGGCTCTTCTAAAGTCTCAACTAGGAGTCTTTCTATTGACAAAATGGAAATTGCAAGTTTATCCTCTTTTTTATCTATCCCACATGCTTTGTGTTGCTACAAAAGAGATCTAAATTTTGTGAAGAAGTATTCGATTGTGGGCGCTTGCACGAAGTTGGTTCCACTTTTTAGTGCCATTTAAGAAATCAGAAATGCACTTCCAAAGTGCAAATCAAGAATGCATATACGTTATTGATGGTACGTTTAGAATAACCCGAGCTCAAACACAAGGCTAAGGTTTGTAAGGAAGTATCGCATATGCGATATATCACATATGCATTTTATAAAAGTTAAATATCGCATATGTGATATATTGCATATGCGATATATATCACAAGTGCGATATATTGCATATGCGATATTGAAAACTAAAAAAAAAACAAAACAGAGGCCGTGGGCCTCAAATATCATTTTCACAGTCAAGCATCGGGAGAGCGATAAACTGCGTGGGCGATATATGTATAGTAGAGATTGTAACATTCAATACATCCTAATTTTGATACAACAATGTAGGGTGATCATGACGAGTACATTGAATCTCATCCTATTCCCTCTCATGCAGAGGTAGATTCCCAAACACAGGTATTATTTTAAATATGCTTTTAATTATGTTTCGCTTTCTTTGGAAAAATCATTTTTCATCCATCATGTATATGTCTCATTTTCTTTGTATTATCTGACATTGACATATGTTACGTTATACAGGGAACCATTGAGCCCTTGGTGCTTGAAGAGCACCAATGCGAGGTTGTTGCCGACCCACCTCTTCCCCCTTGCCAGGTACATATATGTTTCACTTTCTTTGAAAACATCATTTTTTGTCCATGTAGTATATATGTCTAAGATTCTTTTTATTATCTGAATTTGACATCTGTTATTTTATGCAGGATTCTATTGAGGCACCGGTGCTTGAAGAGCACAGATTGATGACCCACCTATCATGAGCCAGCAGTTACATTTATGTTTCTCTTTCTTTGAAAACATCATTTTTCGTCCATATAGTATATATGTCTAAGATTATTTTTATTATCTGAATTTGACATATGTTATTTTATGCAGGATTCTATTGAGTCACTGGTGCTTGTTGGGCAATAGGGCAGACCCAGGTTTAATCCTTTTATGTCGCACCAACAAAGACCCACAGTGTTGGCCCTTTCGGCAACAACCTGCGCGCAGGTTGCAGTCTCACCCGAAACAGCTATGGGGTGCCGCAGAACCAGGTTTCTACAAGTAGAGAGGGGTATTACTGTACCTTATCCTTTAATAAACTTATTAATTAACAATTACACAGCTTTGTCATTCACTCATACACAACTTCGCAGATAGATAAACAACCGTGACTTGCTTAACCCGCTATGGGGAATTCACAACGAAGCTTGTTATCAGCAGTGATCTAAGTTATCAAATGTATACAGTTATTAATGCATAAAAGACAATAGAAAAAGAAACAACACAAGAAACCACAACACCAGATATAACGTGGTTCACCCCTAGTGTAGGGGTTACGTCCACAAACTACGTTTTATTCAACTTGCTACAAAACCACAGTTTGATTTGCGCACTCAGTTGCAGATCCCTTCAGTCCCTAAAAAGCCGTGCACACAGCAGCAGGCCTCTGTGCACACAGCTGCAGATCTTTTCTTGATCTTCTTACAACCAAAACCCCCTACGCACACAGCTGCAGAGGTCGTCCATGCACACAGCTGGGACTTAACCTTTCCTTACATAATCAGCCTTAGCTTCGCCTTCCTTTCTTTACATCAGAAAGCCTAACGTCTCTTATTTACCCAAGTGCCTATTTATATCGCACTATTTACAAAAACATGGATTCAAACCATGGGCACCCAAAACCCTAAACCCTGGTCTTAAGCCGCGGGTTTATTACAATAGCGGACTTTGACTCAACCCCCGACACCCCTAAGACTATTTTGAGTCAAAACTCGTGGAGTTACCCATCTTAAGGACCGTTGAGGTGCACGCCCCAACAAGCCCCTAAGACTCACCAGTGTCCTGTCCAGGGGCACTTATCTGCTCGGCTGGTGGTAAAATTTGCTTGGCGAAGACAGTGTGCGCTGGTTCCTGGAGTCCTTCCTGTTGGTTGTCGGCTGCCTGCGTCTTTCCTTTTTGACATTTATGCTAAGAAAGGCCCTGTGGATCCATCTACAACCCCATCCTTTGCTCGGGTTGGTGACACTTAACCATCCATAGCTTGGGGTCCCCTGGAATTGTGTGTCATTCTGCATAAGACACACAGCTGCCACGGTTCTGCTATGACGGAAGACTTCAGGGTAGGGCTCCCCAGAGTCGGCTGGTGAGGTCTTATGGACTTCGTTGCTCCATGTTAGAGCAAATTTGTGCCTGCCTTCGCCTGATTTAGAGCGAACTTCTGCCTGCCTGTGTACCTAAGTCGAATACGATTGTACTGGCAGATTACTTAAAAGGTTCTATAGACCTCTCTCGCTGAACTCTCGTACTAGCTTCTGGACGTCACAACTGTTTGACATGGCTCCAGTCGAGCAAACTCCAAGAAGTGCTTCGAGGAAATTTTCACAAGCCAATGTAGCTTACTTATGGAATTTCATTACAACATCTGCCAGCATAGTGTAATAATGACACCAAATCTGCTTGAATGCCAATAATCTCGTCACACCCGGCCTCAGATTTTCCCAAAATCGCATAATTATAGGTATTGAGAGTAGCTCACATGCCGCTGCTGCCAATTTCATTTTGTCCCATCCATCACATTCTACGCTGCGACATAGTTGGGACCTACGACACAACGACCACCTTCCACTTCGACACAATATGACCCTACGATTCCTGATCAACCTTCGACTTTCCATACTTCATCCTTCAGACTGCGACATTCCCTAGTGTTATGAGCAGCTTCTCTTATGGTCCAATCCCCGATTTCAGCTGTTCTGGGTACGTAGACTTCTCTTTCTTGGTGCTACCTCTGATTCTGAGTACCTGGCCTGTCCCTGTACTTTTTTAGACGACTCCCATTTATCATAGAAGGGAGAAGTTCTCCATTTAACTTGGCTAGCTGTACTGCGCCCCCATCAGTAACTTTTTGTACTATATATGGTCCCTTCCAATGTGTCTTGAACTTTCCTGGGAACTTCATGAATTTGCTGTCATAAAGGAGCACAAGATCACCCTGCTGGAATTGTTTCTTCTTGATGTGTCTGTCATGCCACGCTTTTTCTCGAGCTTTCTGCACCTGTTGCTGGAAACCTGCAATAAATCTATCTTCTTCGAGTTCTAATATATGTTTCAGTCTCTCTGTCATTATGGCCGGGTCATCCATCTCGGTGAAAGTAGATATTTTGAGGCTGGGAACAATGTATTCCATGGGCATGATGGCCTCTTGCCCATAGACTAGTCGAAAAGGTGTATGGCCTGTCAACTTTTTACAAGTAGTTCTGTAAGCCCATAGCACTGATGGGATTTGAAGGTCCCAATCATTTCTGTTAGCATTACAAATATTTGTCAAAGCATGCTCAAGGATCTTACTAAAAGCTTCGACAGTCCCATTTGCCTATGGATGATAGGCCGTACTCTTCTGATGGTATACTTGAAATTCTTCAGTCAGCACTACAATAGTTTTATTTAAGAAGTGTGATTCTTGATCACTCATAAGGACGCAAGGACACCTGAACCTGGATAAGATGTGATCGAAGATGAATTGTGCAGCTGTAGCAGCGCTGCAGTTCTTGAGTGGTTGGGCTTCAGCCCAATGGGTGAGGTAGTCAGTAGCTGTAATAATATATCGTGCTCCGGACTTCTTCGCGGGGGGGTTGATAGGGCCAACAAAGTCAATAGCCCATTTGTCAAAATCTTGTAAGGTTACCTGCGGAACTAGGGGCATTTCATCTCGCCTGGATGGTTTTCCTGTCCTCTGACAGACGTCGAAGCTGTGGCAATATTCTCTTGCATCCTTATGAACTGTGGGCCACCATAGGCCGGCTGTCAAAATCTTCTGTGCGGTGGCTTTCCCTGCATAATGACCTCCTGCTGCACCAGAGTGTGCTTCAGCCAAAATTAGTGGTCGTTCATGCTCCAAGACGCATCTGCGTAGTATTTCATCTGGTCCCATTTTATACAGTTGTCCTGCTATTAAGGTGAAGTCCACTGCTCGAACCACCAACTGCTTCTTCTACTGTGTGGTCATCTCGGGGGATGGAAAACCTATAGACAAGTATTGAACAATATCCTGAAATATAGTCATCAACCATTTGGATAGCAAATAGATGGGCATCAGGAAGACCTTCATCCAAATTGGTAGGTTCTTCGCCTGAGTCAAGCCTCGACAAGTGGTCAGGTCCTAGGTTAAGTCTTCCAGGCTTAACGATGATCTCAAAATCATATTCTTGGAATAGGATCAACCAACGACATATTCTTCCACCTAGCACAAGCTTGTTAACCAGATACTTCAAAGCAGAATGGTCAGTAAACATCTTAAAATGAGATCCTAGCAGATAATGTTGAAACTTCTGTAGTGCATATACCATAGCGAGACCTTCGCGTTCTATCATAGTATAATTTTTCTCTGCTGTGGACAATTTTATGCTTGCAGAAGAGATGGGGTGATCGATATTACCTACTCCTGACTGAGCTAGCACAGTACCCAGAGCAATGGAGGATGCGTCAACATGCACATGGAATTCTTTGTTCCAGTTAGGAAATAATAGAATAGGGGCGGTAACCATTTTTTCCTTTAAAATATCTAAGCTTGCTTGACACTCCGGTGTCCACTCGAACTTGATATCTTTCTTCAGCTGCCTCTCCAATGGAGCGGTAATCTGAGCATAGCCTTGGATGAATTTCCTGTAGTAGCCGGTGTGACCCAATGTCGTGCAAAGTTGTTTAACAGACTTCGGGGGTGGTAGGTTCACAATGATAGCGATCTTCGCAGGATCCATCATTAATCCCTTCTTACATACAACGTGACCAAGTAGAATTCCAAACGGTGCACAAAAGATACACTTTTTTAGATTCAGGGAAATCTGGTGTTGTCTACACTTGTTCAACATAAGCCTCAAACTGGTTATATGGTCTTTTACTAGCCCAAAAATGGTCCAATCATCAAAGTAAACTTCGAGGAATTTATGTATGTATTCCTTGAACATGGAGATGACGACTCTAGAAAATATAGCAGGTGCATTCTTTAACCCAAAGGGCGTGACAGTATACTGGAAGGATCCCATTTCGGTAGCAAATGTTGTCTTATGTCGGTCCTCTGGAGCAATTCGGATCTGATGGTAGCCAGAAAAACCATCTGTAAAGGAGTACACTTCTTGACCCCCGACATTGTCGAGCACTTCGTCTGTAAAGGGGGTGGGAAAAGGATCATGCAAGCAGGCATCATTGAGCTTTCGTAGGTCTACACATATTCAGATTTCACCCTTAGGCTTTTTCGCCTGGACTACCATAGGACTGACCCACTCAGATTCCTCAACAAGCTCAATTATTCCTGCGGTGAGCATCTTATCCAGCTCTATTTTAACCTTTTCTTTATACTTCGGATTCAATCTATAATGACGTTGTTTCATAGGTTTTGCATCGGGTTTCAAAGGGATCTTCATTACACCAATATCACCCAATATACCCTTCATTTCGGAAAAATTTGTCGAAAAGAGATCTTGGTACTCATGGAGAAGTTGGGTTACCTTGCTGACCATTTCATCATCCCAATAGTCGCCGATTATAGCAAGCTTAGGTTGCTCTTCGGATCCAATGTTAACTGTGCGCATCTTCAGAGGCTGACTTACTTCCGGGGCTTCAACTGCTGGTCCATGCATGTCGCAGCATCCTTCTGACCCAAGGATAGCGATGTTGCGCGGGTCGTCATCTTCGTTATCTGCGAAGTTATAACATTCGACTGCATGGGCTTCTTGTGTGGGCCAATCAAGTCGATGTTCTAGTACTTCATGGTCATCAAATACCTTAGTATGAATTATCCTGATAGCTGCATCTAGTGCTGGACAAAAATCATTAGTAGAGAAAGTATGCATAAAACTATGAACAAGACAGTCCCAACTTACAATGTCTTGGCGGAGCTCAGCCTCCACGTACCAATTTTTTTCTATTGGTTCTAACGTGTTTGCAGCTCCTCCGTCGGGCCCTTAAATCACAGGTACAGGAGCTTTTGACAAACTTCCCAGCTAAGGATCTATTTCTTATGGGCCTTCCACCACCTGGCTGCCGTGGCTCGAAATGCGGAGTCCAGAGCCACCAGTTTCTATGACTCAGGTATCAAGCCGGAGACCTGTGCGATGAACGGGTCGGGATCGGTCAAGCCATCAAAAATAGGGAAAGGGTTGGGTTGTGAATTGAGCCATCTGAGGGACTTGGTCGTCCGGGCATGGCTGCACCCATGGGGCTCATGTAAGCGGTTCTGCCAGCTCTCTAAGTCATCTTCAGAGTCTGTCATACAGGAGCTACCAGACTCCCAACCTGAGGTAGGAGGATCCTCATACCTGTCTTCCTGTGCGGTGAGAGTGTAGATGGGCGCCACATCAGTCGGATCCTCTGGTCGGAGCAGTTCTGTGTACCGTTCCCCTTGTGAGGGATCTACGGGTAGGATGACTCTCAATTCTTTCCCTTTGAAGATCATCTGTCGCTTCTTTATGTTAATAACTATAGCATTTTCCATTGCCCATTCAATTCCTAACAATGCGGGGTAGGGATTGCTGTCATCAATGATCTCAATTACTTCAAAGTCCACGACAGTGCTGACCCCGGCAAGATCTATTTGGACACTCGGGAATCTTCCTAAAGGAACAATCCTTTGCTGGTTGGCTAGCCTCAGCTGGATAGGGGACCAAGCGAGGGTGGGTTTTCCCATTTGTTCCCAGGTTTGTTTAGTTAACACATTTACATCAGACCCTAAGTCCAAGATAACATCAGCCATGTCATATGCTCCTATCTAAGCATTCAATCTCATTTCCCTGCCGGTTCTGCTGACTCTATGAACAGTTTTGTCCAGACCAGAATTTTGCTGAGGTCCGTAGGAAGCAATGACTTTCTGTAACTCAGTCAGAGCATCCTGATTTCTTAAAATCTTGAGGCAACTCTGTAAAAAGGAGGATAGGGTACTTACGTTATCTAGCGGGGCTTCCTGGGGCCGCGAAGACAGTTGCTGTGGTTGTGCAGGTGCAACGGATGTGCTAGGGCCAGAAAAATCTTTCTTGACTTCCATAAATGTCTCTCTTTCTCGTGTGAGATCAAATGCTGGGATTTTTGCCGGAGCCTTACGAACCCAAGCGTCAGTTGGCTGGTTTTTTGTATGCTGTGGTTATGTCATAGCTCCACTCCGTGTGACAACATTGATGGTCGCGGTAGGTCTGGGTTCAATTGAAATCATCTGGATGTTCTACATAGGGGTACTATGTCGTGCCTGAATCTTAGCTATGAGCTGCGGGAACTGCTCAATCACATGATCTACCACGCGGCAGTACTGACATGTCGTAGTGGGGTTCCGACAGTCGCGAGCCAAATTCCCAACTTGGTTACAATTATAACACACCAACTAGCCGTGGCCTCTTCCGGCCATGCCACCACGGCCTCCAGAAGAACCTCTACCGGAGGCACCCCCCTGGTAACCATAGCTATCATTACTTGGGCCATCATTGTGCACCCGGTAGGCGTCATAGGTGCGGCACTCATCCTCATTATGACCTACAGACTTGCAGAAATTATAGTAGGGGTTCTTAGGTCCTTGTCCATACCGTTGCAGCAGGTAACAGTTCTCGGGGTGGTGCTGACCTGTCGTTCTGCAGAGCTCACAATATAGTACTTGTGGTGGAAATGGGTTCGGCGCACCTGTATGCAGGTACTTGCTTACCAGAGGGCACCGTTCCTTGTCGTGACCCTCGGTCTGACATTGCGTACACCAAACCACTTCACGGTTGGGTGTTCCCTTCTTCATCTCGCGAAGTTGTAGGGCCATCGCTGCTAGCTGTGCTTAGATTTTAGCAATACCAGAATCATTTCCAATGGGGGCAGTCTCGATCTTCATTGCAATTTCTAGAGCCTCTTGCTGGTTAGCAACCTTCTGTTGCATGAGGGGAGTTCTGATATGTGGTAATAAGGCTGCAATAAACCATTCCTTGTGCTGTGCATGACTAATGGTAAAGCTAACTTGGTCTAGTAGAACTTTGAATCTCTGGTCAAAGTCCCACACTGATTCGCCACGCCGCTGTTGAATCTCTTTGAGTTCAGTGATGCTCTATGATTCTGATTTAGGATTCTTAAATTCTTTGGTTATTGCTACCTTAATCTCATCTAACGTAGGGCTCTAAGTACTGGAGAATTTCATAAACCAGGTCAAAGCCCGGTCCTGGAAAGAAGTAATGAGCTATGCGGCTCTCACATCTGGGTCTGTAATTTTTTTTCGCATTCCATACTGCTTCACATAAAAACCAGAACTGTTCCGGGTCCTCTGATCCCATACCTTTGAAGATGGGGAGCTTAATGTCATCAACTAGGTGGGCCATGGGGGTTCTAAGAGGGTTGGGAGGGGGACCAGATGTTGATGGGGGGGGCGGGGGGATTTACAGGGGCAGATTGACCTGTGGCCAGAATATGCGGACTGGGTTGACTAACAAACTGCGATGGAATTTCAGGGGTAATAGGGCTTCACTGCGGGGTGACCGGAGGGTGTCCAACCGAAGGGTTTTCTTCAGAGTCTGACTCTTCAGGATTTACAGGGGAAGACGCGGTAGCCTGACCTAAGGGATAGGAGTCAAAATCTCTTTTGTACCTTTTCCCACTTCACAGCAAACCACTTTGCTCGTCAAAGGTATTATCACTTGCAAACATATGTTAGTACTACTAAGCTAGCAGTCTAATTCAAACAACAAGATACCCTTTTCAGCCAATAGTATTTTAATCCTCAAGCTTAATGAATTCAAAAAATTACCACAGGGGCCTTTGAAGATCTGCCATTCAGCTTCGCTGAAGGAGGTACTTGTGTCAATGGAAAACTCTGTCATGAAGGCTTCCAATGTTCACGTTGTCCAGAAATCAACAGTGCGGGATACCTCATTGTTCACATGTTGCACAAGATTGACCCTTGTGGGGGTCCACGTGGGAACCTGACGAGCTTGAAAGTTCATCCTTCTCTCTGCTAACCTAGACAACCACTGGTGCAACTCTATGTGGATACTACCAAAGAAAATTTCATAAGCATCACAAAAAACATACCTTTGTAAAAAGTCACGTGCGCTACAACGCGGATTTGTATTCTCTTTCTCAGCAAATTTCAGATAAGTCTCATCAAGCCAATCCCCGAGTTCCTTCGCAGAGGGCCTCCAGAACATAGCCCTCGAGGTATGACATAAACCCCTCTTGAGCAGATACTGAGTTCAACTGGCAACGGAACCAATTTGTTGGGCAATAGGGCAGACCTGGGTTTAATCCTTTTATGTCGCACCAACAAAGACCCACAATGTTGGCCCTTTCGGCAACAACCTGCGTGCAGGTTGCAGTCTCACCCGAAACAGCTATGGGGTGCCACAGAACCAGGTTTCTGCAAGTAGAGAGGGGTATTACTGTACCTTATCCTTTAATAAACTTATTAATTAACAATTACACAGCTTTGTCATTCACTCATACACAACTTCGTAGATAGATAAACAACCGTGACTTGCTTAACCTGCTACGGGGAATTCATAGCAAAGCTTGTTATCATCAGTGATCTAAGTTATCAAATGTATACAGTTATTAATGCATAAAAGACAACAGAAAAAGAAACAACACAAGAAACCACAACACCGGATATAACGTGGTTCACCCCCAGTGTAGGGGTTACGTCCACAAACTGCGTTTTATTCAACTTGCTGCAAAACCACAGTTTGATCTGCGCACTCGGCTGCAGATCCCTTCAGTCCTTAAAAATATGCGCACATAGCAGCAGGCCTCTGCGCACACAGCTGCAGATCTTTCCTTAATCTTTTTACAACCAAAACCCCCTGCGCACACAGCTGCAGAGGTCGTCCACGTACACAGCTGGGACTTAACCTTTCCTTACATAATCAGCCTTAGCTTTGCCTTTCTTTATTTACATAAAAAATCCTAACCTCTCTTATTTACCCAAGTGCCTATTTATATCGTACTATTTACAAAAACATGGATTCAAACCATGGGCACCCAAAACCCTAAACCCTGGTCTTAAGCCGCGGGTTTATTACAATAGCGGACTTTGACTCAACCACGACACCCCTAAGACTATTTTGAGTCAAAACTCGCGGAGTTACCCATCTTAAGGACCGTTGAGGTGCACGCCCCAACAGTGCTTGAAGAGCACCATATTGATGACCGACCTATCACAAGGCAGTAGGTACGTTTATGTATCACTTTCTTTTAATTATGATTTTAATGATTCAACATGTATTTTTTTTATTTTTTGAAATTGTCTAATTGTATCTTTATCCTTTTGTATGTAGGAACGTGATTTTGATGAATATGTCAAAAAGCGAGCTTATTCGCTAGTACAAGTAGAATTCATTTTTTCTCGTTCCTAGTTAATCGATCCACTAGTTACACACCTCCTCTGACAAGGCAACAGGTAAGTTTATGTATCACTTTCATTATACGTTTATGTATGGATTTCCCTAATTTGGTGCTTTCTCTTTGTACGTTTTTGTAGGTTTATGTATCGCTTTGACATATGTTACTTTATGCAGGAACTTTATTGAGAAAGTGGTTCTTGAAGAGCACAAAAGTGAGGTTGTTGTCAACCCACCTCTTCCCCCCAGCTAGGTACATGCATGTTCCGCTTTCTTTGGTAACATCATTTCCTGTCCATGTAGTATATATGTCTCTAATTCACTATTTTATTTGAAATTGACATATATGTTACTTTATGCAGGCCCCTAGTGAGGCACCGGTGCGTGAAGAGCACCAAATCGGTGACCCACCTTTGACAGGCCAGCAGGTGTGTTTATGTATAGCTTTCTTTGTACGTTTGTGTATCACTTTCTTTGATTTGGTGCTTGAAGAGAACCAAATCAGTGACCCACCTCTTCCCCCCCAAGGAACATGTATATTTGTTGACATTGGCATATATATATATATATATATATATTTTTATGTAGCTTGATAGTGAGAAAGTGGTGCTTGAAGAGAACCCAATCAAGGTCGTTGTTAGTGAGGCACCATGACCCACCATTACTTACTCACGTACAGTAAGTAAAAATGTTATTTTGGTTTTGGAATTTGAACAAATGTACATAGAATTTTTAAAGGTTGGTAAATTAACTTACAAAATTTGGTTTTTCTGTAGTCTCCACTGATGTGACCTATCCCTCTTGTCCAGCGATGGGGATCACCAGTGAGCAGTCGAAAAAGAAAACTAGAATTCTCCGAAGACATTGGCAGTGGCAGCGAAAGGGGGGATAGCTAGAATAAATGTATAGGGGGGATACATAGATGCAAATTTTTGTTCATATACACATAGATGTACTTTTTGATCCACTATTTTGTATTGTGGCCATGTGGCATGACAATTTTTGTAACATTATTTCTATACATATATAATATAAAGCAAGGTTCAAATTTATACATATATGGTTGACTTGATCTTGGAACATGATATGTGTGGTTCACCTATGTGATATAATGATATGTGTGGTTCACATGTGTGCTAACTTATTAATTTCCAATACTTAAAGGAAGAATCTATGACTCATCAACTTTTTAACATTATGGCTATCCTAAACTTTTTAACATCATAACCATACCATACACTAACAATCATAACACTATGTCATGCATGGATGTGTAATATATACCATATAATACCCTACAATACCCTCTGATACTAACATCATACCATTCTAACATACAATAACATACCCTACAATACCCTATGATACTAACATCATACCATACTAACATACCATACCATTGTAATATACCATACACTAACATCATAACACTAAGTCATGCATGCATGTGTAATATACCATATCATACCCTACAATACCCTATGAGTCTAACATCATACCATACTATCATACAACAACATACCCTACATTACCCTATGACAGTAACATCATACCATACTAACATACCATGCCATTCTAATATGCCATACATTAACATCATAACACTAAGTCATGCATGCATGTGTAATATATACCATATCATACCCTACAATACCATATGATACTAACATCATACCCTACAATACCCTACAATACTAACATCATAACCTACAAACCCTAGTTGGTTTTCAATATGTACATACATCCATGTGTTTCTAGTTCCATTTCATAACTTGTAAAGAGGTCACTAAACCATAGTTCCATGTCATAACTTGTCAACCCTAGTGATAGCATGCAAATTGGTGTTCATGAAACCCTAGATGGTTTCCATTTTGTACATGTCCATGTGTTTCTAGTTCCCTCTTTTAAATTGTAAATTGTTCACTAAACTCTAGTTCCATCTGATTATTTGTCAACCCTAGCTGGTTTCCAATTTGTAGTTCCCTCTCTTAACTTGTAAATTGCTCACTAAACCCTAGTTCCATCTAATTATTTGGCAACCCTAGTGATAGCATGCAAATTGGTGTTCATGAAAACCTAGTTGGTTTCCGATTTGTACATGGCCATGTGTTTCTAGTTCCCTCTCTTAACTTGTAAATTTCTTAAAGTAAACCCTACTACCATCTCATTATTTTTCAACCCTAGTGATAGCATGAAAATTGGTGTTCATGAAATCCTAGTTGGTTTCCGATTTGTACATGTCCATGTGTTTCTAGCTCCCTCTCTTAACTTGTAAATTGCTCACTAAACCCTAATCGATCTCATTATTTGTCAACCCTAGTGATAGCATGCAAATTGGTGTTCATAAAAGCCTAGTTGGTGCATACAAGTATTGGTGATCATGTGTTTCTAGTTCCCTCTCTTAACTTGCAAATTGTTCATGAAACCCTAGTTCCATCTCATACCTTTTCAAGCCTAGTTGGTGCATGCAAATTGGTGTTCATGAAAGCCTAGTTGGTGCAAGCAAGTATTGGTGATCATGTGTTTCTAGTTCCCTCTCCTAACTTGCAAATTGCTCACTAAACCCTAGTTCCATCTCATACCTTGTCAACCCTAGTTGGTGCATGCAAATTGGTGTTCATGAAATCCTAGTTGGTGCATGCAAGTATTGGTGATAATGTGTTTTTAGCTCCCTCTCTTAACTTGCAAATTGCTCACTAAACTCTAGTTCCATCTCATACCTTGTCAACCCTAGTTGGTGCATGCAAATTTGTGTTCATGAAAGCCTAGTTGGTGCATGCAAGTATTGGTGATAATGTGTTTCTAGCTCCCTCTCATAACTTGCAAATTGCTCACTAAACCCTAGTTCCATATCATACCTTGTCAACCCTAGTTGGTGCATGCAAATTGGTGTTCATGAAAGCCTAGTTGGTGCATGCAAGTATTGGTGATAATGTGTTTCTAGCTCCCTCTCCTAACTTGCAAATTGCTCACTAAACCCTAGTTCCATTTCATACCTTGTCAACCCTAGTTGGTGCATGCAAATTGGTGCTCATGAAAGCCTAGTTGGTGCATGCAAGTATTGGTGATCATGTGTTTCTAGATCCCTCTCCTAACTTGCAAATTGCTCACTAAACCCTAGTTCCATTTCATACCTTGTCAACCCTAGTTGGTGCATGCAAATTGGTGCTCATGAAAGCCTAGTTGGTGCATGCAAGTATTGGTGATCATGTGTTTCTAGATCCCTCTCCTAACTTGCAAATTGCTCACTAAACCCTAGTTCCATCTCATACCTTGTCAACCCTAGTTGGTGCATGCAAATTGGTGTTCATGAAACCCTAGTTGGTGCATGCAAGTATTGGTGATCATGTGTTTCTAGTTCCCTCTCCTAACTTTCAAATTGCTCACTAAACCCTAGTTCCATCTCATACCTTTTCAATCCTAGTTGGCGCATACAAATTGGCGTTCATTAAAGCCTAGTTGGTGCATGCAAGTATTGGTGATCATGTGTTTCTAGTTCCCTCTCTTAACTTGCAAATTGCTCATGAAACCCTAGTTCCATCTCATACCTTGTCAACCCTAGTTGGTGCATGCAAATTGGTGTTCATGAAATCCTAGTTGGTGCATGCAAGTATTGGTGATCATGTGTTTCTAGTTCCCTCTCCTAACTTGAAAATTGCTCACTAAACCCTACTTCCATCTCATACCTTGTCAACCCTAGTTGGTGCATGCAAATTGGTGTTCATGAAAGCCTAGTTGGTGCATGCAAATTGGTGTTCATGAAAGCCTAGTTGGTGCATGCAAGTATTGGTGATCATGTGTTTCTAGTTCCCTCTTTTAACTTGCAAATTGCTCATGAAACCCTAGTTCCATCTCATACCTTGTCAACCCTAGTTGGTGCATGAAAATTGGTGTTCATGAAATCCTAGTTGGTGCATGCAAGTATTGGTGATCATGTGTTTATAGTTCGCTGTCCTAACTTGGAAATTGCTCACTAAACCATAGTTCCATCTCATACCTTGTCAAGCCTAGTTGGTGCATGCAAGTATTGGTGGTCATGTGTTTCTAGTTCCCTCTCCTAACTTGCAAATTTCTCACTAAACCCTAGTTGCATCTCATACCTTGTCAACTCTAGTTGGTGCATGGAAATTGGTGTTCATGAAAGCCTAGTTGGTGCATGCAAGTATTGGTGATCATGTGTTTCAAGTTCCCTCTCTTAACTTGGAAATTGCTCACTAAACCCTAGTTCCATCTCATTATTTGTCAACCCTAGTTGGTGCATGCAAATTGGTGTTCATGAAAGCCTAGTTGGTGCAAGCAAGTATTGGTGATCATGTGTTTCTAGTTCCCTCTCCTAACTTGCAAATTGCTCACTAAACCCTAGTTCCATCTCATACCTTGTCAACCCTAGTTGGTGCATGCAAATTGGTGTTCATGAAATCCTAGTTGGTTCATGCAAGTATTGGTGATAATGTGTTTTTAGCTCCCTCTCTTAACTTGCAAATTGCTCACTAAACTCTAGTTCCATCTCATACCTTGTCAACCCTAGTTGGTGCATGCAAATTTGTGTTCATGAAATCCTAGTTGGTGCATGCAAGTATTGGTGATAATGTGTTTCTAGCTCCCTCTCATAACTTGCAAATTGCTCACTAAACCCTAGTGATAGCATGCAAATTGGTGTTCATGAAAGCCTAGTTGGTGCATGCAAGTATTCGTGATCATGTGTTTCTAGTTCCCTCTCTTAACTTGCAAATTGCTCACTAAACCCTAATTCCATCTCATACCTTGGCAACCCTAGTTGGTGCATGAAAATTGGTGTTCATGAAAGCCTAGTTGGTCCATGCAAGTATTGGTGATCATGTGTTTCTAGTTCCCTCTCTTAACTTGTAAATTTCTCACTAAACCCTAGTTCCATCTCATTATTTTTCAAGCCTAGTGATAGCATGCAAATTGGTGTTCATGAAAGCCTAGTTGGTGCATGCAAGTATTGGTGCTCATGTGTTTCTATTTCCCTCTCTTAACCTATAAATTGCTCACTAAACCCTAATACATCTCATTATTTTTCAACCCTAGTGATAGCATGCAAAGTGGTGTTCATGAAAGCCCAGTTGGTTTTTGATTTGTACATGGCCATGTGTTTCTAGTTCCCTCTCTTAACTTGCAAATTGCTCACTAAACCCTAGTTCCATCTCATACCTTGTCAACCCTAGTTGGTGCATGCAAATTGGTGTTGATGAAATCCTAGTTGGTGCATGAAAGTATTGGTGATCTTGTAAGCCTAGTTGGTTTCCGATTTGTACATGGCAATGTAATTAAATGTATATTAAAATAAAAGCATCAAGAAATGTAAATTTCAACAACTCAAGAGCTTGTTATTTTTCAAACTCTATTTCTAGTGTCTAAAGACACCATTCTTGGTGCCTCCAATGTGCCGTAGATGGTGTTTGTATCCTAGGCACACGAAAGGCTATACATTAGTAACATTATAAGAAAGAAAAGAGAACCTAATGAAAATGTGCAAACAAGATTTATAGATAACTCACCCAAGGTTGTACGATCGTGTTTATAGTGTATAGTATTCTCTGAATAATATTATGTCTATGAATGGTATCTATCAATCACAGGTTTATTACATTGGGAATAAAGTAAGGCTAAATAATTGAAATTGTGCTTCAGAATTAACTTTAAAGGTTAAATCATTAGGGGAAATTTCACCTCAAAATGGGCCTCCTAAAAAAAATTAATAAAAAAATAGTTAAAATAATAAAATAATATTTATTAATTTTGGAGGAAGAAAAGAAAAAAACAAATTTTTTGTTTGTATTTTCGACATATCTCCCCACATTTTTACTCAAATTTCAATCGGGAGAGCTTGTTGAATGCAAAATTAAATTCCGCATCCAACGAGTACCCACTCGGCATACTTTTGATGGACCCTGCAACCTCAAAAACAAGAAATACCTGAAAAAATGTGATGATGATGTCATCATCATGTTTTTTTAGGTATTTCTTGTTTTTTGGGTAGCAGGGTCCATGAAAAGTATGCCGAGTGGGTACTTGTTGGAGGCAGAATTTAATTCCACATCCAATGAACCCTTCTTATCGAAATTTGAGTAAAAAATTGGGAGATAGTCGAAAATACAAACAAAAAAAATATTTTTTTTTTATGATACCTATCCCCAAATTTATATTAAAAAAGTGTTTAAGACCTATACGCTATTTCAAATTTAAAGCAATTTCATTGGCTAACACACGATGACATGGAATTTGAGTTAAAGTTAAAAGGCCCATTTTGAGTTGAAATTTCCTCTAATGAACACACCTGACAATGCACTCATACAAGTAGGCCATCCGGATCATCTTTGGTGCCGATGGTGTCCATTAATCTTTCGTGCTCTATATGAGGTAGCAAGTACCATACATGTGACCTATTTTTGTGACCAAGTGTACGCATCTTGATGTTTATACCAACTACTAGGTTGGGGAAGTGGTATACAATAGCTCCTGGTCTATAATATTGATAGACATACCCACCCTTCCTTTTCTGTTGTGTTGCAAGTGTCAAGTACTCCCCTTTTACAACCATCGAGCCGGTTGAGTATTCAATATTTTCATCATTTGTAACAGGTTCGAGAATGGTTTGTTTCCCCTCTAAGCAACTTGCCAACCAATAGTCAGAACCCAATTCATTATTTTTTGGGGCAACCACTGCATATATCTGACCTGTGAAAGGAAATAGGGGGAGTTAACAATATATTTTGTAAATAAGTTCTTAAATTTCTAATTTCTACATAAATTAAATTCTACATAGCTCGAGTAAACAATACACAAATGCATTTTCTTATTTAGGTACTACTCATGTACCTACTTGTATGAGATCTGATATGTGATCATAGTCTATAGAAATATGTGTCTGATCATCTTCCAAATGGTCTATTTCATTAACCCCATTGAAATTGGTGCCAAGTGTCACTCGATCCCATGTATCAACAGTATCTATATCCTCACAATCATCCCATTCATCGATGCTATAGGGACTTCAAAAGCAATCCTTCAATCTTGTCAAAATTTGTAGGGCCGAGTTGTCTGAGCTTCTAATTGAATGTAACTATCAAGTTCCATGCACTGTGTTCACCCGATGTGTTTGTGATCGATCCACATTTTTCACTTCCCAGAATATTCTTTGCACTAATTGTTTCCTTGTTGCTTGTTCTCCCATGACAGATGCACACCATTCTACTATAAATGCAGCATCTCGAAGGCGAGCACCTGTAAACTTCATCTCTTCCCTTCGAAGGGCAGTTTTAATGCATGCACCAGCACCATCGTGCTCTCCTTCTCCATGACCAATTTCAAAGTAGTTCCATACATGTGGCACCTTGTATTTTATGTGCAACAAACACTACCATTCAAATACACGTGCATTCCTGAACTGTCGAGCACAACCATCTGACCAAATGAAACGACGATAAAATGGTATATCTATAGCTATCACATGATCATAGAATAATTTAAAGCATTGTTGCATGTAATGGATGTCATGGGTCTGGTTGTCACTTATGTAGAAGTGACTTTCTTTCAGTATCACATGTTTCTCTTCATTGCTATCTTGCCCATGTCGATACGTGATATGCACCATTATGCTCACCTACTTTGAGTGATAGTATTGACTTTGAATTTCATTTTGTGGTTATAGGGTTTAATTTTCCACAAAGTCAACCACTGATAGTATTTTTCCAAGAGGGAAGGTGTCCTGGCATATTCTGAATTGCTCATCTTGCCACCGTGCCATATCAACATGTTGAATGTACTGTTGGATCTTTCCACAAAACTCTGGAATAAAATCACATACTCGCACCTGGTACATAAATATTAATATGTCAATAAACCATCTAAAAAAATGTGTACATGAATATTAATATGTCAATATTCAACAATTTACCTATGAATTCACCTATTTAATCTTCCTGCTTTCTTTTCCATCATAGCTGATATGTCTCATACTGATAGTTCTTCTTCTCAACAATTGCATTCCTGAATGCTTGATCTTCACTTTCATGGATGCAATCAGACCATAATGATAGCCCACCACAATTTTTGCAAGAACCATCTACACATTGTTTTAAGTAATGTGTCTGCCCATCTTGCCTCAGACACATTATGCTATGGATGAAATCTTTGGATGAGATTGGCGGTACTGTACTTGAGCATTCCTGCACATGGTTAGGATGCAAAAAATGACATATATGTGAAAATGTATGGTAATATATCTCAAACTCTTTGTGGTATCTACAACAACAAGTGTTCCATATGGTATTGATTCTAACATACCAAGGCTTGCATTTTTCAAAATATCTTTGCCCCAGCCTTAGCTCTATGTGGGAAACTTTAAACATCTTGAACAGTTTAGTTTGTGTCATGTCAAGATAATGTTTAACATGAGGTTCATTGTTTCTAGAACCCCTACAATTTTTTAACACATCCTTCGTGTTAGAAGAAGGCCTAGTGTTATCATTCCAAAACCTTTGCACTAGGCCCTTCACTGCTTCGACTAACTTCATGTCTTTCTGGGGAAACCTACCGCTAAATGCCCATAATGTTTCCATTTGTCCCTCTACATCAAGGTTGTCTCTTCTTACTGAATATTTTTTAGGTGTCTTTGGATGTAAAGGCACAATTTGTGATGTGCATTTAAGTAAATGACGTTCTCTTGTGGATCTACATACAATTGATTCAGCCAATACACGACGAGCCACATTACAGTCTTGTGAACAAGTTTTTTTACCAATCAATGTGAATGCAGTGGCAAGAGATTTAACAATGTGATTACTTGATTCGATATTCTTCATTGTTGTTATGGCTAAATTTCTTCTAACAGTTGCCATATTTCTAGATTTAAGCAAAGCTAAAAAAAATTGGCATTTACCGACTTCAGATTTGTTATCAAAATGTTGTTTCATTATTTGAGAACAATGACGAAATATAGTGCATTTGGCCACCTTACCTTCCATGGAAGTCAATTTGCTCTCATCCACTTGTATTCGTTTAGGAGTTCTCTTTCATTTTGATGCAAAATTTGTTGCTGTTTGAAATGCTGGAGTGATGCTTACATCCACTACAGGCTGGCAACTTCTATTAGGAGATTGAACCATCGACCATGGTTGTTGTTGAGTCACATTTGTATGGAGAGTAACATAATTATTGAACTCTTCACAAGATTGTCCGTTTACTAATGGATCAATAATATCAACTTCCGTATAACCAACTTTTTTTAATGTTGCATTATATTCCTCATCCTCTACGTCAGGTATCTATTGAGGGGGAATGGGAACTATTTGCTCATGCAATGAATGCCGATGATTTCTTGAATCTTCCCTCTTTTTTTATTTTTTATTTTTTGCTTCTTCCGATGTAAGCACCTTCCTTGCTGACTTTCAACCTCTATTACATACATTCCCCATTGAAATCCACCCAAACCTGTACAAAACTATGGAATTATGTAAGTAATGATTAAATTGCACGTTGAACAGTTCTCTATGCACGGGTTTAGACGAATTATGTCTTTAGATACAGTAAACCTAGCCCACAGCATGCAACCTAACATTTTGTATACAACACATATTGCATATGCGATATAATGCACCTCCGATATATCGCATATGCGATATTGATACAATGCTTTTTAATGAACGCACAAGTTTTTTACTAGTTCTCCAAAACGCATATGTGATTTAGTGCATATGGGATATATCGCATATGCGATTTAGTGCTCACTAAATATATGCAATTTACATTTATCTATGCTTATGAAGATGATGATGAACAATGATGGTGATGATGAGGAGGATGATGACTATGATGATGGTGATGAGAATGAGGGTGATGATGATGATGATGATGATGACCATGATGATGAGGATGAGGATGAGGGTGATGATGATGATGATGATGATGAGAATGAGGATGATGAGGAGGAGGAGGACGATGATGAGGATGGTGATGATGATGAGGATGAGGGTGACGATGAAGATGTGATGAACAATGATGGTGATGATGAGGAGGATGATGACTATGATGATGATGATGAGGATGAGGGTGATGATGATGATGATGATGATGATGATGACCATGATGAAGATGATGAGGATGAGGGTGATGATGAGGAGGAGGAGGAGGAGGATGAGAATGAGGATGATGATGAGGAGGAGGAGGATGAGGGTGACGACGATGAGGATGATGATGATGACGACCATGATGATGAGGATGAGGATGAGGGCGATGATGATGATGATGAGGATGAGAGTGATGATGATGAACAATGATGGTGATGATGAGGAGGATGATGACTATGATGAGGATGATGAAGATGAGGGTGATGATGATGATGATGACCATGATAATGATGATGAGGATGAGGGTGATGAGGAGGAGGAGGAGGAGGATGCTGATGATGATGGGGATGAGGGTGACGATGAAGATGATGATGAACAATGATGGTGATGACGAGGAGGATGATGAATATGATGATGATGATGAGGATAAGGGTGATGATGATGATGATGATGATGATGACCATGATGATGATGAGGAGGAGGGTGATGATGAGGAGGAGGAGGAGGAGGATGAGGATGATGATGATGATGATGAGGATGAGGATGAGGGTGATGATGATGATGATGATGACCATGATGATGATGATGAGGATGAGGGTGATGATGATGATGATGATGATGATGATGAGGATGAGGATGAGGGTGATGGTGGTGATGATGAGGATGAGGGTGACGACGAAGATGATGATGAACAATGATGGTGATGATGAGGAAGATGATGACTATGATGATGAGGATGAGAGTGATGATGATGATGATGATGATGATGATGATGACCATGTTGATGATGATGAGGATGAGGGTGATGATGAGGATGAGGATGATGAGGATGAGGACGAGGATGATGATGATGATGATGATGTTGATGATGATGATGAGGATGGTGATGATGATGACGATGACGACGATGAGGA